>JASGCC010000002.1:4893604-5493604 GCA_030067915.1 Hydractinia echinata | reverse complement strand
TTGTTGGCGTAGAAGACGATAGATCAAGCGTTAGCGTTTGCTATTGGTAAGAAAACGACCATCAGGTTTTGTAAATATATTACTTACAAAACTCATGGTGCGTACCTTGGAGGGCTGTCTAGATAGTGCTAGCATGTTGCACATCTTGTAGTTTTTTTAGAACCTCATCTTTCCCTTGTTGTCTACCTTTTGCGACTAGCCTTGCACGCTCTCGTTCATCAATATTGTTCACGATACGCTTCACTTCTGACAAATCTGTTCCTTTAACATCATATAGCGCTGCTTTTCCTGCATGATCAAGCTGAACTCATAGTCGCTTACGACACCATTCTCGATGGCTTTGGAGATGAGATCAACGACGGAATTCAACTTTGACTCAGCAAGTAGTCTTATACTTTCATGTTTCTGAGCCTTTACCCCTAGCCTTTTTAAAGCATTCTTCAGACCCGCTTGACCGATTCCCATCGCTAGCGTGATACCTCCCATGGCAATGCATAGGGGCGCGTCAAGTCCTGTTGCTAATGCACAAGCTCACATGTAGTGATGACGGGATCACAATAGCGGACCCATGTACCATGCATTTTGAACTTTTTCGCGAGTCCGTCACGCTCTTTGATCTCCTTGCGAAGATACTGTTCGATTTCCTGAATCTTCCGCAGTCTGTATACCTGACTTTCATCCTGCATAGTGTCGTCCTCAGGCGCGCTAGCAACAGCACTTTATTACTAGCGCAGTCTGTGACTTCTATAAGCAAGTGCATCGTGATGTCGACGAAAGCTACATTTTTATCGTGATGACACTCATCAGTCGACATAAACTCAAGCCTGTCCGTTGATCCCTTCAGAGGAAGATAGATCGGGGTGTCAAAATTCCAAGTGAGCATATCCGCTAAGCCGTCTTTTTGGTAGCCAGCATAGCAAGAATCTTTACCGTTAAGGAAGCAATCATCTTCATCCAGCTGAGGGCAGACAAGTCGTAGTCGAGTGTAAACGTCGGTCTTGTAGAATCCATCGTAGTCGCCCTTCGTAAAATACTTCCCAACGTCAGGACGCATAAGTTCCCTCAGAGGTCTGTGAATGACTACCGTGAATCCATTATTTACACGGAGCCCGGAGAGTCCATTTTTAAGCACAAAAACCATAGCTTTTCCATTAGCTTGCTTGTTGATATATGCCGCCAGGTCCTGGATCCGGTACAAACCATTCATGATTTCAATCCGCGTAACATTTTGGTCATGCCCCACCTTTCTAATAGTCAAACTGTTGCCACTGTAAATATTCAGCCACGTCGGTCGTATACTGAGTGACTTTAAAGCGATCCTCGTACACTGCCCAAGATTATCGTTAAAAATTGTGGGTTTGTCGATATCTGTGAAGTTGTTTGCTATTGCGTGTCATCTCTCTTCTAGAAGAGAAGATTAACATTTACTCCTATAACCCAAAGGCTAAGTACAAATCGAAACAAGGGGAATGGGTATCACAAAGCGAATGCTAACGCTTGAACATCAGGATCTGTACATTTCAACAGAGTCTCATCTACCGATGGTATTCCCAAAGTTTACCAAGTTGCACGGGATGGTCAAGCATTGGATTACTGGAACATTTAGGTCAATTTTGCAGCACATTGCGCAACGACAGCACTAGGTATCTCTGTAAAACATTTAACGGGTTCTCTCCCACTTATCAACTCTATCTTTCGCATCCATGCCTACTATCACATGAGGCATATACTGGGAGGAATGAAAGTACCTATACCGTGTGACGATGGGTTTAACAGGTACAAGAATCCTTACTCAACATCTGGATTTGCACAAGTGTGTCGCGAGTACGGTGCAGATTCTAACGGTATGTATAAATTCAAAGCAGTAGGTGCTTCACTGACCAATGGAGAGTGGTTGCCATAAGTTACTGGGGATTATGCAAAGTATATCATGCCAACAAGCCAGGGTCTTACATCGCAAGGTTTGACTAAACAAGTCAATAAGAGTGTGTACGGTCTTGATAATTGCATCACAAGCACAGGCGAAAGCCTCTCTGGTAGGTTCTGGTGCAGACAACTATACAGCGAGACAAATTCTATTACAAAACTTTGAAAGTATGGTCCTGAGAGAAGAAGATGTAGGGAAAGACAACCAGTTTCCAGAATGTGCAGCCGTACGCTAAAACTTCGGTAAATTTTCAGCTTCTCAGTAAGAGACGTATCATCTTCCACCATCTTCAACAGCGTGTCTTTGATCGCCGTGAGCCGTGATTCTCGGTTGATAGTAAGCCATGCGTGTTGCCTCACGTTCGTCCTGCAATTTTTCTAGATCCTCTCGGGTCTTAGCAATGTCGTCGTTCCAAATCTCTTGTTGCTGTACGGATACTCCAGGTTGCGCCTTCTTTATCTTGGCTTCTGCTTTTCTGATCTCACCAACGTAGAAGATCATCTTGCTTTTCACTAGTTTCAGGTTGCCTCGCAAAGTTTGAAGTTCAAGGTTTAATCCTCTTCTTTCTTCTTCCCTATTGGACATTTACACGGTCTTACCAACTAGTTATTGATAAAAAAAATGCATACTCATATTGCCCCTTACAGGCTCAGCGTATAATCACAAAACGATGTCACGTACTTTGCTTACATAAATAATTTATTAGGAGACATTTTAGCGGTTGGCGCGCTGACGATTTTTTTTTATTTCTATATATTTTAATTTCGCGCATTGGTCTATTTCTTTATCAAATTTATAAAAAAAACTCTTAATTGACCGAATTGACATGTTTCAGCCCTTAGCTACACATTTCTACCTTTTAACCCTTATTTTATATTTTAAACTCAAAACACTACAACAAAACGAGTAGGACATTACTTGCATCATTTGCTTTTCATAGTTCTTTTCAGGACTTATTTTTGCGGATTCTGACAATAAAGTAATTTTTGCTAGTGTTTGTTAATTGAAAAGGACACAGTTGGAAAAAGTACATTTCGTATTAAGAAAAAAAATTCGTTATAAGAAACAGCAACGGCGGAGGGTTAAAAAATTCTTTATTGGCAAAAAAGGGAAAAATAAATTTTGTTGTTTTTGTACATTATATTACAATTGTAAAAATATGAGTTTTTGCACGATATTTAAGCCTTTAAAAAACTTTAAAAAACAATATTTTTTGTCGACTTGATTACTCTCAGTGACTATGTAATTGACGGATAGGTGAAGTTAACACCGTAACTGGTCGTAAATCGCAACTCTAAAAACAAAAATATTTTATATTTGCAGACTGCTTGTTATCTACTATGACAGGCTTGAAAATAGAAAGGAAAAGCCTTTCCGCAAAATTACACCTAGAGTACGTTGCAGAAGACGATTGAAGTAACTTTACCTTTTTATCTTCACTCCCCATCAACCCATTGAAAGAAACCACACTGTTGATCTCGTCCTTTTTTACAACAGTAGAACTGTCGTCCCTTGTTCGCTCCATCTTTCGAGACGGTACGCCTGATAAAAATAAATAAACGCATTATGGTTGCTCTCCTAGTTAAACCTGCATGTGACTTTTTTATTAAAAGGTAAAAATTGTACTGAATCCTACTACAAAATCACCTAAGGACAGAAAATAGAGTTTTATTTAAATTATGATTGAAAAGCCGTATTTTATTTTTTTTATTTAAAAATACCCATAATTAAAAATTATCGGTGAAGAGGAAAAATAAATTTTGTGCAAATTTAGTTCTTTACTTTTACTAACAATATCTGAAATATTCGTACCTTATTCCTTATTCAGTCATTCATATTAAGTTTTATCTTAGTTCATAATAACCTTAGAAAAACCTTAAAGGGCTAATTCCACAATCTTTTCCACAATGAATATTTTGTTAAAAAAATTTCTGCTGGTAATAAAATGACTGCAAGTTATTTTTGAAACAGCGCTGAAGGATGAAAAATTTCACTATTTACCCCCGCTTTTTTGTTACTAAAAATAAATTTTAATAATGTTGAAGACTGGAATTTATCCTAGAATTTTTGTGAGGAGTGACATGCAATGAATTATTTCATGGTTAAACCATTTAAAACCATTTCGATAAAGCGATAGATTCACCGGATATACCTTCATGTTTATTGGTATCTAAACTTAGCGTGGCCTAGAAGCTTATTGGCAGGTAATTAAGGTTGGGCAAAGTCAATAAAAGTGATATATGCGATAGCAAAGTAATATAGGATGGAATATTTTTTTCTTTTAAATATGTATGCTAATTTAGTTTAAGAGGTCTCCTATGATAAAAATGATTTGAAATACCCCTGATTTGGTTACTTTATTTAGTAACCAGGACGAATAATCAAGGTAATGTTGACGCTGAACAACACTTTCTACTGTTCAGCTCATCCTGAAACTGAACAGTGTGTTTTTTTTGTTTATTTGCGCTGGTCGATATATTGCTGATCTTGACCATCGAAAGAGACGGTTTGGATGCTTTTTTAGAATAGCAAGACTGGTTTATATCCAATTAAGCGAGCTTATTAGCGAAAAATATTGCACTGAATTTTCTGAAACATCAATCTGGATCAACGGAAACTATAGTTTAGCCGCTCGCGGTCTAGACACATGTGGTTTCTGTAGAATCAGTCGCTGATGCAGAAGTCATAAATGGTATATCTACCATAAATCTAAAGGATTGATAGTAGGACACGATGATAGACATTGTATTTGAGACATTTACTTTTATTTTATGTATTTTATGTCATGCTTCAAATAAAAACAAAATAATTTTGGTTTAAATGGATTGTGTATTTTATGTCATGCTTCAAATAAAAACAAAATAATTTTGGTTTAGATGGATTGTGTATTTGCAACTTTTAAATGGATTGTGTATTTGCAACTTTTAAATGGATTGTGTATTTTATGTCATGCTTCAAATAAAAACAAAATAATTTTGGTTTAAATGGATTGTGTATTTGCAACTTTTAAATGGATTGTGTATTTGCAACTTTTAAATGGATTGTGTATTTTATGTCATGCTTCAAATAAAAACAAAATAATTTTGGTTTAAATGGATTGTGTATTTGCAACTTTTGTTGTTGTTGTTTTTTACTTAAAATTGTTTCTTTAGATCATCTTAAAATTTTAAAACTTAAATATAAACTTGAAAATTTTAAATTGTTTTCAAGTCGCAAAAAAAACTATGGTGCTGGCCTCTAACTTCATGTGGGATGCCTTCTATGTTAAAGTATTTTTTATCGTAATAATAATGCTACTTACTTATCAAAAATATAGTTGGTAAAAATGGTTTGTAAGCAAAAAAAAAAATCGGTTAAAATTCCTTTGCCGTAAAAGCACTCGACTTCGGCGGCCGAAGTGTGGACTTTTGGACCCTCTGAAAATAAAAGAATTTGTGACGGCAAGAAAAATATCGCCGAAGAAGAAACATTACTGAAAAACATTTATTTTCTGTGTCACCTGTGATTGCAGAAGAAAAGTAGTTTGACAGAAAAGAAGATTTGACTTATCATAGCATCAACTGACTATGCTTTCAGGTACATCCTGTTAATTTTTAATTTCATTGATCTTAGAGTAAGATACAAAAATTGCTTAGTATTGCTGTGCTAGCAATTGTCAACATAAAATTGTTTAGTTTCACTTTCAACAAATTTGAAAGAGCTTTGTGTCAAATTCAAAAGAGCTTTGTGTTGTCTTGGGTTTCTTTTTTAATTAAGTAACAAGACATTTTATATCAACACAATAAATGGAATAGCTAGCCAGCTGGTTACTTTTTGTAGCTGGTAAAGGTGTAATGTATAACAATTTGTTGACGTTCATCACAGATTTTTATATTTACTTTTGTAGATTCAAAGATTCTGGCAAATAGACCCTTTCCAAACGATATTTCAACTTGCCTGTGAGGCTTATAAAGAGAACACAAGTTTTGAGAGGAAGGCTTTGACAAAACTTCATGTTTTGGTTTAAAATGTCCAGCGTCATATCGAAATAATTGCTAATTACATACAATTCGAATAAGAAAAAGCCATGGTTTTATATGGTGGGTGAAATGTTTTCACATTTTCATTAAAGAAGTTGTCATGCTGCTGACAGGCGTGGAAAATGTTTGTGGTTCTTCCCAAATGGCGAGAACGACATTAGCGTATTTACTACTGCAACCCTAGCCAGATGGACACAAAAATATACAATAATGTAGTTAACGATATCTGCTCTTGGAAGATTTTTGTATTTATTAAGCATTCATATTCATTATCGCATAACAGCTACCACGTATTTCCAAGTTGATTGAACATTTTGAAAGTTTGAGCCAGAAGTTATACCTTAAGAGGTAACAAAATGATTTTACTGAAAAATAAAAACAGTGTTTTTCTTGCTATTTGACTAATAGGGCTAAAAGAATTTTGACTAAATGTTGTGCTAAATCAGTGTTCGTTCTTTCCTTTTTGTGGTTTGTTTTGTTGTGAGTTTGTTTTTAACTGCTTAAAAAATTAAATTATAAGTAACTGGCCTGTACCTGATGCACAAAATCTAGTTTGATTTCCCTCGTGTTTCATCATGACATAGGTACCCACGTGTCTCACAATTTCAAGTCTTCACAGATGGTTCAAGACGAATGACTTTCTTGTTTCATTTACGTTTGTCGTAACATGCACGAAGCCATTGCATTATTTTGTTAGACTAGCGAGAGTTTTTGCAGATTAACTTTGTTTGTTTATTACTTGCTAAACATAACTGTAATGGCTTATTTCAACGGATAAATTCTGATTTTGGGATATTTCATCCTATTATACTCTTTCTTTGAATAGTTTTATTCAACCATTTAAAGTTGGCGTGATTGGTTTCTTCTTTTCCTAATATTTCCATGGTCCGTCATATCGCTTTATAAAATCAGTAATTTTCAAGTCTCCATAAAAATTAAAACTAATTTTCCGAGTGTAAAAGTTTAAAAACTGCTGAATCTATAACTTTTTGGAAGATAAATTTTTACATGAAAGTACATCACATTGAAAAATGATGACCGGTAATTAGCAAATTGTATACATTATGTCAAAAAAAGTGAAATTCAAGATTTCAATATTACAATTTTAGACATTCTAAAACAAAATACTGACATAACAAATTGATATTCTTTATGCTTGAATGAAGTACAAAATTTTTTGTAAGAATCATCAATCTCAATTTTAGAATTTAAAGAATGGTTGAAAAATAATGCATAGTT
Source organism: Hydractinia echinata (assembly GCA_030067915.1). NCBI lineage: Eukaryota > Metazoa > Cnidaria > Hydrozoa > Anthoathecata > Hydractiniidae > Hydractinia > Hydractinia echinata. The sequence goes on along the minus strand of JASGCC010000002.1, from coordinate 5,486,419 downwards.
TAAAATTCAAATAATCAGAAAAAATAAATCACTTTTACATCTATCGAAAAGATTAATAATATTGTATAGTGTAACCGATCGTGCATATTTTAAAAACCTGTTCCAAATTGCTTCTTTTATTGGATATTTTCCTCGTTTTTTTTTCAACCATGGAATGTCATCGCATTTTTTAAGTTTTGACTAAAGTAATAGATGGACTATTTTTAAAAAATTGTTTAAGAATCACTTTTCAACACTATCAAATGCTCGAAAATTTCGGTTTTGTAAGAATCATGAGACGCAAAACACAAAGTACTGGGAGTGGTTACATTCGGGTGTGTAAGAATTGTCCGATTAAAGTACTTACTCTCGAACAGGTAAAAAAGAAAAAAAAAATGGGGAAGAAAATTAAAAATCATCACCGCGCTCAGAATGTTTTTCCCCGAAAATTTTGTGGAATTAGCCTTTTCTAATGACTTTATTTGACATAAACACAACATACTTTATTGCTTCTTGGTTGCAGTTACAACGAGTGTTAGAAATTCCGCCACTAAAAATCAATTCAACAGCTTTATTCTAAAATCATACACTAGGTCCCTCAAGACATAGGGCTTGCCAAACAACAAAAAGCAAAACATATCCTAAAAAAAAAAAAACACAAAAAAAAAATGCGTTAGACAATTCACAAATTACCTCAATGTCTTCACTTCACTCCCTAATAATAAATAAAATTTATTACACAATGGTGCATTTACTTGGTGTAGTGTCTGCAAGAAGACCTTTAATAGACCAGCGCTAATCAAAGCTTGTCAACATATCACGTTATTTCACTTTCAAGAATAAAAAAAAAGTGATCACAACGACCGGTTAAAGGGCACTCTATTATTAAACTGCCTCGCTTTCGCTTCAACGACTCCCGACGTTGGATAAAATTTTGCGATTTTGACCTAGCCTTTAGATTTTGTCTTACATTTTTATTAGAAAAATATCTTACGTTTGTCTACAGTATTTTCACATTAATTTTCATGAGCAACATATACGTAAAAGAATAACCAAAGAAAGCTCCTACCAGCCGCCCATAAAAAGAAATTGCATTGATTATTCGACTGGCCGCATTTATAAAATTGTCGTCCTAAAATAAGACAAAGATGAGAAAACGTGTATATAAAATATTTACCAGTTAACGCAACATGACAGTCACTCTCAAAGAAGAAAATGTGAACACAGACAACCACATAACGTTGCATCTACAATACAAATGCTCAATACAAATGTATCTACCTGCGTTGGGACCTTTTTTTGTAGTTAGCTTCAATGCAGGTACAACACAACTGCAGACAATCACATTGTCACCATCATCTGCCCCTTCTTGTCCTGACGTTCCACCATTGTTGGGAGCAGGTTGAACTCTCGCGTTTGTGGAGTTACTACCGTTACGGCGGGTGTTGGTCCTGACTGTCTGTGTTGCATTGCGATGTGGTAGTGCATCTGAAGATGTTATAACAAGTAGCAGGGCATTAAGTTCAAGAAGAATAGAGTTTTTCACATAAAAATACAGTTTAAGAAGTACTTATACACACCTTTTCTATTCAAGTTGAGTATTTCATTCAGCATTTCATCGCATCCACCAACACAACCGCTATACCTAAAAATATTACGCAACTTTTACTCTATGTTCGGTCCCCTACCATAACTTTAAAATTAAAAGTGCAATAACAATTGGATCAGACAAAAATACAACAAAAAATGCAAGGCAGTAATTCAATGTAGCAGTAAATAAATTATGTAAATAAAAAGAAAATAAACGATTCTTCCACACTAGTAAAATTATATAATCCTAGTGGAAATATAACCCTATACTAAATAATCTAGTAAAACGCTTAACATTGTGCCATAGCCCTATTAAAAAATACTTCCAACACATACTGGTAAAGGTACCAAAGGTTTTACACTTTCTGACCTTCGTTGGAAGGTTGAAATAACTGGCAGCGTCATATAAAAACGTTGCAGTTTGCAATTCGAGCGTTCAACTACATACTCTCATTGGTAAGTATTCCGCAATTTCGGTTGTGTAGTGATCTTAACTGTAGTTATAATGGCCACATTTGTATTATAATGCCTTGACAGCTAATTGCTGAGAGAATACATCATTCTTTCTTTTATTGGTAACCATTTTACACAAGTATTTTGTAATTTCTCTAAACGTTTAACTTGGTAGTCTGGAGCATTGTAGAATACTACACTACTATATCCATCTTTAATGATAGTATAAATGCGATCGTCCCAAGATAAATTTTCATAGCACTCTCTCTATTTTCCAATACTGATTATCTAATGAAATTTCGCAGGCAGTAGCGTTTTGTGGATAGTTGTTTAGTAGAGAACAGCATGGTTTTCGTTTTATTTGGGTTGAGAATAAGATTTTGTTGACAGGACCATTTTTGCAGGATTTCTAGCTCATTTTTTTGAGACCAACAGTTGATTGTAAATTCTGTAAAGTAGTAGATTTATAAAAGGTGGTGTCATCAGCATACAGTAGATACGAAGTTATACACATCGGATACATGCAGATTAATAAGGATAGGGCTGAGTATACTTCCTTGAGCCACATAAAAAAAGATTGGACGACATCCTATCGTATATCTGCATATACTGACATCGTGAAGATAAACAACTATGTATAAGTTTTAAAAAATTCTCTGAAAATCCGAGCTTACTCATTCCTTTGATCAGCGATTCATATTTGACAGTGTCACAGGCTTTGGAATAGTTAGCCATTACTGAAACAGTGACTTCTCGTAGCTTTGATAATTTCATCTCGTAATTTTAGTAAAATGGTTGTTGTTGAATGACCTTTTCTAAAGTCAGATTGTGTAGATTGATAAATCGTGTTTTGTTCAATCTTGAAGGAAGAAAGACAGAAAAAGAAACAACTATTTTCTGTATGCTTTAAATGTATTGAATTTTCTATTGTTTTTAATTTCAAAGAATCAGTGCGCGAGGTGCTCTTTTTTGTGAAAAATTGATGAAGTTCTAAAATCTCCTTTGATATGGACTTCTTTATTCTGTAGAAATCTGGCTCTAACACATCGCTGTTGAGTAAGATTTGTTTAAAAATATTCGTAAAGCTGGAATATTAAGCTTTTTTACAAGCTAGAGTACATCTGACTGATGATATAAAAAAGTACTGATGAAAAGGGGCCGGCCAAGGGCCGAATAAATGTGTGGAAGATTAATGTTTATTTTAACTAAAATAATAAGTTCCGACACCAAAAGTCGTTTTAAAATGAGATATAAACTTTCTTTTTTGTTTACTTTCGTTGCTAATTATGCAGTTGTAATAACATAATTATATATTACGATGATATTGCAAATTCGGTATATCTACTTACAACTGAACACAAAAGTAGAGTTTCAAATGTAAAATAGGTGTTTCTACATAACCATGTCACACATCCGCATAGGCCTAATACTCTTTATCAAAAATACTTTATCACAACTTCGTTTAAATAAGAACATAGGAACAAGTCCATCGTTAACACCAGGTTGAGCGCTTAGTACAGGTAAACGGTGTCGCACATGCTGTAGGTGCAATACCTGCAGAAAACTTTTATCAAGTGGATTCTCTACACCAGTTTCCACATTTAAGAATTTCGTCAATGGTTGCTCCTTTTTTAAACGCCTGGGATGATGCGGCAGAGCGAGTAGAGTGGCCTCTAAACAGTGGCCTCTAAACACAGTGTCTACCCCTGCAAGTTCCAACATAAGCCATCTACTGATGGTACTAGTTTTCACTGCTGAGAGAGGCTCTTCAATGTTAAGAAATAATTTTGTAGTTTTATTGTTTTCTCGCCAAGGCTTTGTACGTTCAAGATAATTATCAAGTGTTTTAACTGGGCATAGGTCTTCCTCAGAAGCAAAATTATTGGGTCTGATCTTTTACCCTGTTTCTTGCAATATTTTCTCTTCTAGCTGAAAAACAATTTTGGTACTTCCCACAGCCATAAATTTTGTATCTAAAAAAAGGCTAAGTTCTGAACCCTTCTAATAGATGTCAAAGCAAATAGCGTAACAGTTTTCAGTGTCAGTTCTTTGTTTGTTAGTTCTTGTTCACCCCTCATTTTCTTAACCTGTGTAAGAACTTCTTTCACCTCATACACTTGTCGGCACCTGCCAAAATGAGCACACATCTGGGTGTTATCCGACAGGTTTACCTAAAACTCTACGGTGACATGATGAAATAGCTGACCGATAGTTCTATATTCAGGACCTTTTTGATAAAAATTCGTTAAAAAATCCAGTGCTACATTTACAGGGGCATCAATGGGATCCATTTGTTTTTGATTACACCACAAAACCTATTTTTCCCAACACGGTGTTAAGTGTCCGTTGTGCTAACCTTTTTGGAGTGTAGCATGATCTCCATAGAGTTATTTGATATTTTGTCTGAAACTGTTACTCAAGACAAAAGAGACCCCCAATTTAAACTTTCCTTACCTTATGTTATCATTGGATGAGATTCGTCTATGTGACTTGTAAGTAACTGTAGAGAATGTGGTAAGAGAAGTGGATTGCTTAGTATCATTTTTAATAGACTTGGGTACCACGGCGAGCGATCAGTATGTATCTTTCAACTGATTGATTTTCCAATTTCTCCAGTACTTTTTCTAATATGCAAAGTGGGAGGTATGGAAAAAAACTCCATCTAGTTCAAGTTGTATAGGACATTTACTCCCTTGCAACAAGGATCCTGTTTGAAGCTCATGTAATTGATTAGTTTTTTCATTGTTCTGGATGCAAAACAGTCCATGTTCAGGGTTTCCAGTATATATGTTATTTTCTAGAACATACTGGTTTGGGGATTGCCTTGACCTGAAATCTGCTCAAATGTTCATAGCTAAGGGAATCCAAGAGGCAGTAATCATGATCCCCTATTCCAGAGCATATTTCCATATTCTCTTTGCTATTTAATAGGACAGGGCTGTCTATGTAAATATGGAGAGTTGATATTTGTTTTCCCCTTGTAAAAGTTTTTATCGCTAATTCTGCTGCCAGCAGTTCTAATTAGTTGATGTGATATAGGGACTTCTCCTCCTTTGTCCAAGCTCCCCTGTTGACAGTCGGCCCTCCATCGCCGCTCCCAACCCCTGGAGAGAAGAGGCGTCGTCTGTGTATTGGCTTTCTCTTGGCTAGTATCAGATTGTTCATCCACCATTTTAGCTCCTATTGGGAGTCTATTGACAGGGTCACTGTGTTGTTTGTTGTAGATATCTTAATTGTAGTGGTGCTGCTTAGATTGTGGGTAGAGTCGCATAAAATTCCTCCATCACTGTTGATATTTGTCTCCGAGATTGTTGGGGTTTTCTCAAAGTTTCTTGACAAAGTTTTGTCAGTTTTTGAATTTTCTTAACAGGAAGTGATATTTCCATCTTTTGGGCGTGGATTATCATTCCTAAAAACTCTATCTGTTGTGTTGGTGTTTCCAAATTTTAAAAAAAACTGATCTGATAGAGAAGAAAAATCACAGAATCCCGTGCTGTTAGGGCTTCCTGGTATGTCCTTCAGAAGTAGATCGTCCAGGTATGATCACAAAAATTAGTGACTTTCCCAATAGTGATATCGGTACCTTCGTGAGTTTTGTGAAGATGCGAGGCCCTGGTCCTACTCCGAAGGCTAATACTAACATTTCGTACAGCTTTTGCCTCCATTTTAATCACATGTATTTTCTTCATGATGAATGAACTGGAATGTGCCAGTAAGCTTCTTACAAATCTAATTTTACTAAATAATCCCCTTTTCGAAGGAGCTTTTTCACACGTTTTATACCCTCCATTTTGAAATGATGGTATTCTAGAAAATTGTTCAGATTTTTGAGATTTATAATTGGCCGAAACTTGTTCTTCTCCTTTTTGGGGCGAACAAACATTGTCAAAAAAAATTGGTCTCTTCTAGAATTCATCTCCTTTATTACTCCTTTCTTGATCATATTTTCGCTTCCTGATCGAGGATGTTTTTCTCCCTCCCCATCATTTGATAGCCCTTCAGCTCTCTTTGTTGATGAGGGATAGGGAGGGAGGGAGGCCTGTGACAATTTTCAAAATATTTGAATTCCCGGTAAGGATCTGCCAATTGTTTATGTAATACTGTATTTTTCCTGCATTGCTGCCCTTTACTTTTGGTAGAATTTGTGGGAAAAGCTGGGTGGTGGTTTAGGGCAGTTGAAGTTAAAGACTTTCGGAGTTTTTCCGAAAGAAAGCTGCGACACAACTCTTGTGAACACACAGAATACGGCTATTACAAAGAGATAGAAGATAGCTATATCTCTCAGTAGGTCCTCTCAGACCTTTCAACCCAACCACGAAAAAATGTAGATTGTGTTTAAACAACACAAGTGACTAACATCAACCAATGGAAACCATAACATAACATTTATATCTCAAATGACGATTGTTAACACACGAAACTCTCTTTTTTGTTAGACGGAAAACAAGACAGAAAAAAACGAACAAACCAATACACTCCAACTCCATAATTGGACGAAAGTAAATACTTACGTGTTTGGCAACTGTGGTGGAACAGATCCTGGTTTAAACTCCATGTTAAGCTTGCGAAACACTCGTGGCTTACACAAGGAACAAAACGACTCTGTCTTTGAAACATTCAACACAAAGGAAGGAAAGAATATACTGTTCCGGCAGTTTGGATAACCCATACATCCCAATAACCAACTAAACAAGAAAGGGTTAAAAAATAAAAGAAACAGGTTTATGAGGTAAGAGCGTTAGTACATTTTTGTAATAATTGTGTTAAAGCATATTATATGCGATAATATATACCGTATCAACATGGTAACAGCGACCTTACGCAAAGAGGACGGAGCAATAGAATCGGACTACGCGTGAGAATAAAGGCGAAAGTCCATTTTAATCTTTTAGTGCTGCATTGTATGACGTAATTTCATGATTTCGACCAATGAATTTGCTTGAATCGCCGCCATTTTGAATTCGTGCGCGCATTTCTGTTTCCGGTGGACATTGAATACCTTGTTTATTAAACACCAAAATGATTTTTCATTACCGTACTCATAAATTGAACTCGCTGTCTTATTTTACTCCTTCATTTTGCACCTGCATTTTTAGGGCTTCTACATTCACTTCCAGAACTGCGTTTTTGCGAAATTAATTTTTTTTCCAAAAAACTTCGGATAGGCGAAACCAATTTTTTTTGGTCCCTTGAAAGGTCCAATTATCGAGCGGCAACTGTATTTGTATGAGTAAGAAAAAGAGTATCTCTTACTTGTCTTAGAAAAAGCGTATCACTTCCTTCGTAATAAAAAAAATTAATTGTTTACATTAGCTAACGCGTGCTTTCACTTTCTTTCTGCGTAAGATCATACTTCGTCTAAGCGACCGTCCCTTTCATAAGGCCGCTAATGTCAGTAGCGGGGATCCTTCGATAAAACAGCTATAGTATAGTATAGTATAGTATACTGATCTGATGGCAGGCGTTATAAATTTAACAAATGCTGGCATGCTGTACACCAACATGTGGCAAAACAGTGAAAATAAAAACGATACTGAGCTTTATAAACAATCACAGATAAACATGGTCATTGAATGAAGTTTTCATACTCTTAACGCCTACAAGCACACGGAACATTTATATTGCTGTGAAAATACTTATACAACCGCATGTTAACCTTAAAGTTATTTAGGTACATGATACCGCTCAGTTGACAAAATTTGACGATTTCTAAATGGCCAGCATTTTTTTTAATTTTTTTTTTATACAAACACTCTTCCATCAGCTAGTTAAGTGCGCCCGACTGGAAAAATGTATTCTGTTTAGTTCTAATTTGCACACAAAGAAATGTAAACAAAAACTATACCTTTCCTCTTTTGTTTTGCGAAGAAACATATCATTTGTATTGCACTTCACACACTTTTGTATTCGCTCAGATATATTTGCCATTGCATCTAGAAACAGCAGGCAAGGGGAAATTTACTCTTCTCAAGGAAAAAATTATATCTTGAAACAAAAGAAAGAGAAAAAAAGTTATATAAAGGGAAGACAAATGATAGTAGAAATTACGAAATGATGTGTTGATGTAAATTCTAATCGAAATAAGCGTAAAAACAAAAAGGATCAAATGAATATAAAATATGGCAACATTCATCACCATGAAAGATGCAATAATGATAAACTTTATAAATATTTTTCTCGTTTTCCTCTGCGCTAATGTTTGCTTTTGCAGATTTCATTTGGATGACTTTCCACTTTTTTCGCCACAAAGACAAACTCGGCCCAAGGGCCAAAGCAGACGAAATAATTTTAAAATGTTTAAAATGTCAATAGTGAAATGTTGACTAACTTCTCGAATATGTTCTCTGGTATTACGCTCGCTAGTTCGTAAAGCCTGTGTCACACCTATGAAGCAGATGCGGATGCAAGCTAATGTGAGCACGACTGAACAAGTAAAGCAAGCATGGAGCATATATCAAACTTAAAAATTTGATATTCTTGCTTCATTGCTGCATCTGCTTTACGCTTGCTTCATGATTTCTAGTGTGAGCAGGTAATGTAAGTGAAGTAAAGTGAAGTTAATTGAAGTGAAGTGAATAGTGAGAGACAAAAAAAGAAGAACATATCATAACAAAAAGACATGGCAGATGAAAAGACTATTTTTCGCACAAGCATATTCCAGCCTGATTTGGAATGTTTACTTTCTTATAATAAAAAACTGCATGTTTTACTAATGTATGCTGAACACAAACCACATCGGAAAAACTCATTTTTAAAAATATATATTATTTCTTTTTCAAAACATCCACCATGAGCATTTTCAAAAAATCTTGAGCAAAGAAGGAAGTTTACAATGCTTACAAACTGAAATATTTAGATGTTAAAAGTTTTGTTGCTATTTGAACTGCTTGGTTCGTTGTAATTTTTCAGAAGTTGTTTTCAATCGACAAATGTCCTTTCCGCAACTTCTTCAAAATGATCGAAATGAATATTTGCCCGGCAACTTATTTCAGCAATATCACGCGGGACAAAGGCAATAATAAGCTTAGTATGAACTAGGTTATACTTAATATTTTAACGGAAAATACAACTTTATTATGCCAATATGTCACTGTAATATCTCTCCTCTGTTGCACACGTGGTTCCACAGCCATGGTGCCGAGCCTTCCATTGAGTTTACGTAGATTTTGATAGCATTTCGTACTTCTATTGCTGATTGTGATACCATAGATCCTCGTAATGGAGGAATATCACTTAAAAAATCTTCTGTATCTTTATGTGTGGAAGTATTACTTCTCCATTCACCATCCTTTACTTTCCCCGTCTCATCATAAGAATCGACGAAAGCGCTGTTTGTTTGACGAAGAAAGTTGTGTAAACACAACGCTGCTTTGACTATCAAATCTGCTGTTTCTACGCTACATTGAATACGCCTCATAAATATTCTCCACCGGGCACACAATATACCGAAGCTGTTCTCAATAATTCTTCCTGCCCTGGATAGTCAATAGTTAAAGATTGCTTGATCTTCAGGTATACCTCTGCCAGGGAATGGTCGCAGTAGCCATGTGTGCAGCAGAAATGCTTCATCGCCGACGAGATAGTAGGGTATTCTGCCCAAACCTGGGTTTTCATTCAATATTTCAGGTTTTAATAAATTCATTTGGTTTTGAAAAAATGCTCGGCCCATAAATGAATTCCGGAAAACACCACTATCATTGTTTGATCCGTAGCTAACTGCCAACATCAACAAGCGTAAAGATATATCTTGCGTCGCATATGGCCATCAATACAGTGCTGAAATATCCTTTAGAATTAAAATCCGCTATTTAACGGTGATTGAATAGTGATGTGTTTCCATCGATTGCACCTATGCAGTGCGGAAGGTTCCAAATCTTTTCAAAATTGTCATCGATTCTTTTCCAGTCATCTCGATGCTTTGGTACACATAACTGCTCATTTAGAATATTCCATATAGCCGCACTTGTTTCTCCCATTATTATTATTTTTAATAAGTAATATTCATACAGAATAATATGTATATAATAATAATAATAATAACGGTTATATTTCAGCTCCATAATTGTACAAAATGGCTCTTCTCCTGAAATAATATATGATATTCGTATGTGCATAAAGGTTAATATACAAAAAAAAAAAGAAAAAAAAAAGCCAGTTCATAATATAGTATGTTTCACAAAAGTATTAGGAAGAGAATTATAGAAGAGATCAAGTAGTAGTAAGATGGATAATTATGTGAAACATACTAGCTATATGTTCTAAAACGAGTTGTATTTACATATATTATTATATATTTACAAAAAAATAGCTCACATATACATATATACACGTCAACAAACTGCTATCAATATTTTACACCTAATAATTACATGTTAAAAATTTTATAGTATACAAAGTGTATCATAAATTTCCCGATCCTGTGGACATGATGTAAAATTCAGAAGTAGCACAAGTAGTAGAAACAGGAGCAAGAAAACTATGATACACCCTGTGTTTTATTAACTTAGTAAAATTACTGTCTATTAAAATCTTAAAAAGCTGAGAAAGCTGGTTATAAATTTCTGCTCCCTGGAACTTAAAATATTTTCTCCCGTACTCTAATTTCACTTGGGGAGTTTTAAAAGACAATTTTTGTTTCTCGTGTTCATTTTATAATCATTTAATTCGAAATAGCTATGGAAGTTATTGCACACATCTCTATTTACACAATTTCGCACCATCCTGCATGCAATTCTCTTCTTTCTGCTTTCGATACGTGTAATGTTCCTTTTTCTTCCAACGATACGTTTTGCTTCCCTCTCAGTCGATTCAAGCTTTTTCTGTTGCGTTAATGTAATTTGAAGCTCTTATAGTGAGCTGTACACTAGTAACAGGAGCGATGACCATCTCATAATCTTATATCAGCATCAGCATTTAGAAAAAATCTTATTTTTCTTAGTAAGGATAACCTGTCACTTGTTTTTTTGTAGGTTTTGTCGAAGTTGTTACTCAAGGTCAGTGTTGGGTCCAGTTCGTTTCTCAAGTAGCAGTATTAAGATGCATGGTTGATTGGCTGGTGTTGAATTGTATTCTTTTTAGCTAATCGTTTTGCTGTGCCGAATAACAATGACTTCGTTTTTTTCCTTTTTTAAGATTGAAGATAAGTTCATTTCGTTCAAGGTTGTAAGTTCTCAAGTTCTTTGTTAAAACATGTTCAATTCGTTTGCATCAGAATCAGCAAAATACACCACTGCAGGATGAAAATATCTGGTTACCAGCGACGACAGTTTGTGATCTACCGAATAGATAATCTGTAAACCGCTTAAGTTCAAACTTTGAAGCTAGTTTATTCAGAATCAAGCCATGATTGATTGTATTGAAAGCCTTGCTTTAATCTAGAAACAAGGCTCCTGTTAATTTTCCATTGTCTGCATTTTCTCTAATTTTATCAACCAGAATAGCCGATGCAAGACTTGCATCTGAATTGAATGTTTTTAGTAGATGGCACTGTTCTAGATGTCCTAATAGTTGGGTATATTCTCCAACATTTCTTACAATACAGGTAAAATAGAAATTGGTCTGTAATTCAGCTGCTGAGTTTCCGCAAGAGCCAGTTTTCATTATGTGATGGAGAGGTGTAACGATATGCTCCGCAGTCTTTTAATAATGTTGATGGTAATTCCTCTGGTCATATTGCCTTCTTCCGTTTGAGCTTTTAAGGAAGTTTTTAACAAAGACCTTTGACACATATTGGAATTTAAAGACATGGTTTGTGCGAGGAAGAATGATATCCACAGGCTTCAAATTCAATCTCTTAACTTAAAAGCTTTTTCTTTCAAGGTTGATAAAAAGAAATATTCTCTGGAAACTCTTGGCTTTCTGTTTGTTTCGCTCCTTGTTTACAATAATTCTTTGATTGTTAGTTTTAATGGGAAAAATTTCCTCCATCAATTTCCAAAAAGTTTTCGAGTTGTTATTTTGTTGATAATATTTTTGGTGCATGTTGCCTTTGCTTTTCTCATCATTATATCACAATCTGTTTCGTAGACATTTATAAGTTTTCCAGTCAGTTTCGTCGTTAATCTGTTTAGCTCTACGCAATAATCTGTTTAGCTCCACGCAATAATCTGTTTAGCTCCACGCAATAATCTGTTTAGCTCCACGCAATAATCTGTTTAGCTCCACGCAATAATCTGTTTAGCTCCACGCAATAATCTGTTTAGCTCCACGCAATAATCTGTTTAGCTCTACGCAATAATCTGTTTAGCTCCACGCAATAATCTGTTTAGCTCCACGCAATAATCTGTTTAGCTCCACGCAATAATCTGTTTAGCTCCACGCAATAATCTGTTTAGCTCCACGCAATAATCTGTTTAGCTCTACGCAATAATCTGTTTAGCTCCACGCAATAATCTGTTTAGCTCCACGCAATAATCTGTTTAGCTCCACGCAATAATCTGTTTAGCTCTACGCAATAATCTGTTTAGCTCTACGCAATAATCTGTTTAGCTCCACGCAATAATCTGTTTAGCTCCACGCAATAATCTGTTTAGCTCCACGCAATAATCTGTTTAGCTCTACGCAATAATCTGTTTAGCTCCACGCAATAATCTGTTTAGCTCCACGCAATAATCTGTTTAGCTCTACGCAATAATCTGTTTAGCTCTACGCAATAATCTGTTTAGCTCCACGCAATAATCTGTTTAGCTCCACGCAATAATCTGTTTAGCTCTACGCAATAATCTGTTTAGCTCTACGCAATAATCTGTTTAGCTCTACGCAATAATCTGTTTAGCTCCACGCAATAATCTGTTTAGCTCCACGCAATAATCTGTTTAGCTCCACGCATAATCTGTTTAGCTCTACGCAATAATCTGTTTAGCTCCACGCAATAATCTGTTTAGCTCCACGCAATAATCTGTTTAGCTCTACGCAATAATCTGTTTAGCTCCACGCAATAATCTGTTTAGCTCCACGCAATAATCTGTTTAGCTCTACGCAATAATCTGTTTAGCTCCACGCAATAATCTGTTTAGCTCCACGCAATAATCTGTTTAGCTCCACGCAATAATCTGTTTAGCTCTACGCAATAATCTATCTCTGGTATTCATGGATTATATCTTCTATTATCCATTCACACGACTTACTTTTTGTGCGCTTATTAACGCCGCATATGGTAAATCGGCCAATCCGGTAAGAAAAAAGATAGCGACTGATGACTGTTACTAGATGCAAGATAATGAATTGTTTAGGATAATCGTTCAACAGGAAAAATATGTTCTCTGAATCCTCCTTTCGAGAATCCTCCTTTCGAGTATCCTCCTTTGCTATCAATGAACCAATATCATTTAAAAGGTAGCTACTGGAAAGACTCAGGCGACATTCGAAGATACCTGCAAAATTATAACAGTTATTTCTTTCCAAAAACCATAGGCTAAAAAAATTTCCTACGAAATTCTAACTTGAAACAAGATTCTCTGTCTCCAATCAACATTTCTTGAACCAACGTATGGTAAATACCACGTTGTTCACGATGCTCGTTTTTCAAGAAAACAATAACTTTACTCAGCGAGTTATTAACCAATCAGGAAAAAAAATATCAGCTTTTTGCACTGTAGAATTTAAAAATAAGTAAAAATTGCACTTGTTTCTCGGTAGAAAACAAAAATATAGCGTATATTTCGTGTAGATTAGCCAATCACAGTGCGAAAAAAAATCTAACCACGTGATAATCCTTTTTATTCATGTTTACTAAACGAGTGCAAGTGATCTTCTTGCGCTAGTGTGAGCTATTTGCTTGAACTCTTGCTTCACAGTAACTGCGCATGCTTACTTCACTTGCTTCTGCACCTGCTTCATAAGTGTGACACAGGCTTAACAATTTTACTGTTCCATGATTTAAGATTTTAGACATGACGTGACAAACTTCATGACACATGTAAAGTATGTATTTATCTTTAAAATGTACACAAAAAACTCATTTTTTAAAAAAAAAGCCCTTATGGTAAGCAATTTCTTTGGTAGCATAGTTAAAATATATCATACCATTTTCTTCAAGGTGCGCTGGTAAGCCGAAATACATCGATAGTGCTTCATCTAATTTCTCAACCTCAAAATAGAGAAAACAAAATTTTCTAAGCATGATGAATGTTACCATATTTTATATTCATTTCTTCCTCGCTTTTACGCTTATTTCGTTTAAAATTTCCTTTACCTCAACACATCATTTCGTAATTTCTAATATAATTTATTTTCTCTTTATATAACTTTCTTTTTTCTCTTTTTCTTTTGTTAAGATACAATTTTTGCTTTAGAGAGCTTGTTGTTTTAAGAGTGAGGATTAATTCTACTTTATTCAAAAACATGATTATATGCCGGTAGAGTGTGAGGGAAAACGTTTTTTTTGCCAAAGACGAGATAAAATGTATATCAAAGGGGACCACATTATTACAATAAAAAATACACAAATAGAACTGGAGACGTTAAGGTAAGGTAAAATTGAAGATGTAAAAGTTGAGACTGTGATTCTAGAGATAATCACTTCACCCAACTTTCGTCACCAACCACGTCAATGTCAATGTCACTAATAGGCACGGCATCCTTATCGCGTAATGTTCGTGAGCCACATAAACAAAGTAAACAGGACAGTAACAAATTGAAATTCGTGAAGCTTGCACGAAAACCATAGTTTGAAGGTAAAAGTTTTAAATTGTACTTTAGGTGTTTACTATCCAAAAATCGGTGCAACTGACTAAGAAACGATAAGGGATGCGATATTGTCCATTTTTAAGCATCATTTTTATAAGTTCCCCACACACCCGTCTTCCCAACTTCCTGCGACAGTGCGAATGCATTTATTTATAACTTGTTTATAAAAAAAACTGTATAAGTTGAATTACCTGAGAAGCTGCTTCCAAAAATACATTGCGATAACTATCAATTTGTTCAGCCAAAACCACTAAAATCAATATATACATACATAAGGAGTATTCCATGTGCTAATTTTTTACACAAAAAATACCATTCATTGTAATCAGTTTGCAGTCACTTTCAAAAGAACTATGTAATTTCCTTGAGTCATTTCTCCCTGAACCTAACAACTTTCTTGAAATGCTTATCAAATAAAAAAATGAAACAATTGCTTTTTTGTATGCTTTCTACGATAGGTTGAAACCTTTGGTGCTGATTTTTAAATTCTCTAATGATTGATTTGAAACAAGGTCATTCAGTACATCGTTACTACGCAAGCAAATAATTTTAGGTCAGGTAAAATTCTACCATACATGGAATGACAAAAAAAATCAGACTGGCGGCTTGAAAGCTCATGTTGAATTTGAAATCTAGACACACAATATCATAACCGTCAAGTGGGTTTAAAAACAAAACGAATACTATTTTTCATTTCACAATTCAACCGAAAGAAACACTTGAAGCTGATGATATATTAACATTAATAATTCTGGGTTAAATATGGAAGTAAAAACATTAAACCTATTACGATTTCAACTTCGGATACTAACAATGCTACCCATCTCGTAGTTTCAGTTTAAAGAATCAGAGAAAGCGAAGTTAATTTGTAAAGTAAACTGAATATACATTGTGCTTAAAAGCCATTGAAAGCTTCTCTCTCTATATATTATCAATGCAATTTGTACAAGATCTGATGCCCTCATTACAGGAAGCGGACAAGTAAGCGCTTTCAATCTTTTACAACTTCCAACAAAAATTCGAGTTATTCGTTTTCAATGCTTTAAAACCAAAACTATTGTTTTAGATAAGACAGGGGTAATATAACAGGTAATTTGACAGAAGTGAATACTTATATTAGGGATCATTTCATCAAAGTGCACAACAAGAAACCACTGGTTGCTGTAGCCAAAGCAGCACTGGGTATGTTTTGTTGTTTGAAATGTGCAATTGGAAAAATATAGTTTAGTTTTTAAATACGAAAGCACATTAATTGACAAGCAAAAATCATTCGTTTATGGAGAGATGCACATCATTTCCTAAGCTGTCGTGTCCTCCAAAACTATCGGAATTAACTAACGGAACGACAATCTTCATATAGCATTACGGTTTCTTATCCATCTTGTTGAACCGTTGATTAACAGACATTGGAGATCAAAACCGTGTCTTAAGGTCCCTGGGTGCTGATTTTATTTATGCTTTTTATCATGGCAAAGTTTAACAGATAAACTTGTTTTGGGCCTAATTAATGTCACAGGTCAGCGAAATGTGATGGAAGTTGGACGTTTTATGCTGTATGACAAAGTTTGTGACATAGAAACGTCTTCCATTGAAACCGTCACAACCTGGCATACAGTCATTCCTACTTCTAGGTTGACAATTTCCATATCTCGATAACCTGGTGAGTACAGCATGAACCACGAACATAGCTTTTCTGCACCACGTTTAAGAAAACGTTCCATACTCATACCAGAATTAAACTCCACAAAAGCAACTATCATTCCAAAGAAAGGACTACAAGCTACACCTTCCAACTCTGATTTCAGTCTTTCTAAAATGTGGTATAGGTGTACTTCAGATTGTAACACTTTGATCCAGAAGTGCCTTCTTTTTCTTGATGGTTGACTGAGTATAAAGTCTTGTCAAGAGCTGTTGTGAAAACTGTAACTACATTTAAATGTTTTAAACTGGGTCGTATCAATTTTATCTGCAGTTGCTTGAGTTGAGAAACTTTGAGTTCTTATGGTTTTACTATTTTACAGAAAACTGTTCACAAACACTTATCTGCAAGTGAATCTTAAATATGGAGTGTCTTTTGATAATTCCAAAGTTACAGCAACGGCGAAGAGCAACCTTTCTAATTTAATTTATTTTACGTCGGAACAAGAAAATGAAAAATCACTAGCGACTAAAAGGCATACAATCCAAAGGTAGCATGTTTGTTATATGTTCATCTAGTGACACTGACGTAATAGTTTTCATAGTGTTAATAAGGAATTTTTAACACTATGAGAACTATTATATCTGCTAGCTGAAAAGCTAAAGAGATATATGATTTTTTTTAATAAATTATTTAAATAAATAATTGTGTTTACAAAGAAAAGAAAATCAGTAATGCACATTTTATTTTGCCTTACCAGAGCTCCTTTTGCGACCTTCACAAATACTAAAAAATAAAAGACAACACATGAAAATTAATTTTACTACTCTATAAGTTGGAAGCGATAAGAACATACCATTTCAAATCTGCTTCAAGCGCTGAACGAAGGTTGGGCTTAGACATGGCGAAGCCCATTGAATCGTATCCTTAGTGAAAGAATAAGAAATAAATCCAGATTTCAAGTAGTGCACGAAGTTTTCTTAAATAAACTTTCTTGTCGTTTCACTCAATTAGGTACAACCTTACAACCTTTTCTACAATAAATCTAACTAATTCTGTTGGCACGTTTTGTCAGAAAGAGCAGATTGGAACATAAAACACAATAATTCAAAGATGCACACCTTTCACTAAGCCCATGCCAAGTTGTCCGGGTAAAAATGTTCCATCGGGTTGAACACCAACATAATCTCGATTCTTTATTGTCTCGATATGTTCAGCATGTGTAGCATCAGTACCTTACAAAGTATTAAAGAACGTTTCCGAATTTTCTTTTCAAAATGATGAAGTTTCTTCTATAAAATCTCATTGTGTGCCATTGCTACAGTACCGTCACCGTAAAACAATTCTATCCTTACCAATGCCATATTTCTCCATCAATGAAATCAGATCTGCTTCACGTAGCAATGAGGGAGCCTTCGTCTCACTTTCCAGCATCTAGGTTTTACAAAGTGAAACTGCAGATTTGTCAAGAAAACATATTCAGGTAGTAAAAGTGGGAATGACCCTATGGAAACATCGCATTATGACATACTCTACTGATGATAATTCCTGTCAATAATTACCTCAATTTTGTCAGGTTGGAACGTTTCTCCATTCTGATAACTCGATATCTCCTACACAAAAATTTTAACAAGAAAGCTTTAATAATAGATTTTCCAGTACCTAATTCATGAAATTTTTGCGCATGTTGTTTTCGTGCATTTAATTTTCGCGCACCAAGGTTTAGCGAACGTTTAATTCCTTACACTTCTACGGATAGTACATACAAAAAAGATTTAAGTGCACGTCAATGTCTTTGAAAGTTAAGCATTCATAAAATTTAATTTTATAGTTTTTTATAAAATTGTTTTGTATGGGTAATTGGGTTTACGTCAACAAACACTAATAAAATTGTGATTATTGACGATTATTATTTAATAAATTTTGTGTGAAAAACTGTAAATTTATTCGTTTTTTAAATTTTCGCGCACCTTTATAAAGGAAATATATAGCGTGCAAAAATGTTATAAATAATAGTATTGTTTCTCTTAAATGCATGACAGTTACAGAAACATTTGTCAAACAGCTAGATCGTACCTTCCCATTCCATTGTTCATATGTGTACACATCCAAGTAATTACGTGCAAGTATCATTAAGCCTTGCCCAGAAAACTAAAAAAGTTCATATTTCTCAATCACTTAACAGTGCAGAAACTTCATATCTCATAGACAATTATTGAGTTGGTCTCTTTTTTGTCAATTAAAGCCACATTTTTCACAAACTGACTCTGCTGAAAACAGGGACAATTTCTTGTCTACATTTCGTCAGGACATCTTTTCGTAGCCTCTATTCTCACCAGTCCATATTTCATTATTCCGCAAAGACTATTGATAAAATAACGTCTCGTAAGGTTACAAAGAAAGATTTGAGGAAGCTTTCTAACCTGTTCGTTTGAAATGCAGATGTCTACTATAGTTTCCTGACCTTGTGCGTCCTAAAATTAATAGTTGTCAATACAAACAAGGGTTAACGAATGGGTTTGTACAATACTAAGTAAAATCACATGAACTAAAATATTGTGAAAAGTAAGAAAAATAAATAAATAAATTAAGAAACAGAAAAAACTAGGACAATGTATATCATGGCTAATCAATGTCAGTGACATACGTTTTTTAATTTTGCGCCAGTTTAAAGGAATTTCAAGTATAAGGCACGAAAGATGTACAAATGCAACATACCTGAGACAAGCAAGCCAGAAAATGTCTGACAATAAGTTCGTAAATCTTCTGGTCATTTCCCTAAGACAACAGGTCCTTTACAATTACACCATTGTTAGCGAGACTTCAAAGGGGAAAGAAATCCAAAAATACATCTCTTATCTTCTTCTCCTATATAATAATCAGTGTTTGTGAGAGGCTATTTCGACAGGGACAACCTATGACCAAATTGGGTAAGTTTCCCAAACCTAGGTTTCCGAATTCGTTTAGGTTGATGACGTGATCAAAAATCCTTTTAAAACCTCAATATCTCTGTAACCGTTTGTCCAAAGTACAAAAGTCTATACATTCTCTTGATCAGCGTTTCAAGATCTATACAATAATGACAACGGCTATAAAAAATAATGTGTGCATGTTCCTTTTTCCATTTTAATACGCATATTTCCCATTGAAGTAATAGAACTAAACAAATCGCCACTTTTAATTTAATCATTTACCTGTTATCTCATTGCTATCTCTAACTACAACATTGGCTTTTAGAGCTACGCAGCTAGTCACGGGATAATCCTCCACACTGGCACCAAAGATTATTACTAACAAGATATTTTTTGCACATAATGATGTGCCTATATCGCCTTTCCTTATCATAAAGCACAAAGTCGAATGGACGCAAGGAAGAAATAACCAGTGCTTTTATGACTGATAAAAGCTTGAAGAAACTGCTACAACTTTCACTGATATCATTCATTGTATTATAAACAAAGAAATAATACTGCATCGAATGTACAAGGGCGTCTCTAGTAATTTCCTGATCAGGTTAAAAGCTCCCTGATTTTAATGAAAATTTTCTGTATTTACCACCACAATATAATAACAAATAATAAAAGCAACACATACTTGTAGGTCGTTACTGCATTTGGTAGGATGAATAGGTGGATGTGCATTGTCAGTCTTTTTGCCCTGTCTTGGGTTTGGGCCACCGTTATTCAGTATGCTTGATGCAAATGCTAACAAAAATAAACCTTATTGTAATTAATAGACCAAAACATCTACATAAATTTTAATTTAATACTGTGTACCTGATAAATAAATTTTTTTATTACTTTATATAAATTTTGAATTTAATCTAGTGTACATCGTTGGCAAATAAATTCATTAGAGCTTATCTTCTAAAAGTTCTAATTATGTCCGATTTAGTCTGGTAAGATATAACAATAGCCTTAAACCTCCATACCTCCCCATCTTGCATCAGTTGTTTGATTCTCAACAAGCTGTACCAAGTCCATACCTTTAGGAAATATATTTGTTTCTGTTCGTGGATAACTAATAATACTAAAAGAACAATTTCATTTTCTTTTTAAACTTTAGCTCATTTTAACAGTACAAAAAGCTATGATTCTGCTTTTAATTTTCTTCCTACCAACAGAAATCAATTGTGTATCAAATAACTAGTTTACATTAGCGTGGTCATTTTAATGGCACATCAACACCAACATATAGCAAAACATTTTCACATACCCTCGAGTATAAAGTTTCTCTGCAATCTTCATGGTTTCCTTCGCATTGATTTTTAACTTTCTCGATGCCAGTTTTTCCATTTCCTATAGTACAATTTTAAATAAAAAAATCGTGCGTATTTAATCGCTGTATATTTCATAATCAAATATATATAATCGCAACTGCTCACGTTATCAACAGGTAGTCAAGTATCATGGCAACTTACCACCGTATCAAGAGGTAGTCAAATATCATGGCAACTTATCATAGTATCAACAGGTAGTCAAATATTACGGCAACTTACCACCGTATCAAGAGGTAGAGGTCTCCATTTACTTTTGGGTTTTGATGCAACTTTGACAACTTTAGCTGCTGGATTCTGTCAAAAATCGTCATATAAATAATACGTAGTAGTTATCACACAGTGCCGTGAAAAATATATCGGAAATATTTCTGAGTTTTTTACGTTTTCGTTTACATATTTCACAAGCCTTTAGTCGAGTGAAATATACGAGAACTGAAAAACGAAAAAAATATGACGATATTTTTCGAGAACAAGTGGGATAGCTATCATATAAACTGACCATGAATCATTGTATTTCGTATACTCGGTTGATTATTGTATAAATTTATTCATGGTTCGTGAAGTTCTTTGTTCAACAGCGAAAAAATTGTCGCAAGATAATACATGTGATACATGTGCAATTTAATTACTGATATATTTCTTCATTGAGAAAAATCAAATAAACAGTCTCTTCGGTTAAACTAAATATTCTCAGTGGTGGAGAGCGCTGGTACCTTATGACTATATGCAAACCAATGTAGAATTGAAGTGTGGGTATTTATGATTCATAAGAATTATGTTTTATTGAGAAGAAAATTTTGTAATAAATTTTCTTTTTCAAGAAAACTAACTTTATTCAATCAAACAGAAAAATTATATCAGCTTTTTGTACGCTATTTCAGCCAATCAAAGAAAAAATATAAGCTTTTTGCACTGTGGAATTGAAAAATTGCACTTGTTTCTCGGTAGAAAACAAAAATATAGCGTATATATTTCGTGTAGATTAGCGAATCAGAGTGCGAGATAAACATAACCATATGATAATGGGATATTAATGTTATCTCTACGGAGGTACAACAACAACAACAATGGAAAACAGGATAGTTCCTACCTCCTGACACAAGTTACAAAACATTAAACAAACTTCTCGATTGAAGACTCGACCTCTGCAGAAAAAAGATGTTAAAAAGTTTCATTAACAAAACCAATAATAAATGTTCATTAATCTGTACCAGGAAATATTACCTGAGGCTGATACACTGACCTAGGGTAACACTTCTCAGCACAGATATATAAAATGGTTTATATAGTATTCATTAATTGATAGCTATAAGCAATTGTTTGTCTGATAAATGTGGAAACAAGGACTATTTTCTAAATACCTTCGATTTAAATATCACATCCAGTTCAGTTTTTAAAGATAATGAGAAAAGATATTTAAAACGCCACATATAGAACTTCCTTTTTTAAAGCAAATTATTCAGTATGACACAAATTTATTTGTTACTTGCTTGTTGTGTTTGATGTTTGCATTTGTATATAAATGCACGCCACCAAAACTGGATTTAAAATTATCAACATTTCTAGATGACATTGATTTACTAAATGCGATCTTTTAAGGACCAATATTACGGTTATTCAAAGTAATCACATCTGATACATCTTCTTGGTGTTTCTCATCTTTTAATACTTCTTGACAACTTAATTTGTAATAGTAAATGATTAAACGTGATTAGAATAGTTAAATGGTTTTGAGAAATATAATATATTTTGAATGAAATTTTGAGTAATGCATGCATTTGGCGATTCTCTGCCATTCTCTCTGCCAATGTTACTTGTTTACGATTTTTATAAAGCCTGTCGTTAAGGCATTTTAGCAAACGGTATAAATTTCTCGTGTTTATCAGAGAAAAATTTTCATGATTAATAATTCTTGTGCTTTTTGCTGATTTTGACCAAAGTCACAAAATTGGCAAGAATACAAAAAAAAAATCACGAAAAGCCATCAATTCCTAAAGTATTTACCCAGGAGTAAATAACACACATTTATTTCACAATAATTTTTTTTAAAAAAAGTCACCTAAACTAGTCATTTTTGTCCCTGTAAATCAAGATTTTTAAATATTCACTAAAATATTGTAAAAAATTTAGAACCCCTTGAAATAATTTGTCAAATCAAAACAAATGTCTTACCTTTTCCAAGAAAACTCTGTGACACATTGTTTCGTGTGAGTGACTTAAAAAATGTATGGTAATTAGTTTTGACAAGGTCACTAATTTTAGAGATTTCTGTCTTGGGAATCAAGTCTCCATTTTACTGTTTAAATACAAAATGTAATTTGAATACAAATCAAAGACAGAGAAAGTAAAAAAAGTTGATCAGTTATCTAACTAGCTGATCGTCTTTAACGTGCTAAAAAGATGCTATTCCAAAAATCTTTTAAAAGAAATGTAGAGGTCAACGAACAATAAATCTCACAACCAGGTGGTCAAAATTTAATGAACTTCTGGTAGTTTTCTTGGCATACAACTATAGTCTGAAGCAAAAAGTACTTATATGGTGATTTTTGGTTAAGTTATTCACCTTTTGATAACAAAGTGTTTCTTATGCAAAAGTGCATGGCAACTTATTCAGCATAAATTTAGGATAAGTTTTCAAACTATAAATTAGAAAAAGTGACATGTAAAAAAGGTTGATGTCAAAAAAAATGTCAAAGAAACGAAAGCTCTTTCTACCTCTTACTTTGTAAAATACTTCCACAATGAAATTTTCCACTTGATTATACTAAAATGAAACAATTCAAATTCAGCACTGCCACAGTAAATATGGCAAAAACAAACACCATACACTAGACTTGAACATGTGTAGTTTTAAATGCGAAACTACTGGAATGGTTACAGGTTTGCAGTTGTATGCAAATATGTATATACAAAAAAATGTTTTAAGAAATTTGTGTTAATCCATCAAGACTAGTTTGGAACGTTGATTAACAAATGAACGAGATCGTGTGTTCTTGATGGATCTAAGTTTTAAGGCTTTATATGATATCATCAATCAATCAACCCTTTGGTCACCCTTTATTAAGCGGGGTGGTCCATTATTAAAGGCGGAGTGGATAAATTAAAATGTATTCGTTTCTCTTAAATTTAACCTCCAGTATGCTGATATATTAAAAATATAACACACTTACAGTAAAAATGTAAAAACAAAACAGAAAAAACCATGTTTAAAGTCATGTTTCATTACATGACTTCCTACACCGATTTAATGTACTGTGTATACAGTACCTTGTATAAATTTTCGCAAATTCATATAACATTTTATGAATGATGGATTTTGGTATAGAGATGAGTGATAATGTTTATCGAAAATTAATAAGCGGGCGGGGGGGGGGGGGGTTGGAAAAAAGTTAGAAAATTAACAATCGGGGGGGGAGGTTTATTTGGCACTCGAGAATAATTACATTAATGGTCGTCACCATTATTGAACAAAAGCCACCTTGGTTTGTACATATTTCGTTTGTGACGTCACGCTGCGTGAGTAAACGGCTTAAAGTTTTTTACGCTCACAAACTAGAATATAAGGAGGAATTAAAATGGTACCAAAAAGAAATTTCAAGCAATAAAGATGAGTAAAATTCCAAGTAGAACAATAAATTTTCACTGGTGCAAATGTAAAAATGGTTTTTTCTCTTTTGACCTTTCGCAAGTGCAGGCGGTAAATAGACGGAATATGGTAGTAACTTACTATATACACCAGAAGACTTTCTTACCCCAAAAATGCTTTAAAAGCATCAAAACATTGTCACTTTGAAATCGCCATTATGTCTTTATAATTATTCTTGCAGACGAAATCTGAAATTTTTATTCCACGGAAAACAACAACAGGGAAAAACCCGATATACTCCTCTGCAAACAAACGCCTTAAAAAATATGATCTAATTTGCAATTGTGACACACACAGCCTAGTACTTTAACTAATCGATAAGCCTGTGGAAGAATTCACTGATACAGAAGAACAATGGAAAAAATCTGTCATTTGAGTTTTGATGCCGTTAGTCAATACACAAAATATTATTTCTCAGAAACTTGTTTTTCGTTGCCTCTATTTTGTAGATCTTGAGACGCTGATCAAGAAAATGTATAGGATCATGTGCTTTTGACGAATAGTTGAAGAGAAATGGAGGTTTAAATAATTTTGAAACGAGTAAGCTGACCCAACTGTAGGAAATTGGTCCTATGTTGGTTAAAGTGGTCCCTAGTTACCCACTAAGGAGATGACGTGAGTCGTGACGATGTCAGTCATTTCTCACCTGGTAGGTAACTAGGTACCACCTGGGATCAAATTAGAACCAATTTTCTAAAGATGGGTCATCCACGTTTCAGAACGGACAGGTTAATGACGCCACTAAAAAATCTTTAAATCCCCACATCTCTTCAAATGTTCATCAAAAACATACCCCCCTATACATATCGAGGCAACCGGTGAACCAATTTCTAAAAAAATTTTTTGTACATTGGTGGGATGTTGCTGAAGTAAAAAAAAATTAAACTCTTTAGCCGCTTAAAAACTTCGCTATTCTATCCTTTATTTTGATCAGCGTCTCAAGCTCTACACAATACAGGTAGCGGCTAACAAAAATTGTGCAATAATTTCCTTGAGCATCGACAGGTCATTACTAACGTCATCAAAATCCAAATGACGTTTTTTTATTACTATCTCGCTTGCGAGGATAGTATTGCTTTCCAACTCCTAACTATCTAACTAACTAACTAACTAACTACGTCCGAAATGGGTGATTTCTTCGTCATCAACGAGCTTTTTTTACGCAAATTATTTTTTTTAGAAAAAATGCCTTCGTTTTGATTTTGAACCCACGACCTCTGAGTTCGCGTTATGACACCTTAGCCAACTGAGCTATTACGCCTTGAGTAAAAATATTTAATTTGACGGCTTCTATATTAATCATTTGTAAAACCGGTTCGACAGCTGGCAAATTATCGCAAAATGATTTATTGATTAATTTAGAACTTTTTTGGCGAAATGATTCCTCTCAACGAAATAAAGTTGTGTTGTGAAGTTCTAAGAATAATCCTAATTAATTTCCCCATTATAAGGATTTCATAAGAATTTTTAAGCGGTACTTTCGAGAAATGTCCAAAGGCTCTCAGAGGTATGGGACCTAAAAATTTTACATGCAGGTGTCTAATAGATAAATATAAAAAGTCAATTAGTATCATAGCCATGCATCATATCCCTCACGCCAGGAACAGCTGTAAATCAATTGTTAGGTTTTATGAAATGACCCCGTTAATATATTTAAAATATATTGTTGCAGTGATGTGTAATAAGTGGATTTTTCCACAGGCTTTATTGACTACTTCAAGGGCAGAAATTTTCGCGATTTTGGCCCCTTTTGGCGAAAATTTCTGCCCGGTAAGAAATTTAACCTGAAATTTGCGAAAGTTATTTTCTCAAAAAATCAACTTTTTCTAAAAATCGCGGAAGTTTTAAAAGCCGAAAACTCGTAAATAACGAGGGCTCCGAAGGACAAGGGTAGAAATAATAGAATCACAACGAAAAAAATAATCAGCCCGAAAAATGGCTCTAAAACTCTAACTCTAAAAATGGTTCCAAAGCCCGACTCAATGTGGGGAAATCAGCTAAAAATCGAAAAACGGAAGGGTTTGAATATCTTTGTATCAGAAATTTCAAATTTCAAGACAAAAAACGAAGAGAAGAGTGAGACAATAATTTGTGATTTTTTTCTATATAATATGTGATTGTTTTCTTATATCAAGAATTACTCTATAACAATACAATTTTCTTGCTGGACTCTCTTCTTTTTTTGCCGCTCAAAAACATTTCACGAATATCTCTACTCCCATTTCCAGAATCTTGATCCGAAGTTGACTTTTTTTTTCTCTTGTTTTTCTTCAACGGTGTGGCGGGCATGCTAGTTAACGGAGGAAGTGTCATCACAAAATTGAAAATAAGTTCACCCATCAGTTTTTCTTCCACAGGTTCAGTATATATATTGTGAACCAATTCTAAGTAGCGTGTTGTCAGTCTTGTTTGAAGCATTGTTTAACCGCGCATTTATCATGACTTCACACTTGATTTCAAGTCCACCTTGAACTAAAGGTGAGGCGGCGGTAATGATTTGAAGTCAGCTTGCATTGCATTGTGAAACCTCGATCCAAAAAGTACTTTGTCACTCTTGATATTTCTTTTGGCAAGTGTCCAACTGTGTCTCCATTTTTATCAACTGTTTTTATAGCAAACCTGTCCAAAACATTATCTGGTTCGTAGACACAATCAAGTTGTTCATTCTCCTGTGGTCTCCAAAATCTTCGGTAGTAATGAAACCCCCTAACAGCAGCTGTAAATGTATGCACCTCCTCTATTTTTCTGAACAAAAAGACACCAGAACGCACTCTCCTCATGTATTTGATTTGGTGTGTACATTATACAAATCGAACGTCGAATCGAACACGCCATAAATTTTGAAATTGTAGCCTGACATTCAACGTTCAGATTTTGTCTTTTTCATTGAAATTCATTGTCATTCGCGAAGGTTTTTGTTCCCAAAAATGAAGATTTTGGAAAATTTGCGAAAGTTTTTTCTGTAAAATTTCTTCCAGACGTAGAATTCGCGAAAGAATAACTTTTTTTGTCCTCGCGAAAATTTCTGCCGCGAAAATTTCTGCCCTTAAAGTAGTCTAATCCAAAGTGGATATGTTCATTTTCCTTTAGAATCACAAAAAAATACGTCTTACACGTTAATGGACAAATTAAACGTCACAACGTCAATAACATTAATTTAAGGCGCGCAAAATGTACAGGCTATACTTTTTACATAAGAAAGTGACTAACTGTTTGAACAAAGGACCACCATAAAAAAGTAAGGCAAAAGCGAGGCGAAGCTGTCTTTGAAAACAACATCAAGAGGTAGCTGGGTGTTGCAAAGAAGCCTGATTTAAGTAGGTTAAAACGTTTAATTCATAGCGAACAACACAGAAAATTTGATCGTTTTATCATAGTGAGAACTTTGTTAATTTATTTATAAAAAAAACTATGATGGAAATTCAGCTACATTATGTTCTCCCTCTTTGATCCGACTTTGTTGTGCGTTTATGATTGTGTGAATCGTACAATTGCAATGGTGAATGGCCCAATTTTCCACCAGCCTTATCTACTAGTTAGTATATAAAACTTGATTTTATCCAAAAAGTCGAAACTGGTTGTCTCACATTTTTGTGTCTAAACGGTGTTATGTGTGTGGCGTTGATGTTTGAGCTACATATTAAAAAAATATCATAAGAAACTTTAACCAGGTAGTAATTTCTGTCTCTTACTGTATCGTGCCTGAAACTTGCCTCAGCAGTTCTTTTCTATAGATTTTATCCGTGAGTAACTTAGGAGACCTCCTCCCAAAAAATTGTTAGATTGTTTTTTATATACAATGACCCCTGGGAACGACATTGAAAATACTCGTTTTAGCATCATACCCTGCCCAGGACTATAGATCAGTAAATTCACAACCTGTTTATTGAAATAAATTCTTTTCAATTTGAAACAAAAAATTATGCACACAACTGCTACTAATATATTAAACTTTTTGTTTTATTGCTTAACTATCTCAGTATATCAAGTTGAATTATTCTTCGAAAAACAAAAATCATTCGTACAGAGATCGATTTGAAAAATTCATAGAATTTTGTTAAATTTGTTGCGAAGGCATATTACTTGTTTTTGGCTATGAAAGTCATTAATTCTAGTGAATGAGTCTTTAATTTAAGCAGAGCCGTAAATCTTACGTAATAGGGTCACGTGCACCACAAAATAAGAGTAGAAAGGAATGGGCGAACCCAGAACAAAAAGCAGCTGATTTTAACTTTCTAAAATCAGCTGCTTTTTGTTCTGGGTTCGCCCATTTCTATCTACTGAAAGACTGGAGCTAGTTAAAATGTTCTTAACTAAGAAGAAGGCCAAATCGTTAATAATAATAAGCGGAAGAAAAATGAATATATGGAAGCAATATCTGGAGTTACATGAACTTTCAACAAAAAGTGGATATGTCAATATCTGGAGTTACATGAACTTTCAACAAAAAGTGGATATGTCAATATCTGGAGTTACATGAACTTTCAACAAAAAGTGGATATGTCAATATCTGGAGTTACATGAACTTTCAACAAAAAGTGGATATGTCAATATCTGGAGTTACATGAACTTTCAACAAAAAGTGGATATGTCATTATCTGGAGTTACATGAACTTTCAACAAAAAGTGGATATGTCAATATCTGGAGTTACATGAACTTTCAACAAAAAGTGGATATGTCAATATCTGGAGTTACATGAACTTTCAACAAAAAGTGGATATGTCAATATCTGGAGTTACATGAACTTTCAACAAAAAGTGGATATGTCATTATCTGGAGTTACATGAACTTTCAACAAAAAGTGGATATGTCATTATCTGGAGTTACATGAACTTTCAACAAAAAGTGGATATGTCATTATCTGGAGTTACATGAACTTTCAACAAAAAGTGGATATGTCATTGGATATTTCTCCTGAATATCTTTCAGATAAGTCAAACTTGTACCTCGGGATCTATATAATACTCCAGCTGTGTTTGTGTATGTGACTTTTGCAAAGTGGATTATATTTTTCACAATTTTCTTCAACAAAGTCTAAAAACATCCTGTTGTTTTGTAATTTACAAAACCTTGACGCCAAAACAAGAAAGTCATCACATTCCACTTTTGAGTTTGAGGCCAAATAACTTGGAAACGAGTGGAAATAATTGACTTAATTAACTAGGGACCACTTAGGACCAATTTACGAAAGCTGGGACAGCCCACCGGTTTAAGAATTGACTGGAGGTCATCAAAAAAAATCTTTAAATCTAAATGTGTCTTTAACCCTTCATCAAAAGCACACAATCGCAATTTCCTTGATCGTTGTTTCAAGCTGAGAGAACGGTTAAAAGAATTTATTGGTTAGTGTTTGCGCTAAAGTCAGCAAAATTTTGAAACCCTTATATCTCCTTAAACATTTGTTAAAAACAAATGATCCTATAATTACACAAAAGTTTAACACATTTCTGCAAAAAAATTGTACATGTAACGCTGGCGTCATGTCATCAAAATTAAAATGACGTGTTTTCTGTCTGTAACAGGCAAGGTGAATGTGTTTATTTTGTTTTGTCGAAAAAATTGTCTTATTTCTTAAGTTTTCTGACTCTATGGCATGACGTCGATGAATAAGATGCAGTGCATCAATACATTAAAATTTAATTTTATCAGTATTTTAAGGTCTACATAATAGAAGAAGAGGTTAATAAATTTCTGAATAATAAATTTGGTCACTGATGACATCATCAAAATTAAAATCAATTATTGTTTGTAAATTTTTCCATGTGACATGCAACTAGTACATTTAGACATGAAATGCAATACATTCTTGTTTCTAATAATTTTCTGACACAAATAAAGTGTAGAAACTATTGACATTGGCAAAAGATGAGATCCAACTGACACTTTAAATAAAGTTAAAAACTATACTGTCGCCTACCCGCTCAACAACAAATCCAAGGGTTGGAAATTGGCAGCTTCCTAAACGAAACAAAAACAAAAGTAACAAAACAAAATTAAATTAAAAAACAAAATCTATTATTTAGTTGTTAAAAAAAAATGTTTGTCTTCAGCTAATGTATAAAGGAAGAAAACTAATAGCAATCTAGGTTTCTGCCAAACCATGAAAACGCTAGTAATGTGCCCTTTCTTAACAAGAGGGATGGGACTAAAGGTAAAAATTACAAAGCAAATTGTAACAGGTATGTTGCCCAGCATAACTCAACAGATTTTAGTAGGCTTGTTGGTTTACAGTCAACAAAGATCCACTATTTTTCGTTCTCAAAATCCTTTGTCACTACCCAAGATTAACTCACTACATGGTATTCTTAATTTTATAAAGCTTCATTCAAGATCTGCTTAGGGAATAAATAGGAAAAATAATAGTGATGCACTCACATACATTGTTTTTACTGAAAACATTATGGTTTAGATGCAGGCAACAAAAATTAAATTGCTCACAACTGACCATAAAGGTTTTAAGAGATTTCAGCGCTACATATGAAGTCATTAAATTCTTCCAAAAAAATATCAACCTACCATAACTGACAAGTTTTTTAGAAAGAACGTTTGGAAATCTTTTTGTTAGACGGAGAGTCTGTAATCTGGTGAAAGCAGCACCTAAATATTTAATCCTTTATTTAAGAAACCTAATATGTTGTTTATACAGAAATTTTTGAATACGCTAACCTATTCTAAGATCCAACTCTCTTCTTACTTCAACAGCATTTGATATGTTTTCATCAGGTGCAACCAAGTTTTGACATGCAAGAGTTACAGCCCTACGACAATAACGTACAAATATTTCAGTTCATTACACTCTTCTGTAACCATTATGTTTTTCTTACAATTTTTCAAGACGGAAACATCATAACGAGTGGCCTGTAATCTTAAGAAATCAGGCTGTGTCAGAAATTCATCATTTTTATGTAAAAGAGGTGATACAAGGGAAATGGCTGGTAATAATTTTTCTTTTATTTTAAAACTTACGCCCCACTTTTATACTATGTTGAGAATTAGTAATTTATCATTTATTAAGTAAAATTCGAAATAATAAAGCAAATATAAAGCCACATTTTCTTGTGTTTACAACATGCTTCTTTGTCGAAAGCCGCCATTTTGTGGTAATTTTTTTTCGCATTAAACCCTGTTTGATGTCATCTCCAAGATTGCAAAGAAATGCCCCTTGAACATGTTGCCGCAAAACCCATTAAACAAAAACTCAGAGTAAAAGAAGAATAGTAAATTATTACAACTAAGTTTAATTTTGTGATAAATGTCTTCTTGTGCTATACCTTTTTGCAATAAGAATAATAGAAGCAGCGCTAGAAAGCTTTCCTTTTTCAGCCTTCCAAACAAAAAAGAACCAACGAGCTGCGTAGCTTATTAACAAAGACGATGCTCTTCGAAAACGAGTTCTGAAATAAGATGAACACTTTTTACCACATGTTTTATCAAAGCTGCTAAAAAGCTTGTGGCAATTCTTAATATCAGCCCACCTGGTCTTTGCGTTTGAGCATAGACCCTGCGTAAATTCTGGTATCGGTGGGTGCTCTTCCTTTACGTGGAACTGTGCCTAGGGCTTCCCTATTACACGCTTTTTAGCTACACGCTTTTTTTATAAGAATATGAGAATTCTAACAACCTGGTCATTATTCTCCTTTATAATTTGGTTATTATTCTCTGTTGTTCTAAACAATTGATCCATTGTTTCTAACTTTATCTCAGTCTGGTATTCTTATAAAAGAAGAGGCATGTATTTTCGTATGATGCAGGAATTTGCAGGCTTCTATTTTTCTCTATGTGCTATTTCCTGCTTGCCAGTCAAAGTACAGGTAAGACCCCTCACTATAAAATACCTCATAAAGTACATGTACCAAAGTTTGTAGGTAAATATCACTTATATAAAGGAACTTGAATGAAGAACTTATCAAATATTGTGGTCCAAATATTATCAATCATGCACAATTCATGAAAAAATTTCCAAGTTGATTAGGAAATATGGCGTAGTATATTAAAGGGATCCCGAGGTACTTTTACAAGTTGGACTCACCTGAAAGATTTGCATGAGAAATGCTAAATGATATATTCACTTTTTGTTAAAACTTCATGTAACTCCAGATATAGCTTTTTAAATATTTATTTTTCTTGCCGCCTTAATGGCCGCTTCGATCTTCTTGTTCGTTGAAAATTTCAGACTAGCTCCAGTCTTTTTTAGTGGCACGTGACTCTGTTACGTAGTATTTCAGTAGCGCTTTAAACATTACTGACTCTCACTCGCTATTATTAATGACTTTCATAGCCAAAAACAATTAAAATACTGTCGCAACAAAGTTAAAAAAATTCAACGTACTTTCCACATCGATCTCTGTACGAATGATTTGTTTTTGTTTAAAAAAAATAATTCAACATGATATTCTAGCCGTCTAAGCAATAAAACAAAAAAATAAGATATTAGCAGCAGGTGTGTGCATGATTTCTTTTATTTCAAATTTAAAAGAATTTATTTCAACAAACAGGTTGTAAAAATTACTGATCTATAACCTGTCGACCTAGGCGGGGTATGATTCTCAAGTGAGTATTGCCAACCTTGTTCTCAACAATCCTTGGGGACGAGGTTGCCTAAGTTACTCAGTAGATGGATATATTTTTTATTTAAAAATATTAAAAAATCAATAGAAAAGAATACTACTTTAATTTATCCCACGATACAGAGAGAGGCAGAATTTACTGTCTAATTAAAGTTTGTTTTTATGATATTCTTCCAATATGTAGCGCAAACATCAACGTAGTCTTGTAAATTAAACTCATCATTTTTCCCTTTTGCGATAGCGCGCTAAAATAAGCAGGGTTACAAAAGCAGGACAGACATCGAAGCGCGAAAGCAGAAAAGAGAGACAGGTATCCTGTCTAACATCAACGCTGCTCTGTACCTCCATGATTAGACCTTTTAAAAGCATACTCAGTCTTGGTCATGATAAACTGATTAGGAAGTAAGTTGTACACGTGCTATTTACGAACTGAAGGTCAGGGCATCATTAAGTTGAATATCGCAGAAGTCGCCGGTGACATGCTTCGAAAATGCTTGTCACAGGCACAGTTCAATGCAAAGCAAAACTGTACAGGAGACTCAATTGTTAGAGTCTTCGCAGAACATCTCCTCTCACAAAACCGAGGGCAGGGCTGACTTATTGCCTGCTGTGTCGTGTGGGAGACAGAACTTCTGGACTTCTTTTTAATACGATATACATTTTTTTCGATTATTATAACTAAACATATTTGATTTCTCTTTCCCCTTTTAAAAAGATTTTTTAAACTTTATTGAACATGTTTTTTCTTTGGTATTATTACATCACGAGAACATTCGTCCGAAAGCTGTATTAAGGTACAGGACACCTAACCTCTCCCATGTTCTGGTTATATTTAACTTGCATGGGTGCGCACTCTTCTCGCAGTATTCTCTGTGACGATGAAGGTTGGACTGACTTGTGGCATGGTTCCAAATGGTCTTCCGTCTTTCGTTCGAGTCTCAGTGTAATGCACCAGCCGAGCATAAGAGTGTCAGCATGAAGGAAAGGGGCCGACTTTAATGTTCTCTATACCTTACGTTCTTCATAATAACACCATTCATTTAAATTTCACAACAAAATTACGTCGGCAAAAACTCCGCGTTGCCGCTCTCCCGAATGTAATAATTGCAGTTTGTTGTTCGTGCATTGCCGTAGGAGGCAACTGAACTATGCTGTGGAAAAACAAATACTTTTTTCCGTTGTTATATCTTCGGCTATTTTTTACACTTCTGATCCCACAAGGCCTAGGGACTTTTTATGTGTGATTTTACCACGTCAAATTATTGCCGACGCGGGGGAGGGGGAAGGGTGATGCAGCCCCCTCTCCCTTCCCCCTTTAACTTTTTCTATAAATTTTTATGGGCTTATAATCACACCTTGATATTTTGTTATTTATATTTGCCTTCCAAAATATATCCTTTTGAAATAAAAACCATACACAAATGTGTGACATGTTGAATGATCAGTAACTTTCACAACCTGCGTCTCAAATAACAGTCCTTTGAAATAAAAATCATGCACATTTTATTTTTCGTTTGATTGCTCAGCTATGTGAGAACATATGCAGAATTATTTCTATCTTTTTTAAAAAAATAATCGTTCGTAGAGAACTTTATGCAGAATTATTTCAATTTTTTTAAAAAAAAATAATTGTTCGTAGAGAGCTTTCGTTTCACTTTGCCGCGCGAAGGTATATGTTCTGGCTATGCAGTCAGTAATAATTAAAGCGCTACCGAAATAATACGTAACAGGGTCACGTGCCACTAAAAAAGACTGGAGCTAGAATGAAAATTTTTAATGAAGAAGAAGGTCGAAGATAACCAAGATGGCGGTCGAGCGACAAGAAAAATAAATATTTAAAAAGCTATATCTGGAGTTACATGAAGTTTTAACAAAAAGTGAATATGTCATTTAGCATTTCTCATGCAAATCTTTCGGGTGAGTCCAACTTGTAAAAGTACCTCGGGATCCCTTTAATTAATTTACAGCAAACTGCTAAACAGATGAATGGTAACCTATACACGACCTCTCTTTTTTTGACTACACATTTTATTTATAAGTACACTCAACTTAAAGAAACATTTGATGGAAGTAAAATTGATGAACAGTTCCTTCTTATTTCAGAATTTGTGATAGAATGCTGTTGGGTTTTTCTGTATTTTTGAAAAAGACGATACTGAATACAGAGTTAATTTCTTCTTCTTCACAGTCTGCAATTAAATTTTCAACAAGGGCAAATTTTGAATGTAATCATAATCAGAACGTGGAGTCAGGTACTAATTTTTTAGCATATAGAAATACCTCAATAGAGAGATTCCCAAAAATTGCAAAGGTCTTATGTCACTCGATCCATAGTTGATGCTCCAAATACATCTGTATCAACAGGGGTGTTTCCTGATGTTTGCTTATTTTGTTGTAAGAGAGAAAAGAAGACAGGTGTGGTGAGGCAAAAGTTAGTTGCCCAAAAAATTTGTGAACAACGTAAGGAAGTAAGCTAGATGGAGAGAAGACAGGAGAGTTGCAGGCAAGAATATCAAATATAAATTTGCACAAAGGAAGTGAAATACTACAACCATTGCCAAAAATTGCCGAGAACACTACTTTATCATTAAAATAAATACTCAGAGAGTGGAAGTCAGGTCGTAGCAAAAATATCTCCTTAAAAGCTAACCCATGCTCTTATAGCAGTTTAGAATACATCACTTAGCGAAAGAAATGATACAGATAAGATGTAATTTGGTTTTGTTCCGGGGCGTGGCACGACAGATTTTTATTCAATAGCTTAAGGAAAAATATTTGAGGAAGAAAAAGAATCCATGTTCTTCTTTGTAGATTTGAAGAAAGCTTTGATATAGTTTGATATCGTGTTATTTGGTGGGCTTGTGGGAAAATTACGTTTAGCTGAACGGCTAGTTAAGATGGTACGGTCTATGTACAGCAATGCTAGAATTTGTGTCAGGATTAAGGATTCAAGAACTGTCAATGGAATTCAGAACAGGGTGTCCATGGTAGTTGATGGAAGAATTGCTTAAAACGTTTCAGAAGTGGTAAAAAGGACCAGAAGAGAAAGGGTGACCTTGTAGTTGGAATGTGGCCATTGGAATTTGCAATAAAGGGGTTGGTAGTAGCTCAATTTTTTGTAAGCATTGGGTAAATAGGAAGTTCAGTGGTATTGTAGGAAGGTTAAAACCTGATACTTGCAGTATAGATTCTGCTGGGAAAAATTTTGGAGAGTTACTATTCTTAGCAAGACATGGGCAATGAAGCAGGAAGTCTTGACCGTTTATAAAGAAATGATATGCGAATGGGTAGGTAGATAGATATATAACACAAGTATGAGAGACAGAAAAAGTTCAGATTAGCTAAGAAGCAAGCTAAGTATTCGTAGTATTAAGGATGTTATGCAGATAAGAAGATAAGGTTGAAACAAATTATTTGGAGGAGGATAATTGGGTAGGAAAGTGTAGAGACTTCATAGTTCCTGGGACAAAGCCCAGAGGTAGGCCGGTAAAGACTGGGCAGGAGGTAATAAAGACAGTCTATATCACATTGGAAGAAGGTCATTAATATACCCTGTCCAACCCATGTTAGAATGGAAAATTTATTCCATATAAAATCGTCAATCAAGGCTTACCTTGGAGTGATTTCTGAAAGTTTTGCTCTGTATACACGAACTGATGGTTTTGCTGCAAGTAAAATGAATAGAAATGCACAGGATAAAGGCATTGGAAGAGCATTTATGAATAAACATGGTTGAACTTTACAAACCTTCTTTACAAACTTCTATAACTTCGCAGCCAATGTTTTCTCCTTCTCTATCAGCATCTGTCCATATTACCAATGCTTGACATTTTCTAACTTCTCTCTGCAACGTTTTCTAGATAAAGCATTTGAAAGTAAAAAATACACCAAACAATCATTTGCGCTGACAAGTGATGTCCAATATTCAAATGAAACAATTCATTTTCGTTCACCTTAATATTTTCAAACCTTTCTGGTATAAATCTTTCTATAGGAGCTTCAAATAAAACGTTTGGTTGGCACTGGTTCCTAGTAAAAAATAAGAAGATAAACTGTTTTAAAAATAGTTGTATGGCCTATAAAAAATCTATTTGTATGTACAAAACCTGAATAATGTATTAAAAACTTAATAGTTAACATCATGTTCTTTTTGTCAAAAAATTGTAAATTTCATTCAAAGGAGTAAATAACGAAAACTTTTTAAATGAAATTGACATCAATTGAACACATGACCCACAAGGAAAAAAAGAACACAGAAGAACTAAAAACAAGTTAAAGTTAATTCACCTTGACTTTCGCTAATAAATATGAGGGAAATTGGGGAGATGGCACACTGTGTGGGCTGTTGGATGTTACAAGGAGTTGTCTGGTAGAGCGCAGACCCGAATTCGATCTACTTAGCTCAAAATGAGCTCAAAAGTCGATAACCTTTTCATGCCACATGACATGAAAAGGTTATCAAATGAAATGTACTATTTTTAGAGTTCTAAAATATTTTGATAATGGAACAGACAAAATTTTGAACAACCAATAATGGGGCTTTAATGGAAGAAGTGAAAAAAAGAATTTAGTTCTTCCTGTAAAGAGGGCGCGAATTCACCTTAATGATTTACCTGATATTGGAAAACAAAAAGTTGGTGAAATTAAACAACTTGATGGCTGTCCAGAATCTATTATGCAGATGACAGTATAAACATCTGAACAAAAAAAAGAATTTAGTTCTGAGTAAAAAATCAACGTTTCTTTCTTTGCAAATTGAGAATCTAGCTGTTATGAACAAAAATGAGAAATCTAAGATTCAGACATCTTTTGGTGAAATGCTAGTTGGTTCTTTATTATCTGATCACTATCCATTTATTCATTCAGATTTTAAAGTATACTGCACAGTTGACACTTCTACAAACACCAATTCTGAATTTAATATTTACCTATTGTTTAGACTTTGACTTAACATAACATGTTTTTCTGATAGGCGTGTTTTAAAAAAGATACTGGAACATTCTGTCACTATCTCAATTTATTTTGGTAAAATTTAAAAATTTGTATGGAGGATGCACACCTGTGTCTCTGTTTTTGAACATTCAATACTACTTCAAAAAAATATTTTTTCATTTCCCGCTACCCTCTTCCTCTTCGCCCAAAATGAAAACATAACAAAATGCATACAAGGCTACTTGGCATCAGACTTTGTTCGTTTTCCTTCTTTATTTCTGCATAAAATAGACCTAAAATTGCAGCTACTTCTTTTTCTGTGATTAAATTATAATCTGCATCAATTTCTCTTTAGATTGTGCATTAAATGAATTAAGACCACTTTCAGTGGCTTTGTTTGCACAAGAGAAGTTGCCTCCTATTCCATTCTCATCATTTCTTCTTCATCTATATCTATACATGACGACTGTGATAACTGTTCACCATCATTAACTTCAAAATCAACACCAAATTGAAAACTGCTTGCATTTACTTTTAACAAATGATCTTTTTTTCTGATTTCATAAAAAAAGTTTCTTGTGGCTAAAATTTTGCTAAAAAAATACTAAAAATAGTAACATGTGTTTTAATATGCGTGCAAATTGTCAATTTCACTTTTACGATCAATATATTGTCTAACTTGGGAATACTTAATGTAACAAGTCTATGAGTTTTAAAAATATTGCCACTTATCTGTTCAGTCATTGTCATTGAATAATGTGGATATATGTGAATGGATGCGAACTTTTAGAAAAAAGAAAAATTCTAATCAATGATGATAACGGTTTTTAAATTTAAAAAAACTTAAAAGAGAAATGAAAGTTTGAAAAAAATAAATACATAAATACGAGGGCCAAAGTCACTGGCCCACCGGACGATTATTGAGTATTGATGCCCACTAACATAGGAACAATGTTTACTTGACATCCCCTTGAAGTAGTAATAATATTATAGTGAAATAATTGATGTGGCTAACAATGGTGACTTTAACCTACAGCAATAACCCCTGGGTGCAAGATGAAAACACATACATACAAAAAAATTCTACACATACCAATTTTTATAACCACCTGAAAAATCCAAATCAATGAGATGACCCGACACTGACGTCATTATCATTTTGCAGTTCTAGATGGACATAAACAATTGGTTGAAAGCTGTTATATACCACCTTATTAAGATCTATTTGATCTAAGCAATCGATGATTTAATTTACCATTATATTATAGCTTGCCTTGGAAGTACAGGTCACTAATTCAAAAGATCGTTTTAAGTAAATCAGCTCTAAATCAATAGCCTCGTTTGTCAAACTGCATTAAAACAGCAGGTTTGAATCTATAGCTAGAGAAGCTGGGTGTGGTATTCTGTTGTCGAAATTTTGAGTTTTAATAAATTGTGCCGAAATGGAGGAAAGTCAAAGTCAAAAATTTTGGTATTAGTGAAAATTTAAATATTAAATTCCATAACAATCAACAATCCATTGATAGTTTTATGTTCATACAACGTTACAATTTATATTTTCTGATCTTTGTTACTAAGCTTATACACAGACACCATGCTTAAAACCTTTCATGCATGGACATTTTATTCCAGTTTGATTATTTGCTAAAGAAATACCTAGTTGAAAAATCTTCCAGCCTAATGTAGAAAAAATAAGACACAGAAATAATACTTTGATGACGTCAGTAATAACCCCATACTTGTGCAAAACAATATTTTTGAAGATTGTTAGACCACTATTGTGTACGGCTTAAAACACTGATCAAAATAATGTATACGACTATTTGCTATTGATGAGCAGATAAAGAGATATCCACCTGTTTCCATGTGTAGCCTCAAAAATATAACTGCAATGCAATTCAGCTTCAGTAATCCTATATGAGACATTACGTCAGTCTCACTTCTTGATATGATTAAGTAATTTTACAATGATTACTTTGCTGTTTAGCAAATGAGACGACAAAATATTCTCTTTGTAAGCATTACACAGTTTTAGGCTGTCAATATAAGAGATAAAAAACGTATATACCTACATGTTCAAATAGTATATAATCAAACTCGTATATCTTGTTAAACTTAGAATATCCTTCCTTCTAAAAAAGAAAGTAATTTGAAAACTAGCAACACAATGCGAATATCATTCTTGTTAATTAACCAAACACTATAAATCAATCTTAGCCAGACCTGTAAATCCAGCTCCATAAGCTAAAGACAATTGAATATTAGTTTATTATTAAAAAATGTTCTATATCCATTTAAATTAACCAACCATATCAATCAAAAATTCTATTATGTTGTATTTCAGATTATTACCTGACTGATACAAAAAACCGGTTAGTATGAAAAAATCCGATGATTTAATTGGTTTACGGCTTATTTTAACAGGTCTTTGTATAAAGCCATACTAACCGGTTTTGGAAGCCATTATTAAAATGGTAACATAGAAACGTAAACAAATAAAAAACATTTTCATAGCACACAAAAATATAAAAGTGGCTCACTTAAAACCATCTTTTCGTTTTAATTCACATGAACAATGATTCGAATTTGTTTTGTGTACTTACAAAAGTTTAAAATCGAACGATCTTGAATTCGAAAAGTATCAAAATCGAACATGCGTTTTTTTCCTTGGTGCCTTGGGAATAGCAACTTAAATATAGCTTTGTTTGTTTTGTTTGCAAAGGAATATTTATTTGCAGACCAGATACAGTCAGGTAATAAAACGGATACTGACCGGTTTTGATGTTGCATTGTAAAATACAATGCCCTCGGTCAAGGGCACAGACTTCGCAAGCTCGGTCTGTACTTTTGACCTCAGGCTTTGTATTTTACAGTACAACATCAAAACCGGTCAGTATCCGTTAATTATTAAATAATTGAGAAAGTATTGCAAGATAGGAAACTTGGCTAATGGAAAAAATTACATTATTTATAGAAAATAAAACAAATGCATTACACCCTTTTAAGCATAGTGTATTTTGACCATTTTACCAACAAGCAATCTAATGGTATCAGTTGTATTTTAAGCCCAGCCTCAATATGCTTATTTCTTTTCTCATTTCAGCCTCATTTTATGCTTCTGGTATGCATATGGCATTATTCGTTAATCTCTTCGATTTTTTTTTTTACTTTGGAATTCAGGAATGGCATGCGATCGCACTCACACGCCCCCACACACGCCACTATTTCTTTAGACATGTGATGAAACGCACCTATTTGGTGTGCGAGGTAAATTCAAAAATTTAAACTGCATAACAAAATTACTAACCTTTCAAATAAAGGCATCCTAATGAAGAAAATAGTGCCAAAAGGATTACAGGATCACGTAACCTTCACATATGCAATTCAATTTTTTTTTCTCAACTACAATTTCCATGCTCTTTATATAAACAACCCAAGATTCTTTTTTCTTTCAAAAAATAAAAAAATGCAATGAATAAGGTACACGCAACCATGTCCTCCCCATTACCGTAACTTTTTTTATTATACACTGTAATTGCGAAGATAGAAGCGGATAATAAAATTACAAAATATACAAAAAAAACCTTTCTGAACATAGTTGTTACAGACGATGTGTCATAATAATTTTTTGTTTACATAATAAAAACAGATTACTTTAGGTTTAACCCTAATGAAAACGCAATGATAACTCAAAACACTTTGATTATCGTAACACAAGAAACAATCATAGGCAATAAGGGTGTAGATACATTTGACAAGTGCTTTAGGCCTGAATACCGCATCTAACGTAAGTTTATTCACATGAAAAAAGGTGTAGAATAATTTTTAGTTAAGGGCATCTGTGAGCAACACTACTTGCTTTAATCGGTGTAAAATTTCAACTGTCCAGTGATCACGATGATCGTCATGGTTAAAATATTTAGTTTAAGTGC
Source organism: Hydractinia echinata (assembly GCA_030067915.1). Taxonomy (NCBI): domain Eukaryota; kingdom Metazoa; phylum Cnidaria; class Hydrozoa; order Anthoathecata; family Hydractiniidae; genus Hydractinia; species Hydractinia echinata. The sequence goes on along the minus strand of JASGCC010000002.1, from coordinate 5,444,714 downwards.
TGAGCCTTAATACGTAATCTCGAGATAAAGCAAATAAATTACTGACATCTATATACCATTTCTATGTTGATAATTAGCTGTTTTTCCACACTTCGCACACCATTTTACGACATGACGTGGTGCACACGTGTGCCCCACATTTGGGAGTGCGATGTACCACACACAACCACTTTTTCCCACAACCAGAAATGGCTGAAACTGGTAAAACAGACTGCAAGACCAATGAGCCAATCAAGAAAACAGGTTTAATGATGAAATATAACCAAATCATGGGAGAAGTCATGCAAATAATCAATTACTGAAGTATGTACACTGGTGAATGTATTTTTTTTTGGAAGGAGCATTGCAAAATACGAGGACAACCGCACAAGAAACAACAAACTGACTTTCATATTTCTGTCATCAAACAGCTTGTCACTGGTTCAGTTTTAAATACATCAGCAAATAGCACTTTTACAGGAGAATGTAAGAGACTTTTTAAAAGACAATTTCCAAGTCAAATTCAGGTATACCTGATTATGTTAGAAAAGATGCATTCAGAGAGGCTGCAAAGACGGTTGTCCTGCCGAAAGGGAATTTTTCCGCCAGCAAAATGATAAAGAAGAGCCGGGAAAAGACCAATTTATAAGTGTAACACATAATGTAACACATAATGTAATGTGTCTCTTTGTATTTGTTTTGAAGTTTATCACAGTTATAAAAAATATGTCTCTGTTTATATTGATAGATTTTATAAGATTATATAAACTTCTTATCACCGAATATCTAACTTAAAATGTGTTCCTTCTGGTTCATTAGTAACTCGTTCTTGTTTGTTTTATAACTTACTGAAAATTTTTTTTTTGGAAGTTCCCTTGTCTAAAATCCTTTATTTGAACTTTCACCAGTCTTCTAAAACCTTGTGGATATTAAGACTTAAAAAAACATGGTAATGTGGTATACAATATTCTCAAAAGTGCTTCATCTCACATGAGTGCATCAGCAAAAACCATTAACAACCAAAATAAATAAATGCAGCTTTTATTAATGTTTTTATTGTATATATTAAAGCTTATTCTTGTAAAATATAAAAACTGTGTTATCTGCAAAAATAATTTTTGCAAATAAGCTTCATGTGAAGTCACAAATATTAAGAATTATTACCCTATTAAATCTTCCAGATGACATTATATTTGCCAAAGATTTTGCAGCATCGTTCTTTTCTGCAACATTTAGCACTAACATGCCATCCTGACCAAACCTTGGCATTCTAAAATGAAAATGAGCACAGGGAACAAATTAACTATAATAAGCTTGATAGTGAAATGCTTCACAGCAGCTGAAAATTATGTTGGCAACTGCGACCTGATTTAGTTGAAGCAATCTAATTTCACATTTTACTATTGAACATTGTATAGTAATTGCTACCCAATAATTACTGTACTTACTGTCTTTTTAAAAAATGGAGCTTTTCAAACTTAGGTCATGCTTTATTGCAATAACCTTGCAGCCACAATGCAATACATTTTGAGATGCCACAAGGATTGTTACTTAAATTTCAAAAGCCTTATTGCAGTTAGTCAAGGTGTGAACACGCAGCAGACCATTGAAATCTGCAAAAACAAACTGTTGGGTAAAAACATGTTTTGTGATCCTTGTTTTGTTTGAACTTATTATTGTTGAAATAATTGCTCAAGTAGACAAAATTATATGAAAAAAAATAAAATGAAAATGATAACTTGCTTTATCTCTGGGTACCACAGTTAAATACATAATATGGCAGAACCTATTGTATCAACTTGTTAAGGAAATGCTGAGGAGCTGGAATACATACCAGTGGTGTAAAGTTAAGGAAAATTTAAATATATAACCTGACATGCATCTATTAACTGTGACTGGAATAACCCTTTTGGTAGCACAGCAAGATCTTTCTTTCTACGTTTCATTGACATGTACTTCACAACATAGCTTCCAAGAACTATTAATTGATGCTACATTTAAGTGATTAAACTGAAACTTTCAAGGATTCAAGAGTTTCGAAACCTCGCAGAAGCAAATTTTTGCATTTCGCAAAATCAATATTTGATACTAAACTATTAGATTACATTTTGGCGATGCCTTGTATTTTTTCATGGCAAAATTTCCCCATTTTTTCCCTCAATTTTTAAGATTTTGCAGGAATAGACTTCCGCAGTTGAGCATCTAACACACGTTTTGCAAAAAAACATTTGTCAAAAATAAAGTTAAATGACTGTGAAAGTTTCTTCTCTTAAAGTAACAGGTGGTCACAAATGCAAATATGGTACACTATGACAAAAATCAAAAAGAACTTCTCATATTTTTCAGATGTTCCGTAATATAATATTGTTTATTTTGATGCCAAGAAAACTTGCATCCAATTTAAGGATACTAAAGGAAAGTGTGCATGATTTTTAAATCATGGTATATTCTATTCAAAAATAAAATTTTCTCTTACTTTATATTTAACAGCACTTTTAATAGTGAAAAGGGATTCACACAACAACTAAAACAACTAAAATCCCGCAATTCTTCACCTTTTCAACTACACTAAATGACATCAGAGGTCAACCTTTGGGGACCTTAAAGAGATTCACAAGTGATTTTGGTAACAATTGTTACCATTAGCTAACACAGTACTTATCCTGTTCCTTCAGTACAAGGAACAATCTTTTTATTGGTAATAATTGACAGATCCAAAATATTGTTGTCAAACAATTACAATGTCCCATTAAATGATTTGAATACAAAAACAAAAACAAGAACTGCTGCCTCTAAAAAAAACGTTACCTACTTGTGATTTAGTTTGTCTCCGTGTAAACAGCAAAGTAATCAAATGCAGTCATACCAGTAAATAAAAGTGTGATTTTTAATGACAGCTATAGTAAAATGAATAAGATAAAAAACACTTTTTTTAAAAATATCCAAAATCTTTCACAGGAGATATTAAACCTAGATTTTGTACAAACAATACATCTAACCCGAATTTAATTATAAATTACATCATCAGCCTAAAAATAAGGCACATCTTAAACTTTGTAACTACTAAAAAAATTCAGTTGTTGAGTGGGATGTTTTTATGTGTTGGAATTGCAGGTTGTTCGAAACAAAACTACATCTCCCGTATTATAAATATACTTGTTTTGTAATAAGCTAAACTATGGCTTCTGTAAGGATGCATGTCAGAATTAAGCAAAGCACAGTTTAAGTTTGAGCAATATACTTGTGCTTAAATTCTGTTATCGATATGCTTATGTTATGCTTACAAAAAAAACATGCATCAGAAAATTTCTGGTAACATATTATGAAATTTGTTATTTGTCTCATTATCAATTCTGAAATAATATTTATTTTTCTTGGTCTTGCTTGTACACAAAAATTCTTTTAAAATTTTTGTTTAATCCTTTCAATGAATAGTCTGCTAGCTCAAGTAAACTTCGTCCTGCAGGGCAAGTACGCACAGCCGATATTACTGAACCATTAACTTTGACAAGACATACTTCAATGTCTCGAGATTCTTCGTTCATGCTTGCTATACATCTTGTTTCAACTTAAAAACATCTCTGAAAACATTTTCTTTTTCCATGTTTCTAACAAACGCAAATATGTTTATCAAGATACGCCTCGTGTGAACGCAACATTTTAAAGAACATAAATTCAGGAAAGGTTATTGATATTGTCTTCCATCATGGACTGCTAGTTCTATATGCAATAAAGCTGTTCAGGAGGAATTTATGTGTTAAAAATAAAACACTAGAGATTTAATAACAAGAAACAGAGTCCTAAAAGAATTAACACAAACTTTAAATAACAAACAACACACAAAGACTGTCATACACAAGCAGGAAAATTTAGATATGAAAACAGAAAAATAACAAAAAATATACCAATCTTTAAGGACATGTATATATATATTTATGTATGTACGTTTAAAATAAATTACAAATACACTTGTTCAAATTCTTCTTTAACACAAACAATCTGATAGTTTTTCAACAAATATTGTGCTCTTGTTGAATCCTACTCTTCCATATCATCAATATCATCATCATCTTCATCTTCCAGAGCACACAACAACTCATGTGCTTCACACAACTTCTTACGAGCAGCTTCAACCTTTTTTTCTTGCATGTGCAACATTTCTTCAGTGATCGTAAACGGAGTAGTAAAAGGTTGATCGATATTGCACAAAGCTGTGGGATGTTTCCGTAATGCGTTTGTGGAGGCATGTTGACCAGCAACTTTGTTCCCAACAAATAAAGAATAGCAAACAGAGTTCAATAGGGCTTGATTATTACTTCCGGGTAATATATCTTTCATAAATATACTTAATTGAGAACTTTTGTTAAACTGCAATGTACTTTCATTGACTGGTTTTAAATGTTGCAATCTTCGCTGCCAAAATAATTGCTTTGGAGTCGTGTAGCGTTGAGACAAATTTTCAGCACGCCTTTTCTTTTGTTCATTCTCAGCAACCCCATGCTCTAAACACAAATCGTAACATCTATTGCAAATATTTTGTATCACACATTGAGATGACTTAAAAGTTTTTTAAAGAAATGACTGTCAGATAACTTAATAACACTTATGCTAGAAGTTTCCGATAGTTAAAGTACAATGTTTTTGGTAGTTCTTCTTAAATATTAGCAGTTCTTCTCAAGGCTAAATCTAAATTCAATTTCATAAAAATATTCCAAATATTCAGATCCTGAAGGTCTGCAAATGCATTGTTAAGTAGATTACAACAGACAGAATCTACTTATTCTTAAACTATTGCTGATAGATGCAGTAATTATGAGGTGTTATGTACGTTGTTTCTAGGAACATAGGACTTAAAGACATAAGGTAGAAATTTCTGTCATTTTTTGTGTTGGAAGAAATTCTTGTCTTGCACAGTGTTTCTATGTACAACTTGTTCAAAATACTTAATATTTATTTGCCAGTGATTCTTAGTTTGACTTTCCACACCTACACAGGTTGTCCAAAGCTTTCAAAAGTTAGAATTATAGGATATTTTATGAAAATTTAAGGCTTTTTAGGGTCAAAAATACAATAACAACCTTGGTCAAAATATGTTGAGACAAGACAACTAATTTTGAAGTTCATCACCACAAGTAATGCGTAGGCTATTTCTATATTAGATTCACACATTTTGAACTTGTCAATGTTCAGAGCAGACTTAGAATCTTAGGCTATTTGGTCCAAACTCTTAAAATGTGTTAATTGTTGCTGACATCAGCATGGTCATTTTGGGGCCTTTGTGGGCCCGACCTGGATTATTTTAATGTGTGGTCGTTCTAGAGAATGTGATTAGTATCTTTTCCACGCTGTTTGCCTGGCCTATGTGTGTGCAAAAAAAGTAACTTTACAGCCTGCTGGGTGCAGCACATTGACTGTTTGACACTTTTGCCCATATTTGAAAAATGAAGAAAAAATTGCCTTTGTCTCAATATTTTTGTGCAAGATTGAAGATGCAGACACTGAATAAACTAACTCTTGCAAATGTACAACTATGAAACATCAACAATAGCTAAACACCCAATTCTGCAATTTCTACTAAAAGGAAACATAACCTATCATCCAAAGTGAAAAGTCACACTATTGAAAAGTCGTCGATGTTGATCTGCTGTTTGTCTTCTGCTTTCATTAGACAAAACAATTGAGAAAAATATTAGTTAAAATAATTTAGAGAATAAAATAAAAAAAAATTGATAACGGGAAAGACAGTATGTTATTCACTGTGGAGAGTCACACTATTGGAAAGTATATATTGATTTTGTTTTTTCTTTGTGATCTGCTTTTGTTGGACATATGTTATGTAGAAATACCTAATTACTAATTACTTGTCTAAAGGCATGTTCAGCTCAACGGGCCACTTCGCAATATTAACCAGAAAAGTAAAATTGAAGGATTCAATTAGCGAATTCAAATAGGAACTAATACAGCCTGTTTTGTTTTCAAAGGCCTCCATCAAGACCATATAAATTTTTTTTTCTCTTTTGCCTATGAAGCTTATTTTGAAATTTGACGTAAAAACTTCAACCTTGCACTATCAGGCTATTAAATGCTAGATTATTTTTTTTTGAGTGTTCAAATAATATAAGTAAATATATAAATAATATGAATAAATAAATAAATATATAAGATTGATAAGACCACTAAGATTTGATTTGCTATAATATATTTTTTCACAATTGGAAGTAATAATTACTTTTATAGTGGCTTCCATGTTCTTCTTTTTTCATAATCTTTGCACTGATGATTTCCCTATCTTTCTTTACTTGCCGACATGGTTTTGCATCACTGCCAGAAATATTGAAGTCTCTGCCAAAATTGAAATCTTCTCTGCGCCTTTTCTTTTTTTTGAAGACTGCATCTGTATTCTTTCCAGCACGAAAATCGAAATTTTCGATGTTAAAGTCATCTGGTAGATATTGAAGCATCTGTGGTTTTGATCTACATTTTTTTCCTTCTGGACTGCAAAAACAAAAGAAGTTACACACAATACTGAGATATAATTATACAATAATTTTATGTATCATAGGAACAACAATTTTAAGTATAGCCTGCACACTTCCCATGGATAATGGATCAAGTACAACTTATACATACAACATGTAGCTTGCCACACAATTACTTTACTGACTGCACTATCGATTTAATGCTGTTTCCCTTACACATGCTGTAGGCTAGGGATACTACCCCTTTGCGACATACCATCAGGCTTAGGCGTATTTCTTCCTAGAGGTTGTGGGTTCAAGTCCTGCTTGATCCATCATCTTCTACAAATAACTAATTTTTAATGTGTATGTAATCTTCGTTTATTATAATTTGTTGCACAAATAGACCATTGTTTTTGAGGGAAAATAATTACATCGGGAAATTAAGAAGATAAGGGAAACTTATTGTTCACGACGATGGGAATATTTTTAGCGCAAAGTCTATAGAATTTGTAAACAACAAAAATCTTAATTATCTTAAAAACGCATCCTTTATTACATACATTGCTTTAAAACAATCCATTTATCGTAAAACTGTAATTTGCGTAGGTAATCAGATACTGTAAATCCCTCCTATGTTATGATTATTATATTTTATCATATGGTTAGTTGAGTTTAGATCTAACACAGTCTAGATCAGATTGGAAGAGGGTCATTAATATACCCCGTCCAAACCATGCTAGCATGGAAAACGGACGTTAAGCCGAGAATGAATGAATGAATGAATGGTTACAGTTTTTCTTGCACTGTGATTGGCTAATATACACGAAATATATGCTATATTTTTTTATTTTCTACTGAGAAACGAGTGCAATTTTTATTTTTTAATTCTATAATGCAAAAAGTTGATATTTCTTCTCTGATTGGCTGAAATAGAGTTCAATAAGCTGATATTTTTTTCCTGATTGGTTAATAACTCGAGACTAAAGTTACTATTTTCTTGAAAAACGAGAACTTGACGGTAAATTGGTTTCGTAATTTTCTTCTCATATAAAACATGAATTATTTTTACGAAACAAACTAACAATCAATCATAAATATTCACAGTTCAATTATTCTTTTATTTTGACATAGTCATTAAAGTGCCAGTGCTCTCCACTGTAGGTTTGTGAGGTTATATCTATAACATGTTGAAGTTGTTTTGTCTTTAATTCGATTGTTTAACTTAACTAATTATACATCAGTATATTTAAATGTTCTAAATAAAATTTTACCATAGCGAAGAAAACAATTTATAAATGAAATGATTATTTCTGAAATGATTATGGAGACGATAAAACGAACAAATCTGAATCATTGTTTCTGTTAATTTTTGTCAGCTATGTAAATCTGTTTTTTATTTGTTTGCGTTTTTATGACAGGGTCAAATTAAAAATAGGTCAACCAAGTTATGAAAAATAAAAAGTCTGTTATGCATGGTTATAAATTTTTGTCAAGTCAAATGGCTGCTTTATACCATTTTCATGTGATAGGACATAATTCTGTTTTTTTATCAAAATTTTCATTCGGAAATAAGTTAGCATTTTTCCTAATGTCACTCCCAGTGTTTGGAGAAACCACTCAGCATAAACAAACCACAAACTCTTGAGTGTGAAGATGAAGCTAATTTTTATGACCAGGTCTTTGCTACAAAAAATAGCCCCCAAACTTTCGGACCTATTGAACACAATGATTTACCTGTACTTTGATGTTCTTTTCTACAAGATATCAAAGCGATTAAAAATAGAAATTTTGATCCTTTCATGATAATGTCCTTCCGTGACAATGAATAATTTTACTAAAACTGAGCTACTTAACACATGGCAACCATCAAATTAATTTCAAACTATAGGGATAGCTGAGTAATCCTATACATCGAATCCACTATAAAATAACGGATATCCTTCCATGAAAAAAATGGTAATTCTCAATTTGACCTGGTACAATTTTAATAATGGCTTCCCAAACCAGGAAATTCCATGAAAAAAATAACACATGTGGTGGTGGTTAAGTGGTGTAAAAGTGTTAAACATATTAACAAAACACATTTTCTGTTGTAGGAAGTAACCTATTAGCAAATATATACTGCAGGATTACATTAAAACACTAACTGAAGAGAGAGGCTGCGTCGTACCACGTTGTATTCACTGCGATGGTCTACCATTTTTTTTGTTGTGTCAATCCGCCTCTCAACCTGCCCCCAGAATTCTTTTCACCGGGGGTAATTTTTTCCTTGTAACGATCGGAAAACCACAAGTTATTTATTTCCTTTTTCCGTCAAAGCAATTTTTTGCATGTGTTTTAACAAGTAAAATTTTAAAAGTTCTTTTTTACTGAAAGACTTGTACTGAAAGACTATAACTATTCTTTTTCAAATAAACAAATGAGAATGTGCAGAAGGTTTATTTTAGTAGCATGTGTTTACATTGTATTAAAAATAAAACAGGTCCCATAAGAGCTTGTGGCAGATATTAAATTGTAAATGAGCAATGCCGAAACATTCTTTGCATACGGTTATTGCGTAACATTTTTCTTTTTCAAGAAAGGAAAAAAAAGATTTGAAATAATTCTCACGTGAACATCAGCAGTTAAGAATTTGAAAATAATATACATGCAAACAAAAATAATATTAGAATAATATTGGAAGTTGTAAAACCACAAGAAGACAAAAAACAAGCTTTAATGAATAATGCTCTTTGTTTAAATCACTCAGTAAAGAAGAAGATAAATGTTCTAAAACTGCTTTGCAGGTGAACATTGCAGGCTTCTCATTTTGTAAATATGTGCTTACGTGATCAATCACTTCTGCCAGTTGACTACGTTACGCGATTGCGTAGCGTACCCAATTTTCTCCAGGTATGCGATTTTTAAAATGGCTACTTATTTGTTTAACAACGCACGTGCAAAGGATGTTACGCGTGCGATACGGGCTCCAAGGTTAATCTTTGTTGCGCATTCATTTTGCGGTAGAAAAGTGGGGGACGTTTTGAATCGTGAACCCCAAACACGATGATAGAGTGTCTACGTATAGTGACTCTCTCAATCTTAACTTCCTTTTCTACTTGTCCGAAATAGTATGCATGACTATACTGTCATTTTCATAAATTTATTGTTTATTTTTCAGGTCATCACAAGAAAATAGGCAAAAATATGCTTCGTTTTCAAATTAAAAAAAAATCTTTATCCACGTGGCTTAAATAAAACTTCAAAATTCATTCGGAAAGTTCAGCTTAAGTTCAGTTTAATAAAATTTATACAGACAACAGCACGTGGGTTTCGTTTTTAAAATTGTTTGAATAACACTTGCGGCATAAAGAAAAAAATCATAATTCGGACCTGCTATGGTTTCCAATTGTTTTGTCAAATGAAGAAATTATCTACAATTAAATCCATGATAAAATGTCTGTTCCGCCTGTAAGTGCAGACTCGCTTTATCCGTGCTCCGTCGGCGTTCACCTCCGCATTAGTTAAGAACCGCATGGCTGGATTTCTTGTGTAAGACCTGGTTACCAACGACGAAGGGGCCAGGCAAAAGAGATTTATGTCTACGTAGTTCTTTTAACTAAGTCAGGAGTTGGTGAATTAGCTAGGATGGTCAGGTTGGCTATGAATAGGCTTGCTTGTGGATTAAAAGGACCAGGATTATTCAATAATTCTGAGATCTAAAAGTGTCGAGCCAAGAAAAGACTGTAAACTAAACATTGCTAGCATGTGGATTTATCGAGAAAAGAGCCCACCACACATCGATAAAACAACAGGTTTTTTTTTAAATATGACTCATTAGGAAGTAATCTGTCAGCGGAGACACGCGGTTCTTTCCGTACCTCACGTAATTCAGGTACGCGATATGGCGTAGGAACGCGATCGCGTACCTTAAAATGAGAAGCCTGCATTGCAATTTTTCAAGAGTGATGTGTATTTTTGGCATGTGCGGAAGTTCGCACGCCTGGATAGCATTTGCGAGTATGTGGGTGCAGGAATCATGGAATCTCATGGAATTCTCTGCAAACCCTTTAGTATGGCTCCATACAAAGCCCTAGTTTAAAGAACATTAAACCAATCAAATCATCACATTTTGGCATACTTTTTTTTTGTATCAGTCAAGATAATGCAAAGTAAATAATAAAATAGTTTAAAAACTATGTACATCAGGAAAGTAAAAGGTTATCTTATTTAATATTTCTATAAAAGGTGGTGCAGGACATCTTCATTGTGAGATGTAGTGTTTTCTACATACCAAAAGAGAAAATAACTATACCACGCTGGTTTGGCTTAAATAGACTAAGTAAAAACAAAGCCTGAGAGTCACAAACCTGTAATAGTAAACATCAGATTTTCCAGCAGATGCTCCTGATTTTCTGATAACAATTTCTTTAACCCATCCCTTCGGTAACGTAGGTACAGCTGTTCTGATTTTATCCATCTCCTCTATTCAATATCAGTGCCTTAAATCATCTAATACAAATATTTCTAAAACAAAAAATGGGACTATATGGAACAACTTTGAACATATCAGTTAGACAAAAAAATTATTTTCCTAGAGTTTTTCAAGTTTCCATTTTTTCTAGGAGTTTTGTAAAATTTCCAGTCTTAAGTGGTGGCCACCCTGCCCTCCCCTCCTAAAAAAAACAGTTTTTATTTCCTTTATCTCTACCAATATTCAATTCAACACAGCTGAGGTGGTTTACATGTGCAGTCAAAAAAATTTAATGTGATTATAAATTACTCTGTGTGAGTTATCCACATGTGATCAGAAAAAGTTGTGCAAAATAAATTATGTGAGCGGTTGAAAGACGTAAATTTATGCATCTTTTTCTGCTGCATATAATTATAATGAACCTATTTTATATCTTTCAGAAAAAATATGTAATTAATAAAAATTAAATAATAAACAAACTTAAATTCATAAAAAAAAACAATTATTTGCAGCAAATTTTGTTGTATTTTATTACCAATACTTAATTTATTTGAGTGGAGCCACAAGCAAAAACAAACCAATTAAAAATCAGACTCTCTCCTTCTCCTGATAGCTGAAATAAAGATTTATACACAGAGAAGGCTTTCGAATACGCTTGTCTCAAGTTTTTTTTAAAAATACATTTTAATGCTTTCGCTTTCTACAATCTTGTTTTCGTTTTTTTAAAAGATGTACAGCAATGTTTTGCTTTCTGCGACCCTGTTTTAAATGGACCAGTTGAAACTCGATGAAAATATTGTTTTTATGATTGGCTGTATAGCTACACTATTAATAAACAATGCATTTTTTTTCGTTGCGTGAATTTTGGGTGTGTCTCTTTGCTTCTGGTCAATTTGACCAATCGTTTTAGTATTCGGACAGTTAAATATCAAATTTTAGCCAGTCAGTGACCATTGACCGGTTGTTTTTTAAGCACTGCTTCATATATTCATTTATTTCACTCCCTTTTTTAAACTATTTATAAGCTAAACTATGAGTTTATGTTAATCGTGGTGACACATTACAGGCAGCACTTGTGGTTAATATACATTAGACCTAGATCGCCGACACTAGCTTTTTGAATTTCATAGTAAAGACTGATCTCCATTCTTCTGCAGAAAAATATTTTTGCACGTTTTTTTGAGCATACAGTACCGCCTGCGTGTAACTTTACATGTACGCGATAGTTATCACATTCGCATGAGCTTTCGGTAGCGTCAGAAATTTCGTTGTTATTGTTAACCTATTGTTAAATACATGAGCTATTTTTGCATGTTGAAAACAATAGAGTTCATGTCTTGTTCGCGAAATTTAATTAGCTCGTGTGAACTGCGTGTGTCCTGTTGTTGTATTTAATTGCTGTAGTCGTCAAGAGATCAACGAAAGAAAATAAAATTTAACAAAGATTTAAGTATCTATTGTTTATACTCCAAAAGGCCATGTTAAACCATTCATTTATAAATGTTATGTTTTCTCTGATGCTCGTGTTTTACGAAAGCGTGCGTGCAATTTTATCTCACACAAAGCTAAATGTTATATTTCGCACATAAAATATACGTGTATGATCCAAGTACTGTTTATATGTTTATGTTATGTTTACATTGTTTAGATTAGGAAAGATATTCGGCCTTTGTGCCTTTGAGTAAACAATTTGTCATTTCTCATTCTGCACATTTGAACATGGAGCTGCGAGATAACGAACAGTGGAAATCCTTCTTCACTGCAGCTGGCATACCTGGTGCCACCGGTGACACTTATGCAACCAAATTTGTGGAGAACCGCATCACAGAAAACTCTCTGGCTGATCTCACCAAAGACTACCTTCATGATCTTGAAATCAAAGTGGTTGGCGATATCCTAGCAATTCTCCGCCACGCCAAATCACATGCACCACCTACTACCACCTTGAGTACATCATCGTCCCACGCATCAGTGACATCAAAAGCAGTCTTACAGAAAGCACCGCATGCCTCCTCTGATATGACCAACCCCCAGTTTAGGAAATTTCGTATCGACTGGGATGTATTCAAAAAAATAGCAAGCATACCGCATGACCAAGTTACCATCCAACTCTACAGTCTTTGTGACGAGGGTGTTCAAAACGGTATCATCAACACTCACCGGGACTTCTGCTCTCTCTCTGAAGAAAATATGCTTCAAGCAATCGAATCTATCGTTACCAGAAAATCTAATCCAACTGTGCATCGAATGACGTTTGCTAACATTCACCAATCAGAAGGTGAAAGTATTCAGAACTACCTGATACGCTTAAAATCTACTGCACAGGACTGTGAATATGCCTGTCCTCACTGTGAAGCAGACATACAAGAACCTCATATAAAGGATCAGTTTATTCGTGGACTTCATAACGAGGCCCTACAAACAGACCTTCTAGCAAAGGCCGGATATCTCAAATCTCTTGCTGACATAATAAAGCATGCTGAAGCCTTCGAAGCTGCACTTCGCGATCAACTACATCTACAACAACCATCTGACCATCTAGCTCGTATATCTGACTACAAACGGCTAAAACAAGGACAACCAAAATCTTCTAAACCCTGTTCTGGTTGTGGATCCTCATCTCACAGCTCACTTCAACGATCTGTATCCTGTCCTGCCTGGCGAAAACAATGCCTAAATTGTCAAAAAACGAACCATTTTGCCAAGGTTTGCCGACAACCACAAAGCAACTCTGCTCATGCAAATGCTCTTATTGCTCATGTCACATATGACCATGACTCTGACCATTATGTTGCTGCCACGAATGCCAGCACTACAGAAATTCCAGCTGAAATCTCCATACATCAACATTCACCAAGCTCAACACACTCTGTCATGCTTCCCATATTCCCTGATAGTGGAGCAAGCATTTGTTTAGCTGGTCCTTCTGTACTGGATGCACTAGACATACATTCCAGCAATCTTATTCGATGTGACAAAATGGTCACTGCTGTTGGTGGATCTCAGCTGAACTGCCAAGGCTGGATTCCCTTGCATTTCAACATCTCCAATCACAAGACAGTGCAACCCGTATATATCTGCACAAAAGTTAACAAAATATATTTCAGCCGACAAGCATGCCTGGAAACCAACATCCTTCCACCATCATTTCCATATCCAATGCAAAAGAACCTGGATAGTGCTGAATCTATTGCTGCGTGCAGCACGAGCAAACCTAGCAACCACAACTTGCAGAGCTCGCCCAACCTTCCAACACGTCCTGCCAAACTGCCTTTTGCCCCCTCAGTGGAAAGCATTCCGAAACTTAAAGAATTTATCATTGAGCAATTTGCATCCACAGCCTTTAATACAGACACAGCACTCCCTTCAATGGACACTAAACCAGCACATATTCACCTACAACCAAATGCTGTGCCATATGCAAACCATGTTCCAATCCCTATACCACACCACTGGAAAAGTGAGGTAAAAGCGAGCTTAGACTCCGACGTCAAGAAGGGAATTATCGAACCAGTACCCATTGGCGAGCCGGTGGAATGGTGTGCAAAAATGGTAGTGGTTTCGAAAAAAGATGGCCGTCCACGACGCACTGTAGATCTACAAAACCTCAACAAACAGTGTCGGCGTGAAACTCATCACTGCCAATCTCCATTCCAACTAGCATGTCAAGTCCCACCACAAACAAAAAAAACAGTTCTTGATGCTGTTGATGGTTTTCATGCTATTCCCTTAGATGATTCCAGCAAGATGCTCACCACATTCATTACTGAATGGGGTAGATATCGCTACCGGCGTCTGCCACAGGGCTATCTTGCAGCAACTGATGCCTACACCAGACGTTATGACGAAATTATCAAGGAAGTTCCCAACAAAGTTAAGATTGTTGATGACACACTGTTATTCGATACAGACATAGAATCATCCTTCTACCATACTTGGGACTATCTAACATTATGCTTTAGCAAAGGCATCATTTTCAACAGAACTAAGTTTCAGTTCTGTCAGGATATTTTTGACTTTGCAGGACTAACAATAACACCTGAGGGTATAACCCCATCTACTCACATTTTATCAGCAATCAAAAGTTTTCCGACCCCAAAGAACCTAACAGATGCCAGAGCCTGGTTTGGGCTTATAAATCAAGTTGCCTGGGCCTACTCCACATCTAGCACAATGCAACCATTCCGAGAGCTGGTAAAGTCAAATTCTTCTTTTTACTGGGATGCTCAACTGGATGACATATTTTGCAAATCGAAAGATGTCCTACTTAGCCAAGTATCAGATGGCATTAAAAGCTTTGACGTCAATAAAACCACCTGTCTCCAAACCGACTGGAGCAAAAACGGCATTGGTTATCTCCTGCTCCAGAAACATTGTAATTGTCCAAATGACAAAGCTCCCACCTGCTGTCACGAGGGCTGGAAACTTGTGTTTGCTGGATCCCGTTTCACAAAAGGAGCTGAAGCCAATTATTCACCAACTGAAGGCGAAAGTTTAGCAATCGCATGGAGCCTAAATCACGCTAAGCTTTTTGTCCTTGGGTGCAAATCCCTTATTGTGGTCACTGATCACAAGCCACTTCTGGGAATCCTATCAGACCGCCAGCTTGACACCATTGATAACCCACGGATCTCCAAACTCAAGGAAAAGACCTTTGCATACAACTTTTCAATACAGCATAATCCAGGAAAATGGAATCGAGCTGCTGATGCATTTTCTCGGAATCCAATAGTCACTCCAAATTCCACGGACCAGCTGCAGCACATTTATGCTGTAGTCACTGGCCCCAATGACATGAAAACCACAGTTGATGATGTGACAACAGACTGCATAAACCGAAGTCAAATCAGTACACTTCTGCAGGCAGAAAACAAATCGTCATTTTCCATCAAGTTGGACGATATCAGCAATGCCTGCAGATTTGACCCAAAATATCAAGCATTAATTGTTACCATTCAATCTGGCTTTCCTGATACCAAAATGCAAACAAGCCCAGCTATCAGAAACTTTTGGGAAGTACGTAACCGCCTGTCCACCTCCAACAACTTGATATGGCTCGACAATCACAGGCTTGTTGTTCCAGATTGCTACATACAACCCATTCTGCGAATTCTTCATTCTGCCCACCAAGGCATCAGCTCAATGACCAGGCGTGCTAATCAGTCTTTATATTGGCCAGCCATGCAACACTCAATCAAGAACATGCGTTATACCTGCTTCAAATGTAATAACATTTCACCCCAACAATGCAAGGAGTCCCTTATCCTCACCAAAACTCCTGATTACCCATTTCAGTATATATGCGCAGATTATTTTGAAATCAAGGGTCACCATTATTTTACAGTCGTTGACCGATTTAGCGGCTGGATTATGATCTACTACTTTGCATCAACAATGCTCAAGAGTTATACCCTCATCAATACCTGCAGAGAAATATTTACAAATTACGGCACCTCCGAAGAAATAAGCACAGACGGAGGTCCCCAGTTTGCATCAAAACTGTTCACACAGTTTCTTCAAGACTGGGGAGTGACACATCGACTCTCATCAGCACATTACCCACAATCTAATGGAAGAGCTGAGCTTGGTGTCAAATCCGCCAAACGGATTATCTTTGATAATGTTGCTACAGATGGTTCTTTAAATAATGATAAAGCAGCAAGAGCCATATTGCAGTATCGGAATACACCACTGCCCAACATCAACCTAAGTCCTGCCCAACTGCTCTTTCACCGCCAGCTGCGAGACCATCTGCCTGTTCTTCCGCAATACTATCGTCTCCACAAGGAATGGATCAAATCTCGTCAACAGCTAGAACAAGCTGTCTCTAGACGAAACAACACAATTGTGGACAATCATGACTCTTCAACACGCAATCTTGCCACCCTTGACATTGGAGAGCATGAGCATGTCCTAATCTATAACACCAACCATCATTCGACTGGTCGATGGGATAGAGAAGGGACAATAGTACAAGTGCTACCATATCGTCAGTATAAGATCAAAATCAAAGGATCTGGTCGAATTGTACTGCGAAACAGAAAATTCATTAAACCAGTTAATGCTACAGGACAACCTTCCATAATACCCTCACCAAGCATCACATCACCAGAAAAATCACCAAATGCCATGAATTCTACGGACAACAACATATTACGACCACCTCTGCCTGACACTGAGCACCCAGAATTGCCTGACACCGATCAACCTGCTGTTGTGTATCAAGATCAACCTCTATCAAGGCTCCCGAGAGCACTACAACGACTCATCATCATCATCATCATTCTCGGCTTAACGTCCGTTTTCCATGCTAGCATGGGTTGGACGGGGTATATTAATGACCCTCTTCCAATCTGATCTAGACTGTGTTAGATCTAAACTCAACTTCCTCTGTATCAAGTCTGTCCTTATAACCTCCTGCCAAGTCTTTCTCGGTCTGCCTCTGGGCTTTGCCCCAGGAACTATCAAGTCTCTACACTTTCTTACCCAATTATCCTCCTCCATTCTTTCCAAGTGCCCCAGCCAATTCAATCTTCTTATCTGGATAACATCTTTAATTCTACGGAGACTTAGCCTGCTTCTTAGCTCATCTGAACTCTTTCTGTCTCTCAGACTGGCGTTACACATCCACCTAACCATTCTCATATCATTCCTTTCTAAACGGTCAAGATCTTCCTGCTTCACTGCCCATGTCTCACTACCGTACAACATAACACTTCTTACACAGGCCTCATACAACCTACCTTTTACCTCAATTGACAGGACTCTGCTAGTCAACAAAGGAAGTAACTCTCTGAACTTTTTCCAAGCAGAACCTATCCTGCAAGTAACACTTCTTCCAACACCCCCTTCACTGCCCAACATATCACCTAAGTAACAGAAGTTCTCAACTATCTCTAACGAGCCACTGTTGTCTCTATAATCTCACCTTTGCAACGCTTGCATACAAACTGAATGTCAGCTCTTAACCTTCCACTAATACTACTGCACTTCTTATGTACCCAATGCTTGCAAGTCTGACAAAAAATTGAGTTACTACCAACCCCTTTCCTGCAAACTCCACAAGGCGAAGTCACAACAAACAAGGACTTACAGAATAACTAAACTACGAATACTGAACCTTTGTGTCCTATAGTGCATGGGGAGATGTATGATCCAAGTACTGTTTATATGTTTATGTTATGTTTACATTGTTTAGATTAGGAAAGATATTCGGCCTTTGTGCCTTTGAGTAAACAATTTGTCATTTCTCATTCTGCACATTTGAACAATACGTAACTCTTAAAAAATCGCGCAAACAATTTTCTTATAAAAGTTAGCGTTTCGACGAAAGTTACAATTGGCCTCTGGGAAATGGGAACAAACGAAATAAAAACATTGTTTTAATGTCCAGATGCTCGACCTTAAGAACAAAAAGCGGCGTTAGAAATGTTTTTTAGATCGCGTTTTAAAAATTTAAGAACGAAAAGCGGCGATGGAAAAGCTTCGTTAGATCGCATTTAAAAAATTTAAGAACGAAGAACGGCGATAGAAAAGCTTTTTTTGATCGCATTTTAAAAGTTTAAGAACGAAAGCGGTGATAGAAACGCTTTTTTAGATCGCGTTTTAAAAATTTAAGAACGAAGAACGGCGATAGAAAAGTTTCATTAGATCGCATTTTAAAAGTTTAAGAACAAAAAGGGGCGATAGAAAAGCTTTTTTAGATCGCATTTTAAAAGTTTAAGAACGAAGAACGGCGATAGAAAAGCTTTTCTAGATCACATTTTAAAAGTTTAATAACGAAGAACGGCGATAGAAATGCTTTTTTAGATCGCATCGCAAAAACAAAATGTTCTCACAATGAGTGTTTAGATTTGTAAGAACGTCAAAAGTTAGATTTTTAGATTTTTTCTTTCTTCGGTATTGAAATTCAATTTGTTTTCGAAATCTTATCGTGAAGGGAAAAGTCCCGAACAGAGGGTTTTTCCGTTTGCGTTGTTAAACGTTGCTTTTTATAAGAAGAACTTTTAAAAGTTTTGCATGTTAAAAAATATGCTTCGATGATAAAGAATTATTACTAAAAGTTTTAAAAAGTAGCAACATTAGTTTTTTTTAAATATAAGTGTTATGTTCATTCTTTTTTCTAAAATAATATATTTCAATAGGCTTCGTGATCTTTAACACTTTTAAACAATAACATGCATGTTACATGTGACAACAAAAGGATTCATCAAATCTTATTGTTATGACTCGCGCACGACGATAACAATAGAAAGCAATTAAGTTTGTGTGTAAACAAAAGATATATGTGAACGTTCTTTATGTAGACATGAGATCGTTACATGAGGTCGTAAAACTTGCGTACATGTAAAGTTACATGCAGGCGGTACTGTAAAGGGGGGTTTTCATAGAGCGAATTGTGAATGGCGAATTTAGCGGTGAGGTAGCTGCGAAATATCTTTTTGATTTTCACGTGAAACGAAAAACATGTGGTGAATTCGCCACCCAATTCACTTCGTGAAAGTCCGTTAATGTTTATAATTTTGATTCTGATTGGCTCTTCAAAAATCACCAACGATCGCTAAAAAAATTCAAACTGTTTGAACTCCTTTGGCGATCTCAGCGAACAGCTCATGTTACACAATTTTACGTAAACAAACCTTATGTACATGCTCACAGTTTGCGGGGGAACGCCGGCCATTACAAGACTTGGATATCTCCCAGTAATTAAAAAATATCTCCTTCGCTGTGCTTTCATCTCTTTATTTCAAAATGACTGGCAATTAAATTTAATGAGTCCTCTAATTTAAACGATTTGCCTTTTTTCAAATTTTACTTATTTTATTTCCTCTAATTTTTAGGTGCGACCCTATTTTACTAATTTTTGTTTTTCCGCTAATTTAGTGTGATGACGGTCGATTTTTCATTTAATTATAGCGCCAGGCGGCCAGATCAGAGATTTTTTGTCCTATTTAGATTTTTATATTATTTTTATCCTAAAAAAAGGAAAATTGCCCTATTTTACAATTTCATTCAACAAGTTTTTAAAAAGGGTTCTTATCTTCTTTGTGATTCTCCATGTGTTTGTTTACGTTCTTTGTGTGGAGAAAGCAAACAAAAACAGATAACAAGGAAAAAAAAAGAGTGATGGAAAAAAGAAAAGAAAGAAGAAAAAAATATAGTATAAAATTCAAAATAATTTGTTGTACTTTTTTAATTTCAGCCAATGGAGGCAGAATCTTTACATACATAGAGACAGCCCAGAGCCTGGATGCCTCGAATAGTATCCAGGCTATTGGAAACTTTCAGTTCCAGAAAGTTTTTTGCTGATGTGCTAAAAAAGTTGTTCTGCTGTTAGTATATAGGCTGAATTATGCTAGATTGATTTTACTTTTGCTGTTGTCTGCTTACCCATACATCATTCAGAAAATATGGCAGCTCAAGCCTGGAAATTTGTGGAGTCTAGGGAAACGACCCATCGTTACCGTGATTTGAAGCTGACGGAAACGATAAAAACGTTTTTTTGTTTCCGCGAAGTAGACCTTGTGGAAACGATACGGTAACGATGGTAACATTGAGCATAGATCCATAGATAATGAGCCACAGTAGTTGTATTATCTAAAAATACTCAAAAAAGAGCTTCATAGTGAAAGTTTGGAAAAGGCCAGAATATTTTGAACATGAAGTATTCATGTTCAAAATATTCTGGCCTTTTCTGACACAACTACTCAGGGCATTTTTTTCATGCACTCACAGTGTTTTGTACCTTTGTCATTTTCGTGTATACTAATTCATAATGGCAGACCCGTCAACACTATATACAGAAACACGAAACTTTCGAATCGTTGAAAATTCTTGCTCTTTGAGAAATAGGACAAAAGTAGGAATAAAATTGTGAGTAAAATTATTATAATTTGAAATATTGTCCAAGGGAAACGATTTATCGTTACCGTCTTCATTGATTGCGGAAACGTTGCGGAAACGAAACGATTGTTTCCGCCAAATTTCCAGGCCTGCAGCAGCTAGCTAATAGACAATTTTTGTGACGAAAAATAGGAAATCAATTCAACTTTTTGTCACAAAAAAAATTGGCGAAAAGCACAACTAATCAAATTTGAATGTTTATGAGGAAAAGTTGACAATAGGAGAGACCTCTTCACAGTTGTTTTTTGACGAGGTTAATAGCAGAGGAAGGGGGGGGGGGGAGTAGGGGGCCTAGAATCTATCAATCAAGTGCCAATGACAACCCTTTCAGGTTGCATGAAACCTGACAAATACTTGACTATTATTTTCGAAAATACTCCCCAATTATGAAAAAAGTAAATTATATATAGCTAGAAGTGTAGTTAAGAACCTCATCTTCAAAGTAAGCAAACAATATACACATTAAACAATCTCTAAATAGCCTTTTATAAGTCTTCAACATGACAAAAACTGGCAAGGTTATAAATAAACATCCTTGAGCTAATCCCTTGTAACACCTCTCCTTGGAAAGCTTAATCTTTTGTCTTCATGTAAGAATCAAGATAATTCGTTGAAATGGCAATAAAACAATGACCAGCGACCCGTTTGTTTAAAAATCGGGCCGTTTTCATCGGCATATTTTTACAACATTTTTGCGTACCCGCTTCCCGCCGTGCCTAACTATATATAAATCACAAACAAGAAAACAACGACCAACTTGTTGATTTGTTATTGAAATCCTGCCTTGGAGTGCTGTTAGTTAAATGTATAATAGACCCTACTAATGTAACTTTGGAATTAGTCCAGCTAGTTAAAGCAGAAATTTGGTGCAATGCATATAACCTTGCAAAAGTTAACGCCACTTACGGCCGGCATAAAAAGGGCCGATAAGGTACCTTCACGAGCGCGCGAATTGGGTGAGAGAGGTCAGGCGTAAAAATAAGTAGAAACGATGTCCACTTTCTTATTGCTAGGTCATCGAAACAAAGAAGAAATTGCGCGTGCGCACGAATATAATTTCAGCTTTGGAACCTTTGAAATGAGTTTGAAAGAAAACGATGTATTTGAGTAATTATCTACCTTACGGGTGAGAAGTAAGTCGTAAACAGTTTATTTCAGTTGACTAAATCTATTCTGTAATGAAAAAATCCGTAATTACAGTTTGTTTACTGGTCAAATTGATATGATGTTTAATATTATCATTCAAGTCCTTGAGAGACTCCATCATTTCTTTTCCAAATTCGGCCGAACACACGTAGGAAATATTCCGAATCGGAAAAAAACTCTGAAATTCTTCAATTTTCAGATTGTTCGAGTTATGAAGAGCGAAAATAGCCTAATATGCTTTCAAGGGACAAAAAATATTGTTCGACTTAAGGAGATTTTCGAGTTATGGAGATTCGAGTAGTAGAGAGTTGATTATGAGAGTTTATTAGGAAATTTTCACGGTGCCTACGAATTCGTTCGAGTTAAGGAGCGGTTTGAGTTAAAGGGTTTCGAGTTATGGAGAGTCAACTGTATGTGTAAAAATTGTAATTTTAATGTTTTACTTTTATTCAGTTGTATTGTATATACACTTTTTTATAAGAATCAGAAAATTTGGCTAAGTGTTCTTAGTTTTTTACACGTTGAGTCTGCAATTCTACAGTATACTTTACAAATTATTAAGACCTGAAATCTATTAGTTGATTCTGTGAAAAATCCTGCGTTCAAAGATATTTCCCATGTTGTTTTTTAGAGTTAAGGAGAAAATGGGTAAAATTTCAGCCTTGCCATTGTTCTTATTTTGTTTTTATTGTTCAACAATTTTCATCTTTATAAAATTGTTTTTGTTGCTGACGTCATCAAGGCCATTAATCACGAATTTCGGGACTTTCGTGGTCCCCGACGTGAATTATTTCGGTGTGCGGGCAAAGAAAATAAGTGTATGTTGCATCAAATCTCCAACAACAATGACACTTAAACATCCAACAATGCAGCACTTGGGAAGATAATGTGCAGGATTACTTATACCAATATATCTTACATATGCACCGTTGTTCCTATAATGACACTTAAATTAGCAAATTTAATATCACGTCCACTCCGGAGTATTATTTTACACAATCGCCAATGTATTTGTAAGAGTCTAACATTGAAAATTATTTACACTTCATCTATTATAACTGCTTTCAATTTAGAGTACTTATTTCTCTCTGCTTATCAGCCCTTCTACTTCTTTCAACACTTCTACGCATATCTTGCGTGATGAAACTAATGATGTTACTGTATTGTATTTCATACTGAACCATTACTTTATTAGGCTGTTCCATATAAACATGTTTTATGAATCCCGCCACAGAAAAAAGTATTACAGCATAAATATTAGAATCAGGCCATCCTAGTTCATTGCGACTATTCGAATAAACAATAAAAATGATATTGACTGTATATATTATTGAAAAAGAATACACATCAATGAAGAAACTTTTTTCGATGTGTATACAATGCAAAGTTAATTTTACAATCAACTCGCCGAGACAGTTTTTTTCTGTATGCAAAAACCCAAACATTGAAATCAATGTTTATGTGAGAGCTTTGCACATCAACAACACGAGTAAGTCCTGGGCATGATAAACATGTGGTGCTGCCTGTTCACTCATAAAAGCATATCACCTTGTGGAAGGACATATTCAAGATCATCTGTATTCCAAGAGCTTATCATTTTTTGAAAAGGAGAAAAACAAATTCCTGCGATGCGTCTTTTTTGTCTAAATTTGCCATTGGCTTGGTGAAAGGTTTGTATAGCCATAGCAATGCAACAATGACAACTTTGGAAAAATCAAGCGATAGCGAGTGGGCAATATAAGTCACTAGCACAAAACTAAAACGTATATGCAATTATAAAACACCTTTGTATAGTTCAGTTTCAAAAGCCACAAACCAAACCACCAAAACGTGCAGCTACGACGGCTAGCAACCTGCATTCGCTAACGCGTGATCCGTGCAGCCAATGGCCGTAGCCTAATATGAAAATAACACATTCCACGGAAATGTTTAACGCGAAATTGCGAAAAGTTCGGGCCGTCTGACCAACGGTAATTATAAAACCTAACCGCTAACAGGGGCGGATCCAACATTTTTAACATGTCAGTCACATTTTTTGCGAAGCAAAAAAAAGCGCAGCATTATGCTGCGCCCAGAACAGCTGGGGGGTCATGGGGGGTGCTGTAAGCCCCCCATGGCGGGTCCGGGGCTCAGCCCCGGAAACTTTCGCTATTTTAAGCCTCCTACGCATTATAAACGGCCTAAATAAGTCCAAATTATTAGCTTTGTTAGAGACGTTTTTTGCTCTAAAGTTTTGAATGGACAAGAAAATAACAAACCATCTTTTAAAGGGTTGCAAAAAAGTGTATGAAAATTAAAAACAACAGTTTAAATTCAAATATTTTAAGACTGTTTCGCCCAATATCAGGGCTCGTCAGCATGTCTAGGAAATGCCTAATAACGTAATATTAGCTATTCCAGACATGGACAGTCTGAAGTAGGCTGAACTAGGGGAAGCAGGGAATTAAATAAAATAAATTGATATAACATAAAGAAAGAAAAAAGACATTTTTTACCTAAAATCGCAAAAAATGCATAGTGAGGGAGTCTAGAATTAGAGTAAAATCTTAGCAATAAAAAAATTCCGCCGAATTCAACTCCTAGTTAATAAGTTTGAACTTTGGGTGGATCCTTTTTTTTCTGCAACGAAAACTACAAATAAATTTCATACCCAAAGCTAAATAGCATTTCAATAGCCATATACTTGAGTCTATTGCATATATGATAAAAAAACGTCATTTTTTACGCTTTAATAAATATATGTTGTTTATGAACCACGCTTTTTGCATTGGCGCTATTTTTTATATTTGTGCCTTGATTTCTGCTTCTTCGTGGCTGCATGTGCTTTTAAAAAATACCTTATATTTTACTTTTAATATCGTGCGTTTAAACATTCATCACGAGTAAGAAATGGTGAGGCAAAATTTTGCTGCTCAAACAAAACAATCATACTTTGCTTCACAGTATGAGTGAATTATTTGAAGTACGTTTTCAGAAAGGCCGAGTTACATTATTTTTTTCTTAAAGGGATCGGCAAAATGGTAAGACTAAGCGAATGTCCGAATTATCCGGGGTACGAGTAAAGCGAAGTCTTTTGGCTTAAAGTGGTAAAATCCAAGAGGTACAAGAAATTTAACCGACTAAGCGAATGTCCGAATTATCCGGGGTACGAGTTAAGGGAGGAAAATTTCTATGCCCTTCCGACTTGACCGCAAGGAGATAATGAAATAAAAAACTTTCGTGTATTTATTCCTTTCTTTCATATTTGTCCATTTCTTACAATTTCTGCAATACCAATTTTTATCTGGATTTCTTAAAAACAATACTTCGTATGTTGGCACATATTTCGTGGAACCATTTTTTCGCACTTCATACTTCATCATTCTTTCCTTCTAAAAATACCACAACATATGCAATAAAGCTCCAAACCAAACATTTATGTTTGCAACGCAATATTCGCTTTGATGATTTCAAAAATTACGCAACATGATTGGTCACTTAATTCAGGACAGCAATTCTCATAATCAAAGTGCAAGCATATTTGCGAAGATATACTTTTAGTTTAAAATAAGAATTTATATTTATTCACATTTAATTTCTAATCTCATATTAACCACTTGACCGGTCGCAAAAAGAAGAAAAGTAAAATATTTTTTCGATGGAAATTCTTGCCAAATAATGTTTCTGACTGACCTTGTGGTAGAGCGTTCGCTTCCAGTGCGGGAGGTCTCGGGTTCAAACCCCGGCCGAGTCATGCCGGAGACTATAAAAGTGTGAATCTATCCTTTCTGCTTAGCGCTCAGCATGAGAATAGGATTGATATCTTATGCGGTTGTCTTGTTGAGCGATTGATGTGCTTGCAGGACTTTCGTAGCTCAAATGGGAGCTTTAAATGCGCTAGCATCCCCTTCGCAGGACCCTCATTGATAGCAGTACCAATAGGAACTGAAGAAAGCTATCCTGGGTAATAATAATAATAATAATAATAATAATAATAATAATTAATATACGTCGTAATACGAAGTGTTTTTCGATCTACTTTGTCCAAAATCATTGTTAAGTTGAAAACTTGATACAAAACAGGGAATAAACCTATTTCCTCACAAAATAACACAAAATAAATTGATGTTTAAGTTTGGTGATTTTATTTGAGTAGCATTGAAGCAATTAGAAACTACGAAAGCATAAAATTTAACACAGTAAAAACACAGCAGGATATTGTAAGTTGGTTAAACATTGCAAAATCAGTTAGGGTTGCGCTACGCGACAAGGTGCAAAGAAAAAGCTATCTCAAATATGTATATTAGGAAAACATTGCCTTCTCAATTATATTTTGATCTCGTATAACACCGTCTTCAACAACTAACTTCTTGATTTTCACAACTTCAACTGGTTGCGAGTCTTCACATAGTTCATCATACATATTATAAGCTGGTACAATACCTTCTCCGACAGGTGTATTAACGTTTCGTTTAAAAGCACTCATATGCGATGTGTCTCGTTTCCGACGGCACGGAGAAGAGTTCTTCTTATTGAAGTACGCTTCAGACTGTAAGTTTTTATTTTCAACCCGTGCTTTGTTTCGTGTGATAAGTGCATCAAAGGGAACTTGTCTTCGCACGATATCCCACGGAATATGCTCTCCAAAAAGTCGAGTCAAATGTTTATCGTCTCCAATGTGTCCTTTTGCTTCTCGTTTTACGGTAGCCGGCTTAACCGTTTCTGAATGTGTATTTTTGTCAAGACTTTTCAGCATAGTTTGAAGTTGTAATGCTTTCACATTTTCTCGATTTAAAATTGTTCTTTTTATTCTCGCAGATAGTAACGGCAATCCATTAAACTGAAGTGTGGAGACGAGAAGAGAGATGAAATAAGCAAGCAGCAATCGCTCACCTAAAGATAGAATAATTAACTTCAGATACAGCGTTATAAGAAATAGAAAAGTAAAGAAAACTTTCTTACCACCCAACGCCATCCGGCGAGTTTCACTTTGATAGTTTTTTACTTAATTTACACACATAGCAAATGTGGATTCCAGTTGAAAGATGCTATGAATTGTAGCCGCACTTTCAATGCGTTTTCGCAGTTAAAAATACGCAAGTTAATCAGCAAGATCATTAAATCGCTGTGCATGACTAACCACAGGAATAAACAACATCTGCAGTAAAAAAAACTCATCTTCGGTAAGAAAACACTATTTAAATATAGTACGGTATAGGTATAGTCGTTCATCATCAAACTTTACTTCGTGGTATTTTCGTTAATTCTTAGTTCATAGTCCATTTGCATACTCTTTAACCTCTAGGCCGAGTTTTATTCCCTTTATAACGAGATTTTTATGGTCATCGACTGGCATCATCACCAAGCTGCATTTTCGTTTAAACTCGAATCGTGTTCGCGTCATCGATAATTTGCATTTTCGTTTAAAGTCGAGCAGAATTCATGTTCAAATTGTCGTTGACCTCTGAGTTCTATTTTTGCTTACAAGTATGTGAATCGTCGAAATTATCGTCGGAATTATTTAATCTGATAAATGTTTCCGCTTTCCACCCGTTCCTAAAATAAAGTTTCCACATGATTATATTACTAACAATTGTCACACGATTCAGCTTGATTTTTCTTTTCAACTTTTTAATTATTCTGCGCATATTGTTACACGTTTATAATAAGATACAAAATTTTAGCACACGCCCTTCTTTTAACCGCCTATTATTCGGAATAATAATAATAATACCGCCCCCTTCCCAAGTTTTTATTAAAAGTACAATATTCATTAAATTTGAAAATACGTTATCAATTAAGAGCCCGGGCGGTTATTGGAAATAGGTATACTGTATATAGTTTTATAAAAAAAAGGCGCGACAACAAGCATCGCTTTTACACCTTTTACAATTTGTAGTTGTACTGAAAATAATTTTTTAACCGTCCCGCTCTAACTGCCCTTAAATCTTAAAAAAATAATAAGCACCCGGTTAATACACCTATTTCCATATTTATTTTGCCGTAAACGAGGTCGTACTTTTTAAAACGAGGCAAGTGTTGATCATTTTATAAACAAACAGGCGCTCACAGTGAAGCAGTGCCTCAGTGCTCTAACGCCCCTTAAATCTTGAAAAAATATCAAGCACCCGGTTAATACACCTACAGTCTACTCTCGATAAGTGGAACTTTCGTTTAGTGGAACCAATTTCCCCGGTCCCTTGGATTTGCATTAACAAACCTCTCTTATTTTATTCGGATAAGTGGCACCCTCGATAAGTGGAACTTTCGATAAGTAGAGCCATCTTATTGGACCCTTGAGCAATATTTATTCATATAAGTGGAACTTTTCCAAAAGAAAAATCATCTACAGTACGTTCGAATCATTTCAATCAAAACATCGATACAGTTAAGAAGTGCCATTGAAACTCTATGGACTTTAGTTTTTTAGAGAGTCAGATGAGGTTCAACGTTGTACCTTGGAAGTTTCTAAATTAATTGAAAAGGAACTTTCACAAAGTTTAAAACAAGCTAGTATAAAAGATTATTTTTCATAACTTCATTGCTAAGAAAAATCATCATGTGGAACATAAATATCTATAAAGCATTTTCTTTTGTTCCTCCCCCTGTTTTTGATTATTCGTAAATTCCTCGGTCGAACTTTTTTTCGGTTTCATAGAGGTTCCACTTATCGAGCAATTCGGATAAGTGGAACATTCGATAAGTGGAACCATTTTTCGGTTCCGTGGAGGTTCCACTTATCGAGAGTAGACTGTATTTCCATATTTATTTTGCCATAAACGAGGTCGTACTTTTTAAAACAAGGCAGGTGTTAAGCATTTTGTAAACAAACAGACGCTCGCAATGAAGCAGTGCCTCCTGCTTCATATTTAAGTTGATTTTGGAATTATTGATGGATAGTAAAGTTGATAGTTTTTTTCAGATATGGTCTTTTAAAGTGGCTTTAGTGTTAAAACAAGTTATATTGAGGTAATATGGTAGACACATCAAATAACAAGGGTAGATTCAAACCCCCAAACTTTCGTTATTTTATGTGGCTAGCTGTAGCTGTGCACATCTCCACGTTTGTTAGTTATTTACTTTAATATTTTGGATATTGGTTTTAGTTAAGGCTGAACGATGTCCCAAGGTTACTGTAGAGGTTACTTTTTTATGGAATACAATCTCCCAAAAAACCAACCACAAGTGCTTCAATAGTTAAGCTAGCTTAGTTATGTTTCGGTAGCTAGTCTGCTAGAAAGTTCAGTGAAAGAATTACAGGGAAACAAGATCCCTTTAAGATAAATACTGGATAAGCTCTCTCCTTCCAATAAGCTTCAATCCTCAAAAAAAACATTTCTGACAAATAAGCTCCTACTGGGGCTTATTCAAAGTATTTATTTACAATATGTTAGAGGTTTGTGTTTTTGGAGGCCAAAAAACATCCAACTTAAAAAAACAAAGACGTATGATATATGTAAACTAGCTCGCAAAACACAGACGTTGACAGTCAAAATCAATTTTTGTTTCCAAACGAGTACCAAAATTCAATGAAATCAGAGTACTCCAGGTGTCAATATGTGAAGCACGACATCAAAAGCAAGCGAAGTGAAATTGCTCATGTCACGCTGATACTTTAGGACTGCAAGTCCCGCAGGTATCGAATCCGGCTCAATAGTTTCATCATCAACGTTCCCACTTGGGAGGTTGTTGGTCCCGAGATCGAAACCGATGACGTTATATTTTTCCCCATTATTTATAAACACGAAAGGCGCTAAAAATCAGTAAAAAATCCCATCATGGGACAGACATCTCAGCTCCTTATCAATATGTAGTCTCTACGAGCTAGATAAAGAACAGTGAATTAAAGAATTCGCCTTAGCAGTTGCCGAGTACCAACGTGGATCAAATAGGGTGTCCTTTTTTTGGTGGTTTTTATTGAAAGAGTTTCAAACTGCAAATTCCCTTCTGAATCTACATAAGCAAGTATAACACTGTAGATAAATTTTATTGAGTATAAATTTGATGTTTTATACTTTGGGGAAGTATAGCTATACTAGTCGGTGGCCCGTGGAAAAATTCACGGTTTCGCCAGTTCTCTTTATACCGCATTGCGTGCGTCTCAATACTTGCGGTACTGCGTGGCAGACAGTCGCACGTGTCGTCAACCTGTGGAAAAATCTCCGGGGTCGCCCGTCCTTTATATATCGCATGTCGCGTTTTCGTAACAGACAGAAAAACAGACAGACGACGGCTATCATGATAGAGATTGTCAGTGTTAGAGAAGTATAGCTATATATAAAGCAGTTTTACAGACACGTATATGCAAGCGAGATGGAGGAATGGAAATACATTTGTAAAAAATGTTATTGGCTTATAATTACTTTTAAACGTAATTTACATTTAAGCATATGTTGTACTTTATCTTTTGCCTCCAGAAACTTATGTTTTTTATAAATATACGACTATAAAAACAAACATTTAATTGTCGAGTAATGTATATAAAAATACAATGGTAAATTATTGTTTCCGTTTATATTCTTTGTTGTCAGAAGTGCCACTACGGATAAAGTTCATAAGCAAAGTTTTGCTGTCATAATTTTGAGGGTTGTTTTTATACAAAGTTGGCATCAGTTTTAAATGAGGCGGAAATAAGGTTCAAGTATGTCACTAAAACAAGACTTTTTCTTTTTCCAACACAAATACAAAATCGAAAATGTCAATTAAAATGTGATTTTAGGTTTTATGCATTTCTGTGAAAATAGAATCAAATGTACTGCCTTAAAAATATTGCATCTACCTGGGAATTGTACCATGCATAGCTAGCTATATGCATAGCTAAGTCTTAAAAGATAATGACTTCACTAAGCATTTGTATGACTAGCTAATGAAAATTTTAAAGGGATGTTTACCAATATTCAGCTCCCTAAAGCTTTGCTAGACTAAGGGTAATATTTTCTATTCTCTTCTTACAAATTAAAAAAATAAAGGAATCCTAATTTTGTTACCATCAATAAAAAGTAACGGTGCCTTCTTGTAACTAGCTAGCTAGCTAGCTATGTATATATTCTTTTGAAACAAACATTTCCCGTTTTTCTGTCACTGTACCTTCTTTAATTTCAGTACTACAAGGATCAACAACACTTGTACTATCCTTTTCTATCAATTTATGTTATTGAAAAGGATATTAAACCACAATAATAAAGCTTTAAACGTTAAGCAACCTACTTCCTTCCCAAATAAAATTCTTAACACTTGCCTCGTTTTAAAAAACACGACCTAAAAATTAAAACTCTTTTACAGTAGCTATGGGTTTCAGTACTATAGACCTACCGGCTTCTGCCGTTAAGATTACATTATGTTTATGTGCCGCCGTTTTGAGAGGAATACCACGTAAAAATCAAAGCGAAACTAAAAGATGACACTTTGCAAGTACGTTAAGGGTTTGTAACCAGCTGCTTGGAAACGTTAATGGGAGAAATTAAATTTTAGTGAAGGGATTGATCGATACAATATAACTGATGATAATTTCAGCTTAAATATTAACGATCTACCACAGGTATCCAGACATTGTAAATTATCTAGCTTTTTTCAACTAGTCTATTTTCAGAAAATTATATAAAAGCCTATAAAAGTCTGGAGGCATACAATTAGGTGCTGGAGGTTGGATTCGCATTATCAAAGTCCTTTTAAAAAATGACTATTAAGTTTGCAGTGGGAAAGGTATGATTTTTAAGATTTAAATACAATTTTAAACATTACAACAATGTCTTTTGTTTTAAAACATTTGTTTTTTATTGTTTTTGACTAGCCAATGGTGTTTTTTTTTAACAATAATAAAAGTATATTTTTAGGTTTTTCCGTGGACACTATGAAAAAACTGTGGTGAGATCATTTGTGGGCATTGCGCATAATGGCTAGGCGTGCTGTGGCATGTACTTGTGTTGCAGCAATAGTATTTTGGATAGAAATATCAGTTGACAACAGGGAAACTTAGTCACTGATAAATCTGCCTATTGGACAGAACTAGCAAGCAAGCGCATTAAGCATAGAATCGACTGAGGTGTAAGCTCATCTGTATTATATTTGACAGTAGCGAAAACAGCATGATCATGCGCGAAAACAAATTCACTGGTTTCACTTAAAATGCATGTAAGCACAACTGCCGACATTTGTCACATCATCCTTCACAAAATTAACAAGTGCTTTGAGCGAATCATATCCAGCTGGTTTGGATCATTAAGACACATACTTTCTTTAAATCCGTAGTTTGCAAACTGCTTTTGTAAGTCAGCATTGGCACTTTTAAAATCAGCCTTTAGCATGTTTAATTTTGAATTTCTTCGAGACATTTCTTTAATATTAAGTTATTTTGAGTTTCCTTTCAGCTTTCCTTATTTCATTTTAAACAAAACAGTCTGCATCTAAAACTTATGAAGTGTCGCTGATGAGATCAGCTTCAAAGGAACTTTCTTTCTTTATTTCTTGCCACATCAGTTTGGTTTCGACCCTTTTTTTTCTTCTCTCGTTGCTATCAAAAATTGTTTTCGATTGGCTCTAACTGGAGCTTCATCAGATTAACCAAGATTAAGGAATGGAGCTAGTTTCAAAACTTTACGCAGAGCATCCAAAATTAAAGTGCGTGCCACACACGAAAAGTCGAATTTGTTGTACATAATTTTTTTTTAATCCTTGCTAGCCACTTCTGACGTCACTGCTGGCAACCATAAGCAATATGGTTTAATCATTCGTGCCTAATCTGGAAGTTTAAAAAATCTGTTTTTTCTAGACGTGGCACAACCATGCATTCCACACACTGTGACCATCTTTACCAAATATTTCTTTTATAATGGCGACATGTAAACATTGCGTAGTGCTTAGAGGGAAAATCGAAACAGTTATGTGACAAAAGAGTAAAAACACCATTTTCCACTTCCTGTAAGCACACGCGATAAAAAAAACTTTTAAAAAAAGGTTACCTCTAACGTTGCAAACGACAGCGTCAGCACCAAAAAACCTCAACACGTCCAGCCATACGATTTGCTTTGTAGATAATTTGTCACCAGGTCCTTTTACCTCTATAATCTTGAAAACAAATTGTAAGTTTGTGACGTAGATTGATGAAGTGCAGTAAGGCTCACTTGCGTTTTAACTCACCCTGCATTGCTTCGTCTCAACATTCCACACAATCAGGTCAGGAAAGCCGCCTCTTCTTCTTCGCAAATCCTTGCAAAATAACTCACATATTCCACCAAGAACTGTAGCGCCTAAGCACACTGTTAAACCCTAAAAACGATAAGAATGTGCAAGAATGTTTGCAAGTTTGCAACAAACGTGATGCTTTTTTCCGAATTGTGCAAGGGAATTGCGATGTTACAGTAGTGCATAATGTTAAACTCAATGTTGGTTGTTTACTTAAGACACTTATACACTTAGACATATTTTCAGTTTAATAAGTACCTAAAGAGTTTGTTTGTATGTTATTGACGTGTTTTCTTATCACATGACTGGTTTTTTTTATGAACTTCTTTATATTTCTTATATGACCACTAAATGAATTTACAATACTGGCCGGATGACCCGGCGTCGAAACTCTAGGTTAAGCCACAAGGAACTGTGTGACCCTGCGTTGAACACCAGGTGGAGCGCTTAGGTGCAGTAAAGCCTTTTAAATGCGTTTTCAAAAAATTCTCTGGACTGGATAAAAAATTTAGCCTGAAATCTAAATGAACTGTGAAATCTGAAATCTATCTGATGTTACCCTAGTATAATATCGTGGAGACGTTATTATAGAAAACCCGATAGCATAGGGGAAGAGCCATCTCAATAATCTACAGGTAACGATCAACAACCTGAGTTTAACAATGATAGCAGAGGGTGAACAAACATATTAGAAGTTTTACCGAACAACAAAAGTGAAAAAGGTATATAAATTACTTCATATTGTCTGCTATGAGTGGTATTAAATCACCTTCGATCTTCAATCCTGATGAAGATGACGATAATACAGCCTGGAAGAACGAAGTTTGGCAGGCATTTATCAAGGAAGAGCCTAGAAGTCAAGGGCCAGCTGTCTATTTATCATTGAAAAGCAAGGCACGGGAAGCTGTAAGAGGGATTGCAGTTAATGATTTAAAGATGGCGTCCAGGCCATAATAAATACACTGGATACAGTATTTCTAACTGGTGAGACCATTAGAGCTTATCATGCATTTAAAGAGTTTGTTGGATATAGAAGAAACAGTGGTGATAGTTTATTGTTGAATATGAAAAACATTATAAAGAAGTCAAGAGATATAACTTAGAGTTACCAACAGGTGTACAGGCTTTCTTTCTCCTACAAGCAGCGAATTTATCATCTGAATTATAAAAATTAGCTCGAGCCACAGCAAAGTTAGATTATGCAGATATAAAGGAAAAATTGCAAAACATATTCGGAGATTTTATAAAAAACTCCTCAGTAGGTGTTCCTGTGAAACAAGAAGGAGTCTTTTATACTACAGAGAAGACAAGAGGAAGAGGAAGAGGCGGTTTTCGAAATACAAGAGGAAGAGGTAATGTTTTGAATAGAGAAAACAAGAAAAGCAGCAATCCAAAGGACAGTGATGGTAGGGTAATGAGATGCCATATTTATCATTTAACAAAACATTTTGCAATGGAATGTCCTCACTAAGAAAAGAACTGGAAAATCTAATGTAACTATCCATATAGCTTTGATGACTGGGAAACCTGACTCACACAGTATGCTCTTGGAAAATCTAGGGAAAGGATTTTTAGATAGTGCGTGCACGAAGACAGTTTCTGGTCTGGCATGGATGGAAGAATTTATCACAGATCTTAGTGACAAAGAACGTAAGGAAGTTGACAAAACTGAAACTCCTGGCATCGCAGTGTTTCGTTTGGGAAAGTAAAAGCATAAAATGTGTAACCATTCCATTAAAATTTAGAATGAAACAGAAAAATATGAAAGTTAAAGTTGTGAAAATAATATTCCACTTTTAATAAGTATGCCTGCTATGTCTTCGATGGGAAAGAAAACAGATTTAATAGATTTTTCAAAGCATGCAGCTGTTATAGAAAATAGCAAGATAAAGTTGAAATGTTATTCATCTAGCGCTTACTGCATACCTCTGACAACTTTGGCTGATGAAAATTGTAATATAAAATTTCACATGACAAGTTTGTTCACACTGAATGTTGATCAAAAGAGGAAGAAGGCATGGAAACTACATCCCAGTTATGTCATTCATCAACAGAACGATTAGCGAAACTTTTAAAGAATGCTCAATGTGCTGATAAAGAGTTTTTTTAAGTATTAGAAAAATGCTGTGGTAGTTGTGAGTTGTACCAGTTGTATAAGAAACCATGCTCCAGACCAATAGCTGGTTTTCCAGTTTCAAGTGATTTTAATGGTACTGTATGCATGGGTCTTAAAGAAGTTGAGAAAAAAATATGGATTTTTCATTTAATTGATGCTGCTACACGATACACTGCTGCTCGTCTGATCAAGACTAAGAAGAAAGAAGTAGTGGTATGCACAATATTCCAAATGTGGATTGCTTACTTTGGATCTCAGAAAAAAAATCACAATGATTGTGGTGGTGAATTCTGCAATGATGTTATTCAAGAAATGAACGAAAAATTTGGGCGTTGAATCAAGCACAACACCAGGTGAATCTCCCTTCAGTAATGGTATAGATTTTTGATTCGTTAGTAAAATTAAAGTCCGGGTCAAAAGTGCGGAAAAAGGAAAGTAGACTGGATAAAAAAATCCGAATTGGGACATGGGTATTAACGGGCACCGTATAGGTAGAAAATGAAGACTTTTTTTGGAGAGATAAAGATCGTGATAAAAGAGAGGTTGAAGTTTAAAAAGATATAAGACAATGAAAAAGGTAACGAAAATATTATTAAACAATTGTGGTTGTTGTTTGTTCATTTTCAGGCGTTCTTGCATGGAATTCAGCTAAGCTATCATTTTTGCTCACGGACAGACTGACAACGATCGTGCGGATATAAAGATTTTGTGTACTTGAACTTATCAGAACACCTCAATATTAGCGCGACATGTAGTTTTAATAAATTACAGAGTACCGCACGCGCTTATCACCTAAATAAGAAAAATCCAACTGTTAAGGGAATATTTGGATCAGAACGTCAGAGAGAATATTTGAATTATAAAAATTTTATTAAGCAACTTTGGTGTAAGCAAAACGACACAAAAAAAATATTTTGTTGTGAATTTTGTTGTGAAAATAATTTCTGTAAAATAGGTTCAAATCAAAGCAAAAAATATGCAGTTCAAACTTTTATTTCTGAACAAATCCGTTATACAAAAGCCCCAACAAACATACACACAATATTTTTCTTCGTTATGCATAAAATACATTATCCCGAAAATAAGGATTTCAAATAAAATGTCTTGTTGGAGTTGTGTAATTAATTTTCCTTTTAAGCATGCTGACAGACAACAATCACATTTTCCTTTTAAGCATGCTGACAGACAACAATCACATTTTCCTTTTAAGCATGCTGACAGACAACAATCACATTTTCCTTTTAAGCATGCTGACAGACAACAATCACATTTTCCTTTTAAGCATGCTGACAGACAACAATCACATTTTCCTTTTAAGCATGCTGACAGACAACAATCACATTTTCCTTTTAAGCATGCTGACAGACAACAATCACATTTTCCTTTTAAGCATGCTGACAGACAACAATCACATTTTCCTTTTAAGCATGCTGACAGACAACAATCACATTTTCCTTTTAAGCATGCTGACAGACAACAATCACATTTTCCTTTTAAGCATGCTGACAGACAACAATCACATTTTCCTTTTAAGCATGCTGACAGACAACAATCACATTATTCTTTTAAGCATGCTGACAGACAACAATCACATTTTCCTTTTAAGCATGCTGACAGACAACAATCACATTTTCCTTTTAAGCATGCTGACAGACAACAATCACATTTTCCTTTTAAGCATGCTGACAGACAACAATCACATTTTCCTTTTAAGCATGCTGACAGACAACAATCACATTTTCCTTTTAAGCATTTAACATTTTTATGACCTTGAAAAAAAAGTATCTATAAATGCATTAACAGCATTTATTTCCATTGTTCGTCCGTATTAAAGTGCTGGTATTTAAGTGCTGGTATATCAGGGCTAATAAACGACATCCCTGCAATTTTCTGGTTTAATGCTTAAGTGCTGGTATATTCACGAATCCTCCACTTCCTGATTTAACTTTTTTTATTTTCGTTAAAACTTTATGTCCTTTTGATGCTATAATAACATTCTTTCTAAAGTTATACAAACCAGTATATCAATAACTTTCTCAGGTGTTACGTATGCAACTAGATTGCATTCAAATTCAGTTTTTGTTTTTGACATTGCAAGTATGTCATTTATACTGTATACGTCTGATGGTTGAATCATATCAGAAATACTAAAGCACTCTCTTACAAAGTCAATTTCTGGTTTTGGTACAGCAGTATATAAAATACTATCAGGAATAATTTTTTTTAATTCATCATTTTTCTTTCCTTGGTCTGAAAAGTTATCTCGACTAAAATTTAAGTCTTTAGTTGGAGCCACTTGCTTTCTGTTAGGAAGCCACTCGTTAGCAATGCTTGTACAGGCTGTATTTGTTAGTCCAATTCTGACCATGATTGCATGTTTGACTCTTCCAACCATGCATTTACAATGGCACGACATTTTTTTTTAAATTAACTAGAGTTTATGGAAAGGATCAATTATCGATTGCATGTAGAAATGCGAAAAGCACTTCCAATTAGATCATGATATTCAAGAGGTTGAAGCCATTCAGATTTATAATAGCTACATGCCTTTGAGTTTTTATAATCGTTCAAATCTAAACTACCTAGTTCTGCTGGATAAAACATAAGGTAGCTAAAGATATCAGGATACAACACCATGGGCCAAAACTTTATTCCTTCTTGTTCATCCATCCAACCATGAGGTATTTTAAAAGGATCTGGTAGTGTTCTACTATTTATTTTCAAGATTTTTTGGTACTCCACTTTTAAATTGCTTTCTACTTCTTAAGCAGTTTTAACAGGCTGGATGAAGTTCTCAGCTGCCGAAAAAACTCGAGCAATTAGTTTCAGTCATCCTTAAATTTCTAACTCTCAAGTAATTCTTTAACTTTTCGACAGACATTTTAGATATTAAATCGTAATTCATGATAGTTTAAAATGTTTTAAAAGTTGGTAACTACTTTGATAGCTATAAGTGTGATGTTTATACTTCGTATTCTGATGTTTAAATAAACTTCGCGGCACCCCAACATGGTACCGAGACTCCCGACCGGGATTACGCAATCCCATAATGTTAAATAGGTGTATTAATATAGAGATACGACTAGTCGTTAGCCGGGGAGTATTAGCACTGGAATATACCCGTCTCAGCGAAGATAGTAAAAAATGTCGCATTTGTTATTTTAACTTGAAGATTTCCTGTGCGGTTTAGAAGGACCCGGCTTTTGCCAACATACAGACAGAATACGGCTATTATTAATATAGAGACTCACCGCAGCTTCTGTTGACGAAGAAAATAACTCCCAATTAGCACCTGTGCAACTAATCCCATAATGCTCTTCCCAAGATGACGTCAGTGCATTCTGCAATTCCTATGGGGGGTATTGATATATATTCGGATTAAAACTCGTTTCTAAGCCTCACGCTAACAAAACTGATATTTTTTGGCATCTCGGATTGTTTGCAACTCAATACATTGTAAAAAGACGACTGCGGGAATGAATAGCCCATAAAAGCTCACTTTCTCTGTAGCACTATATACGAATGATAGTCGGTCGTCCACTTCCTTCTTGCGATTTGTGTAGAATTCATCACGGTATATATCAAGTGGAGAACTCTATGGAAAAGCAACTTAAGTCAAGACTTAAGATGCACATTTATCACCTTTGTCAAGCACACAAAACACACAGACATGTACGAATTGTGTCCATTCAACACAATTTTAATATTTGCGAGTCATCCCTTACGAAAAAACGGAAACCTTTTTTAATAGGTTATTTTTAAAACCTGTCATCCACGAAATTTGTTTTTAAAATTTGTCTCATCGAAATCTCGACACATTTTTCGTCCGGAAAGTTTATTGGTTGGGTTAATGTTGATCAAAATTATTTAACCGCTCAATTAAGCACACCATCGTTAATTATTTACCAGAATTTAAGAAGAGTTTTAAGCCACGTTCACACCAATGCGAATAGCGTAAATTTTTATGCTAACTCGCGAGTCAGTTACAGTCCCCCTATTCGCATGTTATGTTCTACATGTTATTCGTACAAATTAGAGAAGAATTATCGTGCACGTAAATATCGAAAAAAAAAATTATATTTATTTCCGAATATCAAAGCAACACCGCTTCAACTTTTTTCAATGACCTAAATATATTGTTTTACGAAGTTTTAATCAAAATTAAAATTGTTGTGATTATCTTTGTCGAAGAAAACGAAGCATAGAGCAAAAATTGGTCAAGTCGAAAATAACCATTTTGGAAGAGGAAACTTTTTTCGAAGAAGTCGGAAAGAACGCTGTCTAATTTCCTTTAGCAAAATGTTGTACGCACCTTCGATTTTATTTGCAGCAATTCTCTTTGAAGTAATAATTATTTAGGGTACCATGAGAAAATAAAAGTTGGCAACACAGGCATAAAACAGATTTAAAAATTTAACGTTTTAGAGAAGGTTTAGGCTGGTAATTAGTTTTAACCAATTTTTAAACGTGAGTGTTTTTATTAATTACGATGTTATGTTGTTACGTTGTTACGCTGATAAGATGTCACGCTGTTACGTTGTTACGGTGTTATGGTATCACGCTGTGACGTTGTTACGATGTTATGGCGTTACGCTTTTATGGTGTGTAGTTTAGACCATTCTGCCTCACTTACCTGCATATCGCTGTGAAAAACATCAGCCACATCCATAAAGATGACGTCCCAAAATAACAAACAAAACAAAGTAAGCACAGTGGCACTCTCTCCGTGAATACCATGAGGAAATCCATTCTGCTGATAATGCAGAATAACGTGTTGTTCCACATGAGACAGCGAGTAGTCGCTACTGTTGGTAGAAGTTGAGCGAAACACAGCTCTGTGGGCGGATGACGAGTCGAGAAAGATTTCCGCGCTTAGTGTCTCCTATAAAAAGAAGTGTTCATTGAAGTTTATTAACCACAAACAGAGGGTTAAAATATTTCACTCCTTCTTACGGGTTCTGAGTCGGTGATCACTTCCCCATCTTCTTGAAGATTGCAACGTAGCTGTTTTTTCAACCGTGTACGCCTTTGTAATAAACCGTATCGATGTCCAGTCCTTACAAATGGATCATTAAAAGCTTCTCGTATCCACGCAAGTGCCTACATAAAATCATAAACATATTAACAAGTGAACAATGTAACAAGTGTCAATCACATATATACATGAATTCGTGAATATACCTCCAGCGGCTTTTTCAGATGACGTTCTATGTCGATAGCTAACCGTTCCCAAAGTCCACCGCGACTAGCAAGACAAACGTTTTTTTGGGCAAGCAGCAATTTGATCAAGACTACGGCTTCATCATATTTTCTCTGTTTCTCTAACAAATCAACGCAATTCGTACATATGCGTGTAATAATCCATAACTCTGTGAAACAACATATCCAATATGGCTTCGTCTAAAGAGTTTATTTATGAAACGGTTAAGAAAAGTCGGTGAAAAGTGAGCAAATTTTAGCTCCATAACTACCTTGTACCGACTTTATTTTTTGCCGACTAGGTTTGTTGTTAACTTTTTCTATTCCTTTTTTTTAAAAATTAAGAAACCAAATTCTTTACAAATGAGGATACAAAATCTGGATTTTTTTTATTCAACTTTTTTGTTGTTAGTGAAATTATTATAACAAATAGAGATTTTGTAATCACTCGTAAACTCATCACGTACTTCCAAAGTGACTATTTTTGTAAAATTGCGTGGTAAAAAGTCACTAAATTTTCTGCTAATGTTTTGACGGATGTTTTTTCCAATAAGGAACATAAATTTTATCTGGAGTTAGCAATCTTTCATTGGATTTTATCATCTTTTTCATTTTTGCGGGTTTTAACTTTTCATGCAGGCGTTAAGACGATTTCACGTAAAAATTATTTTTTGTATTTCCTTTGAGCAAGTGAAAAACACCTCTCCAGTAATCCCACATGCATGATTGCTAAATATTCCTATTTGTACCGTACCTACGATCTTCAAAATTTCTGCTGCATAGTAGCCTGAGTAGGAATGCATTCTAGAATTTTAATAAGATGTTGTAAAAGTTTTTGTTTTTTATCACAGAAAACGAATTGTGCTAATCCTATGCTTCCGCTACTTCACAATTATAAGAACTTTGTTTTTCGATTTAGCTGAACACTAAAAATAAGCCCGCCATTTTTTCTGATACTCTCAGGTCACCTTTAATTCCTAGTTCGAACATTAATCCAGTGGCGGGAATAATAGAGTAACGGTATTAGCGAATAGAGTAACGGTATTAGCGAATAGAGTAACGGTATTAGCGAATAGAGTAACGGTATTAGCGAATAGAGTAACGGTATTAGCGAATAGAGTAACGGTATTAGCGAATAGAGTAACGGTATTAGCGAATAGAGTAACGGTATTAGCGAATAGAGTAACGGTATTAGCGAAGAGAGTAACGGTATTAGCGAATAGAGTAACGGTATTAGCGAATAGAGTAACGGTATTAGCTAGTGACATCAGCCGTAAGAACTTTTCACTTTTTCCTCCGGCGCGATATTACCTCAGATGAAAAACAATTCGAAGACAGAAAACAAGTGTGTCATTAAACATACATTATCATACGTGTCTATTATCTGGAAGAGTTTATTTCTGGCAATGTTATAAATATTTTCCGCTTTGACACAGTCTTTCTTTTCCATCGCCATGTCAAATTCAATTTCCAGCTCTTTAGCTTTCGTGTAATCAACTAATTCTTGTCTCCTCTCAAAAATTTGCACGTGTTTCGTCATCTTATACGTTGCATATTTTACAGAACCATTGTGCTTCTGCAGTAAATGGTAACTAAAATAGTAAAAATTATTTTAATTTTAAGACAACGATCCGAAGAAAAATGGCGTAGCTAAAACAATTGCAACAACTGCAAAAACAATTGCAACAACTGATAAAACAATTGCAACAACTGCAAAAAAAATTACAACAATTGCTAAAACAATTGCAACAACTGATAAAACAATTGCAACAACTGCTAAAACAATTACAACAACTGATAAAACAATTGCAACAACTGGTAAAACAATTGCAACAACTGATAAAAAAATTACAACAACTGATAAAACAATTGCAACAACTGATAAAACAATTGCAACAACTGCTAAAACAATTACAACAACTGCTAAAACAATTACAACAACTGATAAAACAATTACAGCAACTGCTAAAACAACTGCAACAACTGCAAAAACAATTGCAACAACTGATAAAACAATTCCAACAACTGATAAAACAATTGCAACAACTGATAAAACAATTACAACAATTGCTAAAACAATTGCAACAACTGCAAAAACAATTGCAACAACTGATAAAACAATTGCAACAACTGCAAAAAAAATTACAACAACTGATAAAACAATTGCAACAACTGATAAAACAATTGCAACAACTGATAAAAAAATTACAACAACTGATAAAACAATTGCAACAACTGATAAAACAATTGCAACAACTGCTAAAACAATTACAACAACTGCTAAAACAATTACAACAACTGATAAAACAATTACAACAACTGCTAAAACAACTGCAACAACTGCAAAAACAATTGCAACAACTGATAAAACAATTCCAACAACTGATAAAACAATTGCAACAACTGATAAAACAATTACAACAATTGCTAAAACAATTGCAACAACTGCAAAAACAATTGCAACAACTGATAAAACAATTGCAACAACTGATAAAACAATTGCAACAACTGATAAAACAATTACAACAACTGATAAAACAATTACAACAATTGCTAAAACAATTGCAACAACTGCAAAAACAATTACAACAATTGCTAAAACAATTACAACAACTGCAAAAACAATTGCAACAACTGCTAAAACAATTA
This sequence comes from Hydractinia echinata, assembly GCA_030067915.1. NCBI lineage: Eukaryota > Metazoa > Cnidaria > Hydrozoa > Anthoathecata > Hydractiniidae > Hydractinia > Hydractinia echinata. The sequence goes on along the minus strand of JASGCC010000002.1, from coordinate 5,401,648 downwards.
CAACAACTGCTAAAACAATTACAACAACTGATAAAACAACTGCAACAACTGCAAAAACAATTGCAACAACTGATAAAACAATTGCAACAACTGATAAAACAATTACAACAGCTGTTAAAACAATTGCAACAACTGTTAAAACAATTGCAACAACTGATAAAACAATTGCAACAACTGATAAAACAATTGCAACAACTGATAAAATAATTACAACAACTGATAAAATAATTACAACAACTGATAAAACAATTGCAACAACTGATAAAACAATTACAACAACTGATAAAACAATTGCAACAACTGGTAAAACAATTGCGACAACTGATAAAACAATTGCAACAACTGATAAAACAAGCACGTTAGAGTTACTAAAGTTTAAGTTTATTACCGGGTTTTAGGGATGACTCACAAATTGCTGCTAAACGTCAATCTAACGTTCACGTATTACACCCTCCGAAAAAATATAATATTTAAGTATCAGTAATTCCTGAAAGCACTTGGAAATATGTTGTTATGTAATGACAAATTCTCTAATAAATAAATGTTTCACAGTATGAAGAATTCCTTTCCTCTCTAACGCCAGATAGATGTTTAGCGTACACTGTTGGATTTGTGGGTCATCTCCAACAGGCCAAACACCACGCAACCGCGAAAGGTTTCATCAACTAAAGTACGGAAGTTTGTAACTTACAGTAAATTGTGTCCACTGTTATACATAATATCTTCGTAATGAAGCGTTGTCAGTGAGAAGAAAGTGCAAATACGCGAGTAGAGAAATGCAGTGTCTTCATTCAGCATCACACAGTCGCCAACGCAACTCTTCGCTCTAAAACAGTAAACCCAATTTTAACTTACGGAATGGTTACATCGTATAAAAAATTCTAATATTGCAACGTGAACAGAAGTTTTAATTTTTGTCAATTATACCAAGAAATCCAAGAATTAGTGCTTATTCACAGGATCTCTATATTAACAATACACGTCTCTTCATAGGTGTACTTTAAATACGTGAAATATTTTTACGGGTTAACGACTAGCATCTATGATTGATACCTGTTTGTGCCATGTACACACGATTTCTTTTGTATATCCACAAAATAACAAATTCGATATATCTATACCGACTTTGTTGTTATCACCCGCGCGTTAAATTTCTAGCTTTTTAGAACATGTCTTACTTGTTAACCATTTCATTCGCCATCAAGTTCGGTTTTTTTAGCATCAAAGACAGCAAGGTTGGTTGTTTCTGACAATGTTTCTTTAACAACTGAACGATAACTTCTTTGCTTTGTGCAGATTTGCCTTTTGTCACACGAAAATGATTTCCAAGTGAACGTATCTCATTCAGAGTGAGCAGAGGAATGACATCTTTGAAGTTGGTGAGCTGTTTACTGTTTTCTAAGTGGCCTGAAACATTTATTACAAAGGTTTAAATTGACTTCAAAGATTAAAATTAGACTTAAACATATACTTTGGAATAAAAATTGTCTTCGATTCAGATGTTTTATTACTTTCTAAACGCACAAAAGGCAAAAAAATAAGTTTGGGATTGTTAATGAGGATTATTAAAAACCAGTAAAACTGTTTTTATCAGTTTAGGTCCGCCCATGGAGAAGGAAGATAAGTAGCGGAACAGTAACAACACAAACTACCATCGGTATTAATTTATATATTCTTGTAAATATTCCTAAAGAATTCAAAATAGTTATTCAAAATTAAAATTGAATAACCGACCGACTATAGTTTAAATAAACGCAACTTTGTAAATTTGACGAATTCAAAGATATAAAATATAATTTGACATTAATAAGCCCATTTCAATATCCATTTCTATTCCGCAAAATATACAGCTGCAATCTACATACTAACAGGAAAACGAGGTTAGTTTAGAAACTATTTTAATTTTCTAGCGAATTGATGCACACAGTTTGCTTGCTAATTATGAACTTTCGGTAAAAAAAAAAATAGAAAATGACATTTATTTTATACCCATTGGGCTTATTACAGTTGCTGGTTTACATTCTTTTCTGATGTTCAGGTAGCTAAGTTGATTGATTTGGATTTTATATTTTAGCCACACTAGCATTAGTTACTACAAACTAGTTGAGGTTTTAACCAATGTTGTTGACATATACACTTTATTCTTTGTTATTGGATATCTTTTATTTTTTAAAACCTCTGTAAATAACATTATGACTTGGCTATCCTGAGCATGTTAGGTTGGTGGTATTAGGCTGAGTATTGGTCTTCGTCATGTTATATGTTCAACAAAGTGTAATAAGAGCAATGCAATCATCCAAGGCAAAAGCATGCTTACTCAAAGGTATGTTGTTTTTTAAATTCAAAAAAAGTACTGTCAATAACTAGCTAGGTATATAATATTATTTCTATCAATATTGCCTGGAAAATTTTTATCCCACGTCAGGTATAACTATGGCTATTGTTTTTTATTTGTACCTAAAAACAAAGTTTAGCAAATCATGAGAGAAAATTTTTTTACATTGTGCTCTAAGTAGACAAATCTGATGGAATTAACACAGAAAACATTTTTGTATTATACTTCTTGAGTTTCCGAATTTAAGCATTCTACTGTAAGAGGGTGATGGGTTTTTTTATAAAGAAAACTATGTATTCAAATAATAATAAATAGGCATTTTTTGGGAAAACCGATTTCTTTAAAAGCTAAGAGAATTGTAGATAATTAAACCAGTAACGATTTATTTCAAGCCAAGTTGTTTCAAAGAAAGAACAAATTTAGCCAGTTAAGCTGAGTAGCACTCAAAACATTATATGTTTAATACTCGATCGATATACCACAATAACTCAACCTGATGGCCTACGTTAAGAAAGTTTGATATATTTATAGATCGCCTTACAACTAATAAATGACTTTGTTTTATTTTTTGAGGATAGCCCAAACAGCATAACCTTAAAGTTTACCACTGTCGTTATCAAAATAGTTGATAGAGGCCTAATCTTGCTCTGTTAAGTTAATTACAAAGAAAATAAGAGCAATTTTAAGAGCTTTGAATCTATTTTTTTAGAGAAGAAAGCCACACTACACCAGCTAAATAGTTTTATAGTTCGATGTAAATGTGTGACCATTTTCGTAGAACAGTAGCATGTGCAGTGGTGTCTTCACATTCAGAAAAAATTTGGTTTATGCCAGTACCAATAGCCTAATAATCTGAACAGACAAACCAAAACAATAAATTGTGATTACTGAGTACACTGGGTTGAGCCAAACATATGCTTATTGTAAATGTATACTAAACGGAAAGATAAAAGCATATTAGCAGGGAAGTGTGACAACAATAACGATACATAGCTGGGCAGCATATCATTCCTGTATGCATAGCTAGCTATAACCCAACCTAAAATATCTGGCTAGAAAGAAAAGCTGGGTAACTTCATATAACTTTTAGGCTATAATTATTTATAACCTAAGTTATATGAGGTTTTAGTAAACTAGGTAAACATATTACATCTTACAGTTAAAAATGTAAACTTTTTAGAGGAGTAAGAAGATGTTTGTTGGGTATAGCTAGTGAGCTGGCCAACATTAAAGTTGTCATAAATACACACATAATATCAATAAATATTCATAATTTTTGTCACACTACCACTGCCTCTATATACTTGTATCCTCTACGATTCTTTCAATGTGCCTGTTAAAAATTATTAAACCAACATTTGTTTATAACTAAGGTCAAAACAGCAAGTAAACAACTTGGCGTCCTAAACTTTATCGAAGCTAACCTCGTTTTGATGCAATGTCACCACGGCTGAACATGAAAACTGATATTGAAAAAGGCTTACTTCAGCCAGAATCATGATTTTTTCAGAATCCATCAATATATTAATTAACGGTAAACATTTGAAGAATTATAGCACATCTGCAATATCTTGTAATCTGTGCCAGTCGCTTTGGAAACACATGTGATGCATTTTGTATCGTCTTGTTCAGTACAGCTTTGATCTAAAAAAGAAATAATTCCACCTAAACTACGGGCTGATTAATAATGCTTAGCATAAGTAGTTCGGGAGACCATTTAAAGCACAAACCCAATCCAAGAAAAATATTAGAAATGACACTTTTTTTCAATTGTGAATCACCTTCTAACTTTTATGCACAACTTGTAACTACAGGAAAACGAGATTCGATTTTACTTCTAACACAACAATTCCTTATAACCACGCTTTATGTGGGATAACAAAGCAAGTTAATTTTGTGTAGCTGTAGACATTACGCCAAAAATTTATCTGTTCGTCTAGCTAGCTATGTGTTATGTCTTAGTCCAAAAATTTCTTTGTGTGGAACACAACACAAAAAAAAAGCCGACTACTGAATCTAGAGTTTTGTTCTGTTTTGTCAGATTTTAAGCCTAAGAATAAAGACGAAGAATAAAGACGAAAAATATATACTCACAATGATTTCTTTCTGTTCTCCCACAAAATGGTGACTGTCATTACTGGCCAGTCTCTCCACATAAAAAACGAAAGCATAAGCTAACTGCCGCCAGGCAAATAGCAGGATTTCAAGTTTGACAAAGCAAGGGACTGGCAGGGATTTGTCACGTGATAGTAATATTTTCTGGAAAACAAGTGAATTCAGATGCTGATCGGATCTTAAGAGGAACATGAAATTCAAGGTCCATATTTTCTCACACGACTTTCGTCGTGAAAAAAAGAAAGAAAAATTGTCCACCTTATTCCCGGACTACGTGATGAGTCACATGGCAAAAAAAATCTTAAAACAACTAAATATGATAAATGATAAAACATTCTTACAGCAGTCAACTGCAAAAACTTTCAAATGTAATGAAACTTTCTATCCAAAAACATAACAAAAACTGACCTGACGTTACAAGCTCATGAAGGACAGGTTTCAAGTCTTCTGATATATTAGGGTAAGAGATTTTGTCGCAACGAAACCATTGCTTTTTGCGTTGGTACAAACGTATATAGAGCTTCTGAGCCGTGGAAGATAGCATTCGAAACTGTTGCAATATACGCATATCTCTATCATCAAACAAATTAATATTATTATCAGCTACTGTATCAATTATACGTAAGAAATTTCTGTGATAGTAAAGGGAATCCTCCCCTGCTTCACTTGATTCTCTTTCTGCTGTATCGCTGCTCGTACAACAATTAAATATAGGTACATTCTTTTCACGTCTACTGCTGTAACCAAATGAACGAAAAGGGTTCATCATCATCCGCCACTTCATCAGTTCTGTATCTCGAGTTATTTCTGGACTGAACAAAGAATTGTTTTTTAATTGTGTTGTCAACGTGCGCATATTCTCAATGTGAGATTTCACAATTGGTTTTTCAATGTCTTCTTCCGAATCATCACTAATGAAAATCATGGATGGGTTTTTGCGTGTCATCATTTTGTTCTAATATTTAAATCTAATGCATATAAAACATTGTGCAACAATTTCTATATTTCATTTTAAGGAAATGATAAGATAAAGAAATTTAACTAAAAAAAGAGGACAGGCTCAAAATCTGTACTAATTTCCGAGCGAACGCGCAAGAATCTGTACGAATAAGAACGCTGACAAGATTAACATAAAAATACTTTAGAATACAATAATAATAATATTAACAACATATCTAAGAATTTACATTTCTTACAACGTTAATAACAGGATAAAAAATTCTTACTCCAAGCTACACAAAATGTCAAGTTTCGAAGTAGCAAGATAGACGATACGGCAAATTAAAAGCATGACATATGTGTGTCGAAATTTTGTTCATGTGGCAAAGCGTTCCGTCTTGGAAAAAAATGAAACTGATCATTATATTTCAGTAAGTTTTCCAACGATGATGTGTAAAGATCAGCATAGCGCGTCATGCGTCGTGAAAACGAGGTCGGGTTGTGATAAGTACGAAACATACTACCAAAATATGGATTAAACCTTGACTTTAATCGAGCTCTGTAATAAAACACAGAAGTCGTGTAGTTTTTATTTTATACACAGCAATTTAGCGGTAAAAAATGACAAACAAATGACAAAAATAATGGCGTTTATTTGTCTCAGAGGCTGCATCCTTTCTATATATGCTATACTAGACCATTTATCAACATCCATATTCATTGTATTCTATAGACTATTCGTACGTATATGGATGTTATATCCTTGCTGAAGACTATACATTCATATATCAATGTGTAAGCATTGTTAAAATTTCTTTGAAACGTTTATTACCGATGTTATTACCTAAGTTCTTTACGCTCCTGTTTTAGTCGCTGCATACTGTCATGCTCATCCACCTTATTTATCTAAAACAAAACAGAAAAACAATTTAGAATAAAGGTCGTTGGTAATGTGTTGAGTAACATATCACTTTTACCAATTGATTTTCTCTTCTGTTACAATTAATAGTTAACGACTTACTTGGGAATCCGTGAGTAAATCTTCCAATGTTAGCAACCAATACACGTCACGGATGTATGATTCTGAGTTGCAAATTTTGAGCTCTCGCTATAAAGATAAGAAAATATAACTGCTACTATCGATGAAAAATACGTTGCATACTAAAATCTAAATTTTGAAATCTGAGAATCATCCTTAGCACATTTGTTTTTTAAGCTTTTTTACAGGCTCGGTGTTTATAAAATCCTTCCTTAATCATTACAAAACATACTTTCAATGTACTTTTAATTTTTAAATAACTTAGAAAAATCATTTATAAAATCTACAGTCTGTATGTGAATGTCATTCTCGTCAAAAGCGTGTATATAGACCATCAAAAGAGCAAAGAAATAAGCAGGTCACCTCTAGTTCGGGAATGATGGCTCCAGTTCTCCAACCATATCTTAAAACAGGATCCTGCGGAAACAATCTTTTATATTAATTCACACATTGTAAAAGAAAAGCTTAGAACCAATATAATATTGATTTCATGCACTTATAATATCTTTCCCAGAAAACAGAATTTAGCATTCATTGCTGACAAAAGGTTGCATTATTTAAACTTCACTTACCATTAAGTCACTGTAGACGTGATCGCCAAAATATATCACACTTGGTCCTTCATATCCAGTGAACTGCGTAAACAGATTAATATTCCCCTTAACAGAAGAAATATCAAATAAAAAGTAATTTTTTCGACACAGAAGGCATCCCAAAAATAAGCAGTAATAATTAATAAGATTTCTCTAGTTCCTATTTTTTGATTTGCTATAGTAGAATGTAACGTCGATCCGAACGTAAGGCAACCAAAAAGCTTTTTGAAAGTGCTACCTCAGCATACACTCCATGCTTTTGAAAACCTTGCACTTGATCCCAATGATAATGTCCAGTGACTGGGTTTATTAGACGAAATGGTCTGAAAGCTCTACAGAAAAAGAAAAAACGTTTTTTTACATTACATTAAATTTTTCAATTTCAATGAATCAGATTTGTTGATACTTTATCTAAGCATTTCTATTTTGTAGTGATACGCTATCGCATTAGCTTATTATAACACTTAAATGCTACGGAGGACTTTGATTAGCATTTTTCTACGTTAACACAACTTTATTATTTAACGTCAATTTGTTTGTTATCAAATTCCCTTGGATAGTAACATGTAACACTAAAGTTCCAATATGTAACATTGTAACAGCTTTCTAAATAATTATTTCTGATATCCTACCGAGATCGTGATACAAGTTTTGGAAATCGAATTGCAAAGGTTTCCTTGTTTAGTACTGACATACGTAAAGAGTTAGGAAATAAAATTCCGTGCCAAAACTTGAAATTGACTAAAAAATATTTACCGGTCAACATTACTGAAAAATCGTGGTTTTCTTGCATTTGTTATGGTCACTTCAAACAACTCCCTCCATTCAGGCCCAATCAAGTGGGTCATTCCTTTGTCACTAAACGCATAAAAAATGTCATTTTTTGCCTAGTCACACAGCCTATTAACTAGGAGACCAAAAACTTACACAAACTTATATGAACTGTTGGTGATCATAAACAATTTTTTTTTATTGTTTACTAGTCTGTTTAAAAATGTCACCAAGTCAGGTTTTTTAGGTAAGTAGCGATCTAAATAAAGTTATATAGTTACTTGTTTACTGCAACGCAAAAACACCTAAAGTACTTTCTATTTGTCTTTACTTACCCAGATCATCAATAATGGCTTGATGCATTTTGCCTGACAGATGTACTTCCTGTGTCGCTTTCTGAAACCAAAACACGATAAATTAAAAATGTCTGCAATAAAAAAACTGTCAGTCTAAATTGTATGCAAAGTATGTACAATATTGTTGGAGAAACAATTGCTTAAAAAATGCAACGTCCAATGTTTACTTTCTGTTCTTTTCTGTTTTGTTATTAATATATAGCCCTAATTTCTGATGACCTTGCAAGCATAAAAAACTCAAAATATGGCAGTTGTTTGGGCAAAAAAGTGCATGCTAAATTTTTAAATTTTCTGTAAGCAGCAATAAAAGATTTGCAGTTTTTACCAGTTACAGCAGCAGTAAAGATTCGCAGGGTACGTTTCTTTCTAAACCCCCAAACTGTTTTGTTTTGTTTTGTCCTTCAACCTTTAAATCATGCAAGCAAAACTGGACATTAGACTAACAAATCCCAATGGAAAATACTTTCCTAATTAAACATCTATTTTTCTAATGACTTATCTGTCAAAGTCAGTCAGAAATTCATTCATTGCATATTGTTTTTTTTATTCTCTGAAACATGAAACAATGAAGCATATGTTAAACGTTAGACATCTAAAACCATAGTTTTCAAGTTTTAACTCTAGATACCACTATGAACTACTCTGGGAGCCTGTTCGTAAACTTTTAAAAGGCAATCCTATAAAGCTTAACTGTTACAAATCAAAACTGGTTTACTATGTTGGTGGTGCACTTTAAGGTTCTCTTCACAATAGGAAATATATAGAAATACCCTGCTTCTATAATTTAAAATATTGCTGACACAAATTATATTCTATTTTTCAGGACTGGATTTTAGTGGATTAATTTTGTGCCCAATAAAAATACCATCTATTCTAAAATCAACATGTGTTTAACAACTTACCTCAACGTCATAGTAAATGTAGCCTGGATCAAATAAAATATTTTCCTCAATGAAATACTAAACAAAAAGAATATAGACACAGGAAGTGTATTTTGTATTGGTATATACATGTTTATTTGTATGTATGGGCATGCTAGTCACTATGTTGTTACCAAGGCATTGCAAGGGCAATATAATAGGATAAAATAGAAATCAGATTTGAAGGAAATATTGATTGTCATACTTTGATTCAGTATATTTATACATGCCATATTCTATTGTTGTATAAGTTTAATGACATAACAGAACAGCGAAAGAGGCTATGCCCTTTTTTATATTGTGCTAGAACAGGGAGATAGCACTGCTGCAGTGAATTGACACACCTAACGCTGTCTCCCAGTTTTTTTCCAGCACAGAACAGTTTATCCAAGCTGTGCTACTCATGTGCTGAGTTGTTGGAGACATGTTTCAAACCTGAAACCTTGTGAAAGTACTTTCCTGACTGAGCTACCAAGTCAACTTTATCTTAACTACATCACCAGATTATATTTTTTGCGTGAAACCAATATTTACCAACTCATATTTACCAAGAAAGAAATTAGAATACATTGGAGAGGTCTTAAAGTAGACTATTTGGTGATATGTGCCATAATGTTTATTCCCATTGATGTCATCAAAATATTTTTTTACCTGGAATGAGTTAACACGGTAGATTAGGGAAAACAACAAGTGTCTAAGGATACATGCCCACAGGCACATTATAACACCTACTAACTGTACAATATAAAAAAACTCAATGTTAATAGGTTTAAGGTGGTGACACATAATTACATTAATTAAAGTTAACAAATTGGATTCTCTATCATATGTTTTTTTCGATTAATCAGGTTTTTAACGAAATAAAACACTTACTTTATGTATATCAAATGTTCGTAATAGCACAAGAACTGTAGTACTGTAAAAACTATTGTTTTACAGGCGTTTAAATTGGTTGCTGTATCTTCAACAACAAAATAAAGTTCCTTATCATTTGAAATTAAACATTGTCAGCAAGTTTTGGACACTAGATATTTTGGACAACGTATTGAGGAATATTTGACAAAAGACAAAAATTCTCACATATAGAGAATGAGAATTGTTGGAATAAAAGTCCAAAAACCTTTTCTTATTTAAACAACATGCGTACTAAATGGCAACTAAAACTAAAGAAAGGGTTGAACATAGGACATGCAGTAAAGTGCGAGTTTGTTGAGTGAATAATGAACTAACTGTAGGTTGTTTCCAAAACTAACATGTTAAAAAAAGAAAAAACAGAGTTTGTTACTCTTCATTAGTGAACAGCTTAAACATTTCAGAAAAAGGCGTTTTGAATTCCCTCCTTCCCCTCATCTTAACTACAAAGTTTCAACTCAACGCATATATATGTTAATTTGCTGCAGTCACCCAACCTAGCTTTTTAAGAGAACAGAACTAAAAAAAAAGCAAACAGACAAGCAATATTATTTTTAAGGTTTGGTACTTATCATCAGTTGGTTACTTGTAAATTGTTATATTCGTATACAAGTCATCACTGGAAAGAAATAAAATAATAACAGTTTATTTGTCATTAAATGTCCCTCCCTCTGGTATGCTGTGTGTGTATCCTTGCACTTCGCGACTGCTAGGTTACGTTGCATTCATTCATAAAATAATATTTGAACTCTTGCGTACAGTGGTAGCAAATTGTTTGGTCTATTAACTGTCGGTGAAATATTTAACAGCTTCTGTCCTCTGGGAGCCTTAACACGTTTTCAGATTCATCTTCTTGGTCAATAAAGCCGTTAGGTAATTCCATCTTTTCTACAGAGTTCTTGCTAATGGTGTAATGTAAGGAGGGAGGTGTTGATTACTTTTTTGGGTTCAAGGGTGAAAGAATTACGAAAGACCTGCAATCTGCGATAATGCAAAATACATTTTCTTTTTTTACTACAGAATCTTCACATAATATCAAAGGAAAAAAAACACAGCCAGCGATATTAATATAATCAGCTTACTTTTAATTATTTATTCAATATTTTTTATTAATGGTCATAATTCGTAGTCCACAAAAATAATTTCTTAAAGCATTGCGTCCATAGACAAGGGTAGTACAAAACTATAAAAAATATTTCAGACACAATAACTTGGTTGATCTCTGTGCAAGAAAAGAAAAGTAACTGCAGTCCTACATCTTGTTGCTTTATTAGATAACGACAGAGGGAGGAGTCAATGTATGGTTATTCTAAAATGAACAATCTTGATCTTCCGTCCCATTCCTACATATTTGAAAACACACTCCATATTTGATTTGTAAAGATCAACTGCTGAGATGCTAAATTTTGTCACCTCCGTGTTACTAAAGTGATTTCCATATTGATGTTATCCCGAACTGTTTGGTTATTTGGTATTAGCCTATGAAAGTTTTTATACTTCTTGCCAGAATAATACAATTTTAGTTACAGCTTTTTGTTTTTATTCAAGTCTGGCTGACATACTTTAATTGATGTGTTATTCTTGTCTACCTATAATGTCATATGTAGCTACTGTTTTGCCTAGCTAAAGTAAAAGTACCCAAAAGCAAAGACATTGCAATATTGACCGATTTTTATTCTTTTAAATTTGAACGTTTAGCTAACCAGGCTTATAACTTTTCCTTCTTATATTAAATTTCGAACTCGTTTGACTGTTTCAGCTACGACTAGAAAATGACGGACTGAGAATCCAGGTGTGCAAAACCTAAAGGTTTTTAAGCCTCAAAATTGTTTGACTGAGACGTAACCAGTTTCTACTTGTTCACTTGATGAGCTGATTCCTTGGAATAAAAAAGCTGGTTGAATGTTTTAGCTACGACAGTGTAACGAAAGATATAGCGCTCGTGTTTTAAAGCAATCTATGTGATGAAAAATTATTTTTTGAAAGAGCGCTTAAAAAAAGCGTATGCAGTGAGAGGGTAAGATGCGACCACGCCGACTTTGTGCTTATTGGTTGATTTCGATTCATGGTTTGCTGAGGTGAATTTGAATATTAGGGATTTGCTCTGACATTCGTTTGCGTATAAGCTTTCGTATGAGGGAAGCTAATTTTATTAACCCTGATGGAAGCTTAGTTAACTAGGCTAATGATCTAATGTAAACAAAGTCTTAATTTAATGGATTTCAGACATTCAAGCATTCAAGCATCCTAATAATAAACATTGGCACTAAACTCACGCAGAGCTTTCTAAACACGAGTTTTAACTTGATACAGTAATATTTTGGTCATTGTTATCTTCTTTTCAATTTTTCCACATCCTTCCACTCATTGGCACTTTCTTTGCAATTGTTTTTATTCTTATTTTTGCCTCAAATTACTGAGCTTGCTTTAATTTATGAACAAGAAAAAAAAAGTGTCAGCTTGTTTTTCATTATTATACTGAATGTTCTAGTGAATGCAATGTGAAAAGCGAGCCTTTATTGTCACAAACCCTGCAAGTTAGTAAAAGGACTAGAGCTACTTTCCAAACAGTTTTTGATCTCATTGAAAATGGCAGTCTTGATTTGAAGAAAAATTGCAAATACTACGGATAAATATTACTTTGGCAAAAGCTTGGAGGAAGGTAAAAGTGAATATACAGCAATGAATTTCTGATGCAAAACTTTCAGGTCAGTCCAACTTGTAAAATTACCTTAGGATCACTTTGATGTTTTAAACTGTGATACATCATACTTCAGCTAGAACCCAGTTTTTTTTCATTTTTCTTTTTGTTGTGCTTCTTTAAAAAAGTATAAATATTTAAAATTATGAAATAAAAAAAAAATTGTCACTAAACTTCCCCTATAACTCTCTGATGAAAATCAGTTTTTGTGTATCAATTGTCAATTTTGATTTTATTCTAATCTTCAATCAACAAATCTAATTTGAATAATCAATTTGTATATTTTACTTTCTTTAATTCTGTGAATTTTGACAAAAAGCTATGTTTAGAATGATTGCGATGTACCACACATTTAGGAAACAAGATTATGTTTTATTATTGTATGCAGTTCTTATAGAATTTAAAAAGAAATACCAACCTCAACCACGTTCGACAGCAAGGAAAGAAAGGGAAGTGAAAACAAATCCATCTGCTGGTGGATCGTATGACCGTCCTTCTAAAAAACGTAATGCTAACGAAAATAAACAATTATAGCATGAAAATGAAAAAAAAAGTTTTGAATAAAAATAACATGATAATATTTCGGCTTATTGTTGTAAGGTAAGGTAATACATCTATTCAAATAACCATGCATTAAAATTTAATTGACATGCGAAATGCCAATTTTGGGCATAAAAACATTAAAAAAAATAATTTATAGCATTAAAATTTCTTCGTTTTAAAACTTCAGGGTCATTTTAATTTTGCATTTTTTTCGTCAAAATTGTCTTCCATCTCAATCTCGCCCTTTCAAACAAATGTGTTTATTTAACAGCATTTTAATTTTGTTGTTTAGAGAAATAGTTGTATTGTGTGAAATTCGGTCAATTCCAATTAGGACTTGAAATATCACCTCCTAATTACCAATTTCCTCACTAGACAAGACAGTTTCTACAGTGTTTGATCAATGTAGGTCCTGTGTTTCGAATGTATACATTAGATAAACATTGTTAATGCCTACCCAATATTCCTCACATAGCTAGCGTAAATTAATTCTGTTCGGTAGTTTTAGTAAAGACACTTTCTAAACATGCCTGTGCACTGACCAAACTGCGAAGCAAACTCGATAGTCACTAGGCCAAACTCCACTTTTTTATTTTAGTGTTTGTCATAAACCGATTTTTCAGGACATTTAATTTTTTGGTCCACTGAAAACCCATTTTTACCAATTTTAATTTTAGGGTTGAGCTGAAGATTCATTTTTACATGTTTAATTCCATGGCTTTCTCAAAATTTTCTTGCAATAAAGTGTTCAAAATGTTCTTTTATAAAAGCATAACCCTGTTTTGCAACAACTGAAAAAATACAATGGCGAAACCGGTTTATAGATATAACAAAAAAATTCTATTGCAAAGATAGTTTGGTATTTTAAATGTGGTGTTTTTTTTCAAAAATTTTTGATGAATGAGTTTTCAACACCTTGTTATTTAAATCTGACATAAACTATTCAAACTTGTCATGGGGAAATTATTGCGTTTATCTCTTTTCAAAAGTTATTGTCAAAAAATAAAGTGCTAATGAAAATGGCCTTGAAAGTGTCAATTGAGATTGCAGATAGTTTTGATTGTGCATAAGAGCAAAAGAAAATATAACAACCTGTACATTCTATTTTATGTTTCTTTGTATCTCTATGTATTGTCACTGAACAATGAAAGTTCAACTTGGAAAAAAAGAAAACAACAACTAACAGTTGAGCTAATATCTTTTAATTGACTTACATTGGTACCTTTGCTGATACTGTCAACACTGATCAGTGTACCCTCATATTCCTTTACAACATCCCAATTGTTTATTTTACGATGACCTCTAGAAATTTAAGAACATGAAGGTAGAAAAAAGCCATGCTTACATCAGCATTCCAAATTTATTACCTGTACACTGCACCCAACTGCACATGACTAAAAGAATCCAACTTCATCAAATAACCCTATGAGAATAGTTGGTATTTCTAAAATTTACATCACCTTTTAAAAATGCTTATCAAACATGTAATCTTTATAAGGTAAATAACTGGGTCCAAAATGCAAGTTAACTCAAAGAACTACGAAAGAGCAGAAATTAAAACCAACCTTTTCTGTATCAAAATGAAGCCCCCTTATGGGAAAACCAGCATCAAATTTGATCGAACGAAGTTTGTTGGGGTACTAAAAGAGAATCAATTGCCAGAACAATCCATTTCATACGTTCTTTCTAATAATTTCATTTTTACTGTTACTTTCCAACCTTTTTATTTCATGTTGGCACTTAAAAACTTACAAAAGCTTTGCTCTCATTTTCTTTCTTAAAGGGGAATTAAGCCTCAAACTTAAATAGCATTATTTCGGTTAACATTATGTTCATTTCCCAAATTCTGTTTAAAATTTTGAAAAATAAATATTATTTGGGTTGATTTTAATATAAAAGTTTCCCCTTTATGAGCGAACGGTAAGCGCCATTTAAATTTTCTGAAGCCACGGCTGATTCTGGAGACTGTTATATCGTGACGTATCTTACGCTGAAGAAGCATAAGCTTGCGCTCAGCGCAAGCAGCGAGATATGGAAAAGTTAAGCTCCTGCTCTGACTTCCCTATTTCTAGAATATTCAAGTGACTCTAGTGAAACGTCAGTAACAGGATGTTACATGAATAAGCCTGAATACTCTAAAGCAGAACTTGAAAAAGTGACTTATGAATCTAGTGATAGCGAAGAAAAAGACGAATTGAATTCAAGCAGACTTGAAAATTTGCATTGGTGTACCTGTACATGTTGCGTTATTTTCAATTCCTTCACTCTTGTGGAATGCAAGTGTTGCCAAGAATTTCCCAATTTATTGAATGACAAGTTGAATAATAACAAGTGCATCACGATGCACAAGGATTTTGAAATTTTATGTTTGAACCGCACAGTGTTAGAGACAGCCAGCATACGACATCGACGATACCAGAAAAATATAACAAACTCTCCACATATACTAATAAGTAAGTTTTTCTTCAAAAAATATGTTTCTCGTAAATATTTTCAAAGACCATATTTCTCATAGTCACACCAAAATAAAACATTCTTCGTATCTTCTTATCTTCTCACTTTTCGCTTTATAATCTTACAGGTCCACGCGCTATGAAAATACACACCATCGCAGACTATTTAATTAAATTAAAAATAATGTCATTCCCTGAATATCAAATAAAAAAGGAGAAGAGCCCTTGTGCCTCAAATAACAATTTGTTTCAAAGAAGTTTTGATGAATGAATAATTTCAATATATTTTATCCTGGTTTACACTGTACCTTAAACTTTGATTCGTTGTACGGAAATGAGGTACACCAGTTACTGACAGCACATGGCCTGGGTACATTATTATGAAAGGCTTGGAAAAGGATGTCGCGTGGTGATTCCAGCTTGTGTTGTGCGAAAAATAAGGGAAGAATTTCCTGATCCAAATGGAAAGTATACTGGTTTCAAAGAATTTGTTGATATATAACGGGACTTAGCATTTTCAAACAAACAATTACAACAACGAGAAAGCGAAATAAAGTACAACGGACCAGAGTTATTTTTTTTGAATCGTTATGTTTGTTCACATTGTGTAAACAACTTTAAAAAAGACGAAGAGATCAAAAAATTAAAATGAGCGTAAAATACGTCATAGATCTCCATCGCAGATATTGTTTTGATTTTAACATGGCGATTACTGTTGTCAACTTTTATGCTAGAAAAGGGATGTAAATTCAAAGAATTTCAATTTTTTTTATATACCATCAAAATATGTAGGGTTTGTAAAAGATAATTCCGAAGAAAAAAAATTTGGGCTTAATTCCCCTTTAATTTAACTGTTGTTCGTGTATGAGAGTATGTGATCACAAAACAAAATATAACTTCCCATCGTGAAATAAAAATTTGCCAACGTGAAGCAGACAAATAGCATTTCACATTGGCAAAAAATTGCCGACAGAAAATAAATTGAATTAGAAAGGCTAATATCACAAATGCAAATTGAAAGGAGGAAGTAAGCACAAGACTTCTTTGAAGAGAACAAAATTGCATACACCATATTTTGAAACAAGATTCTCTAATGCCATCTTATATATCAGCAGATGAAGGTGATCAGAATAATTTGCTAAAGTGTAGTCATAGTCAAATCCATAAACCGAGATGTGACGAAAACTGATTTCATTGTTTGCAAACACAGCACACACATCAACTGGTCTAATGTCAATCTTTCTTTCTAAAAAAGAAAGTAGGATCTTCTATCAAATAAAACTTCTCTTGATTAGTTGATTAATTATCCTGACTGAGATTTCCTCGATGTCATATAAAATTCTTCACTTCTAAAAACTAAAAACAGGTCACAGCCTCTTACCATATACAGATTTTTTCTTGTCCTCATATTTTTTCATAAGCTGTGACTTTGGAGAATAGCAACTAGTTGAAGTGGAGAATTTTCTACAACAAGTCCTAGACACTCTTGTATATTTTGAAAGTTGAACTCCATGAAACAAACACCATCGACAAAGTTTCTCTATACTAATTTTTTTAAATTGCATATTAATTTCTAAAATAAAACTTATTATATACCAGTGGGCAAAACCTCTATCAAATAATCCATGAAAATACATCCATTTTATTTAGCAGACAAAACTTTATGCTAAATTAACTTTACTTTATGCTTGTTTTGCTTTAATTGTGATCAATTATTTAAATGGTATATGCATTAATTTCTTCTGTTTAAATTACATTACGAGATTGGTTAAAAGTATTCTAATGATGCGTGAACATCTACAAACCTCTTATTTCTGAAAACACAGAGATTAATTCAAAAGGAAACAAATAAAAATCGATTGGGTATATATGAAACAAATTTGCAGGTCTCTTCATGTTGAATACCACATTTTCCAACTCTTGGTAAGACTGCTAACCAAATGATTATAAACGTTAAAATTAAGAGCATTTAAAATTGAGCATTTAATCTTTGGAAATAAACACATTAACAACATGTTGTTCTTATTGTAATGTTTTTCACAACAACAGGGATTATGCAATTTTATTACAGACTGTCATATGCAATGATTCTAACTGTGAAGTCCATTTCTCCAAAGCCATAAACCTACAAAAAGAAAAGACATAAATCAAGAAGACAACAAATGAATACAGATACCATGCTGAGAATACACAATTTTCAATTTTGCCAAGTATTAAAAATGGTTGCTGATTAACAGCACAGATGTTTTTAAGGGGAATGCAACAAAACCCATCAAATGCAGGTACAATAGGTAAATCCTAGCAGGACAGAACTACGGACCTGTTTACATGGTCTGAAATAACTTACCTGGCAGTCCCAACTGTTGCTTTATCCAGCTCGAGTAACTGATGCTCTTGGTCTATGCGTCCATGAATTGTGCTGTATTGAATTTTATAACAATTAAAGAGTAGGAGACAGTACCAATAATAATTTAAAACACCAACATAAGGACGAAAAAACTAGAAGTCACCTGTCAAGAATACATTGAACAAGAAGTCCCTCAACATCGTTGGCATCAATGTTAAGCTCCTGCAAAACATAATACTAGGTTATAGTTTCAAACTAACTGCCCCCATATGTAAACATTGTTTTACAGTAAGAAGTCAAGGGGTAGGGTTGCGTTTAACAGAATAAGGTATGGTAGTTTTTATGATGTATTATTCTAAATTTCTAGGTACGTAAAAACGCCATGATTATGTACGGCTTGGTACAATTCAGAAATCATGTGAAAGAATGTTTTTATAAGCTTTGCAATTTTCAAGCTTTTTTTCTGCAAAAGACGTTAATATCACTAATGCCACATAAGAAGAAATGAAGAATTTCACGCCAAATCGTCAAGCTGAGAAACATACTATGTACATGTCACAAGAAAATCATTAAAATAGGTGATGCTGAATTTGCAGAGTTTTGGACCATATTATTTCGAAAAAATTAATGCTTTTTCACATAAATGTAGAAATCTTGAATTTTATGCTTTTCTATAGTAAATTTTTGAATCTTTTTAAAGCTTGATTTGTTAGGTAGGTCAATTTAGGAGTAGTTTTAGATTTCAGCTTCATTTTGTTCTTATTTATAAAACACCTTTGTAGAGAAGTAGTAAAACAGATATGGTAGACAATCAGTACAACACAACAAAACTAATGCGATTATGCAGACCAATATTATTGCAAGAGATTTCGCACTCTAGATTGTTCATATTTTAAAGCAACGTTCAGACCAAAGCAAATCTTACTTTACGATTCAACAGCTACAGCTGTCATCGACTGGCAATAATGGAAATCATTTTTGGCTATTATTAGTTGGTGAGATAATTAGAGGTTCGAAATTAATAAAAAATTAGCCAATAATATCACACCAATTAAAGTAATTAACTTTACAGACCTAGGTGGTAACAATTGGACAACGAACAATTTTTCATTCGCTTTCTGTTATGTTTTTCTTGAATCAATTTAACTTTTCCTAAATGTTCGCTTTCCGAGGTGCAGGTATCCATATTTCTGGAAGTTGATGGGAAATACTATTGATACAAGTGTTTCTGTATATATTACTATGTTTTTTTTCACCTTTCTGGATGCCATTATCCTAGTCTTTATTATGACCATTCTTCCAGTCATGGTCATAATCAGGGTTGTGCTCCTTCACCAGCTATTTGAATATTTGTTTCATTTCACTGATAGAAACAGCATAACAATGGTAAAGACAAGGTTTTTTAGGAATTTGATATTGCTAAACCTATGTAGCAAGATTCTTTTAGGATCATGTGTATAGGGTATGATAGGAAGATAGACCCAACTTGTGTATAATCTGCTTTCTTTTTCTTTTATTTTATTAGCTTAAGAGCAGATAAAATAAACTTACTTTTGATATAAATGGTATGTGGATTCTTGTATACGGTCTAAAATTGAAGAAAAACGTGGATGTAATTTTTGTGCTGTAAATAGGTGTTAACTACATGTCTTTTGAAATAGTTAAATTCTCAAATAAACTACTTTGTGTCTATTTGAACTGTCAGATAAGGAGAAAATTATCTATTAAAACATCACCAAAGAGACACACACGATCCATGAAATGATTTAAACCTTATCATATCTTCATGAATAAAACAGTTTAAATAGGCAACAAAAGTAAAATGATACACACTTTATTAGCTTCACCAGAACTTGTGTTCGAACATTTTTTAGAAGATCTAAAGAGAACGTTTTCCTTTACAATTTCCACAAAACTGATGGTTTCACAAGATGGTAAACTCGCAGGTTTACTATAGAAAAACACATACCTTCAATGTGCTCCCTTATAAACGGATCATCCATTATGTTCTCTCTGAAATATATTCCAATGTTATACCTCTTATAAAGATGGAGTGTGCAAATAAAAAAAAATCAGTTGATCTTCACACCTGTTATATTTCAATATCTTCTCAAATTCCCCAATATCATTGTTCTGATATGCACTTTAAAGAAAGAATAAATGGCACAATTAGTAAAGAACTGTTGTGACAACAACATTCATCAATAAAAATAAAAAGGATAACATGGATAAGGAGAACTAAGAATTGGCAAGTTTAAAACTGTGGAAATAAGGGTAAATCTTTATAACTTTGGTTCTCAACATTTGAAAAATACCCTTCAGGTGTCACTTTGACAGTTCCACCATATGTGACGTAACAATGCAATATTAAAGTTCTCCTTAGTTAGTTTGATTTTGTCCGTTATGGCCAAAACAATAAGAAATAAAAATTTTTTTATCATTTTTCTGACGACTGTTAACAATTTCAAAAATAGTGAGCTATTACAGATTTTTGTCAGAATTGTCCTTTTCTAGGTATAACAAAATAAGAAATAGCCACAAATATGGATTAAAATATGCAAGATATCTACCAATAAAAAGGTGTGAAAATATATCATCTATTTCATTTCATTCACAAATATGTTTTATTTAGGCAAACATGCAACAGTGTTGTATTTTTACATTAAATTAACTCAACATCAATTTCACCTTGTAAGAAAAAAAAATCAAATTCAATTAAGTGACATGTCATATATTGGCTTCAATAGTTGAGAAAGTTAGGGAAACTTCAATTGGATGATAATTTGCAAAATATAAAGGCAAGCCTGATCAGCAACGTGTTACATAAAATAAACAGCCATCATCACTGAAATTTACCGTCAAACAGAATAGAAATAACGAATTATCGTTTTTAGATATGTTGATTTACCACAAGATGGAGTTTTAGAATCTACTTAGTACAGTAAAAAGACGGACACAGGTTTAGTAATGAATTTCTATGCCCTAGCCCCTGATAGGTATAAACGTTCAGTGGTGGTTCAGTGGTGGTGGTTCAGTGGTGGAAGGAATGGTACATCGCATAATCAGGTCTTGTAGTACATGGTCATTTATACACGAAAATTTAGAAAAAGCGAAAAAGACATGACAATCAATATCAGTCATCATTTTATGATTAAATCATCAAACAAACGATCTTTCAGCTAAAAAACGAAAGAGACTGAGAGCAAAACTGAAATGTCTAAGGAGGAGAGAATGATGATATTTATTCAGTACCTTGGAAAGCTTACAGATAAATTGGAGTAGGTATTGAAGAAGATAAAAGCCCCATGTTAAATCATTTTAATCCTACGAAAATTGAAAAAACCGTTCTACCATCACTGAAACAACCAGTGGAGGGATGTGCTTTAAAAAGCAGTGTGGTCTACGAAATTCAATCAAGTCTGCATTAAATCAACCATATTAAAGAGCATTCACAAGTTTTGAGTCCAGTTGGTTCGTATTTTAATGGCTGTAACTGTATTCTAACAATGGATACAGTTAAAATTCTATCGACATCAAATTCTCCACAGCATTTATTAATTTTGGAAGCCCTTTTAATAAATGACATGAAACTTCCGTTGAACACAAAAAAAGAATTTAAAAGCAAATTGTGATAAAATTTTAATAATTGTTTCTAGTTTATCATATTTCTGCGTAATTGCTAAATAAAGTGAGCATTATATTGTCTTCTGAGTAAGATATTATTTTTGGTTTTAATTTGTATAAACTGATTTTATTTTATCTTAGATTTTACCTGATAATGACAGTTAAATGTCGAAATATACTGTGAAAATAAATTTTGTTGCTGGTCATTCTTTAACATAAAACTTTAATTTCTTTGTTATGTTTCCATAGATTGCATTTTCCAATTAACGAAGAAAGCTTGCAGATTTTTTATCTGTCAAGTGTGACGTGAATTGAAATCAATTTCGGGCTCAAAAGAATATAATAGTTGCAGTGAACAGAAAATGTTTCACTACGAAATGCAGTAGACAAGAAAACATTTTAGGAAGAAAGTAGCATGGGGTTCCACAGTTATTTTTAAATGTTAGTTTATCAATTTGTGACTTCTACCAATATCCACCGAAAAAGTAGTTGTGTTTCGTGTTTGTTAAAGGGAAACTAAGGTCAAAAAGAAATGTTGTTAAAAAAAATTTAAGAACGTTGTATAACATCTAAATAAACTATTGAAAAAAAAATTAACTCTTAATTTTCATTATTTAGGCTGTTTTAGCCCATTAAAGTTCTAAGGTTTTCTGAAATTAACCGTGTACTCCATTCACGGTTCCTCGTGAACCATACAGAATTATGACGAATGAGCCGCGAGACTCAAAATCACTTATTCATGACTAATAGCAGCGAAGAAAGTAGTTGTGCTAGTGAACATAGCGAAGTATATAGTTCTGAAACAGATGAAAGTATTTGCAAAGGGTGTTATGATAACGAACCTGAATATACTGAAAGTCAGTTGAAAAACATTTGTTCATCAAAAACTGCGAATGATATTTCAGACAACGACGAGGATGAGGATTTAGACTCAAGCAGGTTAGACTTACATTGGTGTAAGTGTAAAAAATGTGATATACACGAGTTAATGACTGTTGAAGAATGCAAGTGTTGTTTGGAGTTTACAACTTTACTGGGAAAAGGTGGAAGAGAATACATGTATTACCTTGCATAAAGATTTTAATATTCTTTGTTTAAATCGCACCGTATTAGAGACAGCAAGCATTAGACATCGCAGATATCAAAATAATTTCAAGGATATAAAATCTTTTCAAAACAAATAAGCTTATTATACTACCTTTCAAAACAAATATAAAATATTACTTCATATGCGAAGAAAAAAATGCGTCCTTTATCTACATAAAAGTTCGTTTACTGAATGTGAGTCAAAGAATATTTAAAAATATATATACAACATTTTGTAAGGCCTAGGTTCCACAACAACAAAACATATTATATTCTTTTTAGACAACTACGCTTTTCAGCATATAGACAATATACGGCTTGGGTGCATTACTATGAAACACTGGGAAAAGGATGTAGAGTTGTTATACCGGCATGCGTTGTGAAAAAAATTCGTGAAAGTTTCCCAGAAAAAGATGGAAAATATACAGGATTCAAAGCTTTTGTAGATTTGTAAAATCTGTAATTTTAGTTTACGTATACACTTTTTTTTATAAGAACAATGAGGCTGAACGAGTGAAAAAAATAGGAACACTTCAGGCTGAAGCCAAATTTCCTTGTTCTTATAAAAAAAAAGTGTATAACAAACAAATCAAATCTACTTAGAAAATCGTTTCACTTTTTTATTTTTTTCAAGTACACTCAATTTTTCTGGACGATCTGTATACGCAATATTCCTTGGAGTGTCAAATCTGCCTTCTATATTTTCTACTTTCTTGTAGATGTTTTGGCCATCTAGTTTTCGTTGCACTACCTCCATAAGCAACTTCACTGGCTTTGGGATCATGAAAAAACCTTTTTTAGCAGTTACTCTCCCAGTGGTTTGCGAACATCCATATGCCAGGCAACTTGGCATTTTGAGTAGTAAAGACAAAATGTACAATTATAGTTAAGAAGTAAAATTCATCTTTTATGTCTTCATACATCAAATCAGGCGAACCTTATAGTATGGTTTCACTTACTCACTCGCGGATCATACGTCATTGCTCTCCATCGTATAGTTTTTTTATGTACTCTAACGGAGATGTAAATAATAACCTTTTTACTCTAAAATCCTCATAAAAATACATTTTTTTTGAAAAAAAATTTAAGGATCTTTTTTAAATAGTATAATAAACGTTTTTATGAAAAAAATATTTTTGACCTTAGTTTCCCTTTAACAAGATGTGAAAAGAACTTCTGATCATACAACGAAAACAGTAAATTTCACCAGGACTTGAAGAACCTTTATTTTATACTTTCTTTGGCTTCCTGCAACGTATTGTGTTATTTCATGACTCTTTTTGTAAACGAACACCTATCCTTGATTGATGTTTTGTTATGAAAATTTTTAGTACTCCACTGACGGTTTTTTTTTAATAACTCCTTATTGCTTTGTTATATGGCTATGATACTTACTGAGTTTTAATATTTATCTATTAGAAACCTGCATGCTAAATTTTTAGGTCCCATACCTTTCAGAGACTTTGATCTTGGCCATTACTCGACACTACCCCTAAAAATCTCTATGAAATCCTTATAAGGAGGAAAATATAATAACTCCTGTTAGGATTATCCTTAGAACTTGAAACTTGCAACACTACTTTGTTTTATCAAGAAGAATCGTTTTGCATAATTTGGACACGTGACTAATCCGATTTCCCGATTTTGTCAGGTTTTACCCGAAAACCGAAAAAAACGGATTTCCGGGCAATTTTTGGCATTTTTTTATGCGATCCATGTAAAAACCGGAAGATATGTTAAATAACTTTTATTTAGCTTTCAGACACTTCAAACAGAAGTTAAAAATTCGCTATAGAACAAAAGTAATTAAATTTTAAGCAGATAGTGGCATTTTTAACAAATTTCAAGCTTCTGATGACGTCAAATTTATTGCCGCCATTTTGTTCCGTTTATGCCGTACTATAATTGTGCCAAGTTTGATTCAATTTGAACAACCCTATGAAAAGTTATTGAGGGGGGGGGGGCGGAATCCGCCCTCCCCCAACCCCCCCCCCCCCCCCCCGGTCATAGTATGTTCGAAAAACCGATGAAAATAAAGTATAGAGTCATGTGCTTTCGACGAACTCTTAAAAAGAGATATGAGTGTAGAGCTTCAAAGGTGCTCAAGAAAATGTACATCTATATGATCATACGCTTTATGTTTCGACGAATGGTCATATAGATTATTTGGTGCCTAAAGGTTTTAAGATGACTTCATCAACTCGCCCGTTCGGAAACTCTTACTATTTGATGTACCCTCAAAAATAAATTTCTGCCATGGTTTGATTTAGTTTGGTACTATATGTGTAATATCTGGTTTAAAATTTAATGTCTAGCAAACATAGATTATAAAAAATAACAAATCAATATATACTTTCAAATAGTGTGACTCTCCAAAATGAATGACAGGCTGTATTTCCCATTAACAAAATTTTTATTATTTTAAAAACATTTGTCTTTCAACTGTTATTTTCTTTAAAAATTTTTTCTAATGCCCAATGAACGCAGAACATAAAAAAACAGATTTAGCGTTACTTTCTACTTTGTATGAAATTGTAACATAGGTGTTTCAGTCTTGTCAATGTTTCATAGATGTAATAACGAGATAGTTTATGCAGCGTCTGCAACTTGTTGATATTGCATAAAGAATCCCAAAATTACAACTAAAATATTCTATAAATTCAAAATGAAACATATTGGCAAATGGTAATGGTAATATAATTATTATAATACATTGAGACAGTAAAACATTTAAAAAACAATAGCTTCTTTCTCTGTTTTCAAGAGGTTTTAAAGTATGAAGCATTCGAAGGTCAAAGTGCAACTTGCACCACTGGGCATCGTAAGTCCATAAATGGTGCATAATGTCTAAAAATGTCGTGCAAGTCAAAATTAGCAAACAGAAAAACTGTCATGCTAATGTTTACCTTTACAGCCACAATTTTTATACTACATAACAGCCAACCCTTATATACCAGGTCATCCATACTTGACTCCCCTGAAGGTTGTTTTCAGGGTGTAGGGGTTTCTGAAAAGAACATACCTAACCAGATTTGTCATTGCCAATATATCTCGGTCATTTTTGTATGGTTTTGCCTATATTAAAATATAAAATTACGCTGAAAAGTGAGTTACATTAATTAACCAAGCAAACTCTGGATAATTTATATTCCTAAGAAGATTAAAATATATTTGTCACTGTAAATATATTTGAAAGTCATCATCAACAGGTTCACCATTTTAAACCTCCTCTCGTTTGTTTGCTCAAGTTTGGTTTTGGCATCATAAATACCTTCACAAAGGAGGACCACCCTTGTCAGGCTAATAATGCAAATTTAAGATCAGATAATCATATTTTTCCACTTCTAACCATCATTATAATCGACGATTTGTATACTGTATTGCAACAATTTTTTTCGGAAAAAAAACATACACAAAACAAAGAGACGACTCTACCCTTGTTCGTTTCCATTCTCATTAAATGATCTCCTCTCTCCCCCTCAGCACAAATGTACATTTAAATGCCTGTGTTTTATTAATATCAATAATTTCTTATTTTAATGAAATATTTGAATTTTTCCCCATTTTGAATCTTGAAATAACCTGAGAATGTAAATTTTGTTACAAGAAAAACTGAAAAACTGACTTAAAAAGTTAGATGCTCATTCTTTTAGAACAGGTTTGAAAGTCAATCTTTGCCAAAAATAAATATTCTGATTAACCATTTAAAAGTAAAAATTATTAAAACTTTCATATATATGATATTTTTGACTGCTATTCTGGCAATAATTTGAAATCCATGATAAATCCTGATAAAGTGGACAACTAGCTTAGATTTTTCTGAGTTCTCCCTAATATTTCACTGCTCTTATACCTTTTTCTCCTGGAGTCAGAAATGAAAAACAATCAGATTTACCTATTTACTGCTGTGCTAAAATATAAATTGAAATTGGTTATATTAGTATGATTTTTGACTGATTGTTTAGAAATTTCAGCAAAGTTTCCTTACTCCTTATGATTTTTTCCAAAGATATATAAATTCAATGATTTTTTACTTATTTCCAAGATCTGGCTGATCCATGATTAATGAAGGTCTTACCTCTTGAGAATCAAATGGATTAATGTCAGATTTCATCAACATATATGCAAGTACAAGATATTTTAAACATGTTATTCGTCTAAACAAACAAACAAAAAATTATCTTATTCTTTATAAATTAGATCAATGCTCAATAATATTATAAGAAGTACCTTGGACTTCCAGATTCATCATAATTTTTAAATGCCTACAACAGATAGAATATGTGATAATTTAACATCACACAATGACTTTTATTCTGTTACCTGATTGACACAAAAAAACAGCAAAAATCATAATTGATTGGGTTACAATTCATCATGTCATACAACTCAGTTTGCCAACAATAAAATAGTATGACAATTAGAATACGTTCAAATCAGAAAATTACGAAGCTCAAAAGCAGTGAAGTCAAAAGTGGTTCCAAAAATAACTCTCAAAATAATTCTCAATGCTTTTTTAACATTAAAACCAGATAGTGACCCGTTATAATGTTGCATTAGAAATCGCAAATCCTTCAGTCAAGTGACACAGATCTTGACGTCAAGTTTTGTGTTATACAGTACAACATGACAATCAGTTGGTATCAGTAACTAGTAATCCTCAGAACTTAACCTCAAAAAAATCTGTTGCAGCATTATCGTATTCTTCTTCTCTCAAATGCATTTTACCTCCACATTCTAAAATCAATGAGAAATTTGAATTTCCTGAAAAGCTTTTGCAATTCATGTCAATACAAATACCAATGTGTGAATGAAATTGAGTTTTTATTTAAGTTGCATATAATTTGAACTTACAAACATTCTGCTCTCATTTTATCTTTAATATTAAAAAAACATTTTTGTTTACAGAGATTTTCATTTAAAATAAGGAAGTGAACTAGAAGCTTGTTTAGATATTATTAACTGTTATTTTATGTTATCTTACAAGAAGACAAAATTACCAACAATAAGATAACATAACGCTACATAAAAAAGGCTTATTTTTAAGTTAAAAAAAATATTTGATTTACCCAAAAGCAGAAACAATTAAATAAAGGTTTTTTTGTATTTACAGTTAAACTGCTGCACTGTTGAATATGTATGAAATTCTCTGACTTAGAACAGTAAAGAGTATCAGGCCAATGAAGTAAAAGTGTGAACTAGGCAATCACTGCTGGCATTTTTTGTAGACAAAAATTTTAAAGTGAAGAAGGCTACAGACAACCACTTAGATTGCATCAATCAATACAAAAGCTAAATTACCTCGAATAACACCCATAATAAGAGGATGCGGGATAGCAGATTTAATATGAAGTGATTGCTCATATAACGCCTATATAACAAAATTAAAAACATTCTAAATTACAACACAACAAAAGGGGACTTGATTTGCATGTGGTAATTAAACATAAAAAGATTCAATATTTCTGGTGTACCAGCTGGGTGGAACTTTTTTCCTTTGATGCAGCAGTTAAAAAGTTAAAAATACGTTTTTCTTACCCCTCTTGAAGCATAAAACATCATTAAAATTAATAAGACATCAGCTTCATGAATAAACTCCTATTTTATGATTTTGCATGCTATAATCATTGAGAAAAAAGAACACAACTAGTGTCTCCTCATTTTTCATTAAAAATTTGTTTTTATCAGAAAGTTAATGGAGTGTAGTGGATTAAGTATTCCATCAGACCAAAGTTTTATCAATTTTATGTATGCAACAAAGTATTTAACTCATAATTCATGAAATATTTACATTTAAATATTTGTTTGTCCCGCTTGCAAATTTTAATTAAACACCCCACTTACAACTCATTACTATAAGTTCAAATTCCAGGTTGTGTCTCCAGGCCTTGTCAAGAATCATGCAAAGCGCTTGCATGAATGTTTTTGCCGAGCAGTAAATCGCTTGCATATATCTTGATAAAAAATTCAACAATCTCCTCCAAATCTACGTTAGCAATTTCTTTGTACAACACAAAACTACATTGATTTTAAAGGGTGGGGACATTACAGAGCAAGCTACAAGAGTAGTGAAACCCAAACAATGCTATCAGATGATTGCAGTATCTCATTTTTCTTTTAGTTGTTCATTATTTTGTATCTATACTTGTGGCTTTAAAAATTCAATTTGAATTATAATTTGTTTTAAAAACAAAACAAAAAAAATTAAACAAGAATTTCTTTTTTTAACTTTCGTCATTAATGTTTGGATAATTTTTTTTCTTTTCTTGTTATAATTCGTGAAGAAATACTCTTACCTGTTGAAATGAAAAGCTAAAAATATATTTATGCACAAAGAATTAGTTTTAAAAACATGTACAAAATCTAAAGAATGGTTTCTTATGCAGTTATTGTAATATTTTGCAACATTACAACTAATAAAATAAGCATAACAAAGGAAAGTAATGACACCCTTTCTGTAATGTAATAAAACTATAAAGAAAATACATGAAAAATCTATTTCCCAAGAAATCTGTGTATTCTTTTGCAGAAGAAGGAGGTTATAACAAGCATTATACATTCTAAGGTGTGATGTGCAAAGAAATAGTAAGCGAAATCAATTACACAATTTCTAGTGTGTGAGTGGCCAATTGTTTAGGGGAAATTTGCTTGTGGTTAGGCAGACCACACTCAATACAACTTCACAGGCCAAAATAGCAGTCCTCTATGGTGTACAGGGGTAAATGTTTTTATGATTTATTTCTGCTGTAAGTTGTAACTCCTTGAAACAGCAAAAAAAACAATTATGCTCATAAATAGAAGATATTTTTGCCATCCGGTAAACTGAAAGTAGTGAATCTATCTATTTTGGCCTAAAATATTTTTATTCATTTTTGTTGAAATATTTTAACATCACTTACCTTAAGCTTTTTATTATTTTTCTAAAATAAATTAGAATAAAACTGTCATATATGTAGTATGTATAGTAACATGCAAAAAAAAATGAAAGGGCATAAAAAAATAAAATCTACAAAAATTAGGGACAGTGTGATTATAAACCCAGTCTGCAAAATCATTATCGCTAACATTATTTCCACATGTAATGTAGAGGGTTTGTCTGCAGCTCACAGTTCTGGGGACTTCGGTATGAATCCCGCTTGTTGTTAGACAATATGACAGAGATGCGCAAAGTAGTCTAGGTAATTTTTATTGAATTCGTTTTCCCCCATTTTCACAGTTATATGAAATGTATAAAAAATTTCTAGATTTTACCATTACTTATCCATTTTTATGTGGAAAAACTGAAGGATATGTTATAAACCGTTTATACTAATAACAGAAAATCAAAAAGGAATTGCAAACAATTGCCCAGAACATTCTAAGATACAATTTTGATAGATAATGAATGGTACTTTCCCTTAAAATCCCAAGAACATAATTATGCCAATCAATTCAAGTTTTATGACATAAGGATAACTCTGTCAAAATTTATGGACAGTGGAAACTTTATGCCCCCATACCTTCAAGGCGGCAAAAAGCCCATACCAAATATGGTTAATAGTGTCGCCATTTGTTCCCATAGACACATACCTGTGCTGTATACATCTGAATTTCCAATGCATATATTTCGAGAAGCTGTGTTCCTTTTCTTAAGTCTTCATCACCTTCTTCATTCTAGACAATAAGAAAAAAATAAAATGTAATTGAAACACCTTTAGAACTATACATCAACTATACTTTTCTTTTCTTTTAAAGCTTGCTACAGAAGTATGTCACACACACATAAAGATTACCTGACACGATTTTCGAAGTTCTTTAATAATACGCCCAAGTTTAATGAAATCTTCACGATCATAATATAATTTACCAAGCTAAAGAATACCACATTTAAACTGTTCACACAAAAAACAAAGAAGTCCCTACACTTGTGTCACAAGTAAGAACATGAAAAGCTCATAAGAATATTTTGAACTAGCAGACCTTGCAATTTGTCTTAAACCACAATCGCTCGTTCTTGGCATCTCGAAGAGCATCTAATGTAGTTTCATAAAATTCTTGCAGTAGAGTCATCTGAAATTGCAAAAACATGCAGTTATTTTTGACTACTCTATTTAGCAGAGCATATCTAATGTTTTGGATATTGCTCCTTTATAAAGTATTCTTAACATCAAACATTTTTTGTAAAAAGCAAGGGCCTTACTCTTTGTGAAATGTATTCTGAATCTTAAAAGAACGTTCTATAAAATATTTAAGTGAAAACAATAATCCTTCAAACAGCTTTCACTCTTTTTTTAATAATTTTTCATTGTAAACAACAAAGTCAGTAGTTCATCATTTTAAATACATCATATAAAATTTTAAATACATCATATAAAATTTTTAATACAACATATAGAAATTTGCTATATTGAGGAATGTATAGACACCAAAGGTTGCTTGCAGCAATGTCGCCTGTAGAAAATCTTGAATTATATGACTGAGAATCAATGTTAAAATGTCCAGTGGTGGTTCATCACTGACAATTTACAGGACTAGTATTTTTACCTAATGCTGAACCACAAAAATCCATTGTAGAATATCTTTTAAACAGAACAACAACATTATTTCAGTCAACACCGCAGTTATTGAATCCAAATTACACACTGTTTAATGGAAGAACAGGCAAACAAACGCAGAAAAAGATTGCCATGCTCTGTGACTTATGTACATTAAGGCTAAAATTGTTAAAAAAAATTCATCTTTAAAGGAAAATCAGGTCAAAGAAATATTTCTGGAAAAACAGTTTTAGAACATAGTATGATATCCATATAAGCTGTAGAAAACATTTAAGCTCCTAATTTTAATTCTTTAAACTGTTTAATCATTTCAAAATATTGAGCTTTTCACAAATAATCATGTCTTTTAATCACTGTTGCTTGAGAAACATGGAAAATTATGATGTGTGATACAGGACAGAGAAAATTGTGATTAGCATAAACACAGATAACGGAGAAAGCAGTTGAAGAGAGAATAATAGTGAAATTCAGTATAACTATCAGTATGTTTGTGTTTTGCATTAACTATAAGTATATATATTTTGAGTATGAAGCATTTTGTTTATCGAATAACATGGAATAACAGAAACCAGGTGATCTCATTAAGTATGCTAAAAAAAGTGAGAAAAAGATCAAAGGATATGCGTGGCATGAAATGAGAAAATCACAAAATTCAGTTTCTCTCACACTGTCTCTGTCTCCGTCTTCCAGGTGGTAAGAAAAATTATATATATATATCTCCTGGGCTACACATGAAGTTTCCTTTTTAATGAAGAATTATGTTTCAGTATAGTTGTTCCGTCCATGTTTATCTTATGATACGTCTTGTGTTTGAATATAGTTGGAACTGCTCGACAAACCAGGTCCCTTTGTTTTAATGGTTTTCTGATTAGTCGGCCTTTTAAATCACCTATTATACAGTTCAGATTAAAATGATCCTCGCATACACCTTTATTTTTATTTTTGTTTCTTTATCAACCCAGTACAAAATATTATGTAACCAATATTATGTAGGCATCTACTGGCTTCGGTACCATGAAATAACTTTTTTTTTCCTTTACTCTTCCATTTGTTTAGGAGCAACCATACACCAGGTTACTGGGCATTTTGAGTCAAACAACGTTGACATATATAAAATATAACAGAAAGAAAGTTTACCTCTTCGTCTTGCTACTTATACTTATAGATATTTTTAGTTTTATTTATTCATTCGTGTAATATACGTGACTGATCCCCAACAGATTTATACACGAAAATGAATAATCCTTAAAGTAAGGCTTTTATTTCCAAAAAAATGACTTTATTTTTAAAATAGTATATTAAGTATTTGCAAGATGAAAATTTTTTGACTGATTTTCCTTGCACTGCACCGCACACACCTGTTTTGAAGTGGATATGAAATCTAATATAGAGTTGATTGACTTCTCAGAATGATTTCGCGTAACTGCACTCTAAAAAAACAAAAAAACTATTTTACAAAACAAGGTCCAGAGGTTATTAGTTTTCACCTACCATAAAAATGATAGCAGTGAACTTTTACATGATTACATGATTATTCTTTTAATATTGAAAAATACCAATTTAATAAGAAAGTGCAATTTCAAAGAATATTTTAGATAACCTAAAAGTAGAGGGTGAGTGTGATAAGGAATCTGTAAAATATATTCTAAACAAACAAAAGAGTTACTTTAATGTATGTGAGTAATTCTTTGTATCTTCGCATCATTTGGTCATACTGTTGCTAAAGTATAAAAAATATATTACATTATATTATCATGTTACAGCAGAAAGCAACAATATATAAAGAAACAAAAAACATGTATTATGACAAAATATATTTCGGCTAACAAGACTTCATCAGTTGATTGATTGTCACTAAAATTCAAATGATGGATCTTTGTTATTTCTTTTTTGCCTAAATGGATTTTTCCACAGGCCTTATTGACTAGTCTATTTAATAATACGGAGACTGTGTGTGTGTGTCTGTATGTCTGTAACAGGCAAAGTGGAGGTGTTCATTTTCCTTTGATGGAGCCGAAAAATTTGTGTCTAATATGTTAATTGCCAGGTTGGCGGCCAGGTCAATTTTGACTTTTTTACGAAAACGTAGATGTACTATAAAGAACCACAAATAATTCCTTTTATACTAAAAATAATACTATAAAACTATATATTTTCTGAAACCTTATAATTTTTTCTCCACATATATTACAATTAAAATGGCATATTTCTACAATAAGGACAAAACAAATGGCTGAAAAAAAACAAAATGGTAGCAAAAGTTGTGAATTTTTCAAAAAAATCCTATTTTTAGCAAATATCAGTGAAAAAACAATGAAATAAGCAGTTAAATCATACTCAAATATGAACTACAATAACTTAGCTTACTTCTGCAAAAAAAATTTCATTAAAACTCATTTGATAACTTTTCTATGGACAAAGATAGATAACGCATAAAAAGACACATTTTTGAAAACCAAAGAAACAATTGGTAAAAAACTCTTTATGTCTTAGATATACCTAAACCAGAGGATTAAAATCGTTTTTTGTCATAAGATTATAAATGTATATTAAATATTAAATGTTAATTCCTAGAAATAAGTGATTTTAATAATTTACTTTCTTAATTTGCTTTTCGTGTGAAAGTCTCAAAAGCACACATGCGTTTCACATTTTAGTCAAATGTTTTTGTGTCATTTCTCTTTCCAGTTACAGGGTTAATCTGATAACCAAATACGGTGCTGTTCCTTTGAACTATCTGACCATTGCATTGACAACGGGTTGTTTTTTTATGTTCTTGTTGGAATAGTAGCGATTTGTTTCGACAACTATTTGATTTATAATTTTGGGTGCCAAAAACAAATGAAAACATTCAAGTGGTATATCCGCATCACTGGTTGGTCTTTTTAGTCCGGAGAATCCTAAAAATTGTGCATTACTGTTTGATTTTTGCTATGTTGCATCAACATTCTTCCACTTATTTTTTGTCTTGTCGTTTTGTTTTGTTTTGTTTGTTTACCTTTGATGCGACTCCAGGGTTTCTTTTTACAAGGCATATTTTTTGTTTTGCGTAACCGTTTTTTGACTTTGGAAGAGCTTGAGGCAGGAACATCAGCAGTAGGGACACGACCAGGAACAGAAGCAGCAACTGAAAGAGTATCATCATCATCATTATCATAGTCACTTTCACTTTCACCAACATCATACTAAAAAATAAACATTTTTTCGCTTACTTTTTCATGTGCTATGCAACTAAAAAAGGCCCTCTGTTTACATTCAGCACTGCTGACATGTTATATTGTGAAATCAAACAAATTATATGATATTTTTACTACTCACATTGCCTATCAGGAGACTATCTCTATCACATGGGTCAGGAAGAAAGGGGACATCAATAACAGGTTCAGCTGGAAAATCTAGCTTTGCCCCATCTTCGTCAACATAGTCTTCGACTGAACTCTCATCACTTGTTTCATTATCACATTAACCATTGGTTTCGTCATCAAAAGCAAGAATTGCAGCTAAAACTTGCTCAGTTGTCAGCCCTACTCGTTTGCTAGCAGCCATTTTCAATCTGGTGGCTTCTGTGAATGTTTACAAAATGTTGAGATAACAAGACGCTATTTTATTTATATCTACCAATCAAACGTTCGATATTTCACTTCGTAGATACTTCAAGACGGTATTTTCAAATTTACAGCAAAATAGGTCGGGCGGTTCGCCCACAATAACGCCTTTTGTGAGGGGGGTCATATATGACCCCCCTGGCCGCCAAAGGGTTAACGTGGCGACGTCATTAACACTAATTTAACATCAATATTAAATTAATGAAGCCATTACAATGCACTTAAAACTTTCAGGCTAAATAACTTGGAAACGAGGTGGTGACGTCAGTGATTTTTTACCGCATGGGTACTTAGGGACCAACTGGGACTAAATTGGGTAAGTTTCCCAAACCTGGGTCCCCAAATCCGTTTCAGGATAGATGGGTTTATGACGTCATCAAAAAACCTCTAAACCACAATATTTTCGTGACCGTTTGTCATAAGTACACGATCCTATACATTTTCTTGATCAGTGTTTCAACATTTATACGATAAAGGCATCGTGTAAACAAATTTCCGAAAAAAATTTATTGTGTATTGACGAGTCCGGGCAGAATCATAAAATTCAAGTTATGGTTCTCTTTTCCAATGTACTCTTGCCAAAGTGGATTTTTCCACGGCCTTATTGACTAGTCTTATACATAATATAAACAGGTTTAATGGTATTACCAACAACAACTAAAAGAAGAACGAGTTACTATTCCCTGGGGTAACGAGTTAATGCTTGACAGGGTTGCCACACAATTTAGAAAATAAAAATCCAAAAGATTTTCAAGAAATTTTGCAGGTGTTTTCAAGAGAAATGGAAACAAAAGGAATAACAAAGAATAATAAAAAAATAAGTAAATACAAATCATTGTACTGTTGTTCACTGTTGTTAGTTCACTCACTATTTCTCTTAGATTTTCTGTTAAAATGTTAAAAAAATTGTATAATTCAATTTATTAAAATGATCATTGAGGAAAAAAGTTAACCAGACAACAACAACAGACAAAAATCCAGGAGTTTCCAGGAGTGTGGAAACCCTGTTTGACAATGATTTTCAATCGTTTGATAGTGGTGCAGTGTTTGGGATTCATTTTTCATGGACCTTGCTCTGTAAATGACGCTACTCCCCCCCCTTTAGTTAAGTACCTCAACCCATAACCCCATAGCATGTAATTTTTATGTGGTTTTATTTTTGTCAAATAATAATTATATGATAAGGTAGGACTATATACTTGATATAAATTTAAGAAGAAAATCATTATCTAGAAAAAAAGCCAATCCCCGAGCGCTGTGACCCACGAAATATATATATTGAAAACTTTCGCTATTTCAGCTCTCAAAGGATAGCTCAGTGCCATGGCAAAATAATAGCTCAAAACCATGGCAAAATAATCAATTTGCGACCACAAAAACTCGAAAATAAAGAATGGAGTACAAGTCTCATAGATCTACCTTCCCGGTGGTGTACTCTGTTAAGTGAAATAAATGAAACCTATAACCTTATAATGCAGAAGCAATGCTAGATTTTTATGTTATTCATTGAGTTGTTAAAGAAATTGGTTCTTCATGTTGTTTTCACGAACTGAAGGTCTGGGCAGTTGCGTGAGCAAGATTAAAAAACTTTGTTCCTAACGTGTCTTCCGTCGCCCTTGTTATTGTCATGTGCAACTTTGAAAATTACGAATAATTTACATAACGCTTTTTATATAATGAGACACAAATAAAAAGTCAAATTTGTTAATAAAAAGTCAAAACCGTTTATAATAAGTAATTTTGTTTCATAAATTTTACTTTTGAACAGCTGCTCAACAAAAATTATAAAAAAATATTTTGTCTGGCGAGGAAAATCTTTGTTTTTTATCTTTAACAAGAAAACACGTGTCATCTGCTTAACAAATTAAATGCATTCTTAAACAATCTCAACAACTGTTAATAGAACAAACAAATATTAATTACGTCTTGCAGAAAAATTTACCACTGCTGTCAACACAAAATCAAATCCTTTATCAAGGGCCTTGGCAGATAGTTTGTGGATGTTTTTAAATGTTGTTTATTTATTCGCTATTTTTAGTATAAATTCTTATTATCGCTTCGTGAAAAGTTGAAAACGATTCTAGAATCGCTCATTGGTAGTAAAACCTTGATAAAATTTAAATCTGGAAATAAAATTTAAATCTGGAAATACAATTTATATCTTGAAATAAACTTGACAAAATAATAAAGCTAAGTAGGAACTATTGTCATTTCGCCAATCTTCTTGAAAATTAATTGAATTAAGGATAATTGTAAGCTAAACCAAATGAATATGACAAAATTGTTAATTGATAATTAACAAGCCTTTTTCATTTGTGACAATTATTAGTTGTATTTGTATGTGAAAAACTACCAAAGTCAATGCTCTTTTTAATTTTTGCTGAAATTTTAAGGCAGCATTTATTTCTTTGGAAATCTCGTTTGTGAGCTCTTCTAATAACTTTGCTTTTTAGAATAAATGTCCTTGGTCAAAATATATTTTAATTAAAAAAACATATTTTTTATCACTAATTCAGACAGATTTTCCATGACAAATACTTATGCTTAGTTCTTCTGTTGCACAAACATACCAATTTATAGTTGATTTTGACCATTTGCTTCAGGGCTTTAAATCCCCACTCTCCTTTGTCTTGTTCAAGGTCTAATACCTAAAAATAAATAAAAAATAAAAAATAAATAAAAAATATTACACAAAATTATATTTTTACAATTTACAATGAATTATGATGTATGTCATATCAAGTTCCAATTTTTCATATACTAAAAGACAACCTTTTCAAAGTTCTCTAATGATGCCTGTGGATCATCTTCCTTCAACGCTTTGGAATTATAATACTGATTTTCCAAATCAACATCAGGTTCCGAGTTACTATCTGTTGAGTACTCCTAGAAATGATGTGAGATTTTTATTAAAAAATTGTATATAATACGTGTATAACATACAAGTGGATATGTTCATTACATATTTCTGAGATGCTAATCCATAAATTAGATGTTACAATCTTAATAAGTTATTGTCAACAACAAGGACTCAAACTTTAAGGCCAAATAAGTTAGAAACAAGATGGTGATGTTTTTTCCCTACGCTACATCTATGCCGTCATCATCTATGCAGGCCTATGCTGAAATCAATTTAGGCCAGGAAATGCGTGTGATCACACACGCCCACACACAGGCAAATAAATTTAATAAGACTAGTTTATTAAATAATATTTCAAAACAAAGCTTTTGTAAAGTTTTTTTTTAATAGTATTAAATTGTCAATGATTTTCTTAATTACCTGAGAAAACTATTACAATAATATGCAAAAATTTACTTTGTCAATAAATATATTAAAGTTTGGCACAACAAAGCAGTATTTAACAAGTGGTTATGAACTGTTTTTACTGATGCAGTTGCAGCTCAAAATTTGTGTCAATTGATTTTTTTGCTTCAAGCTTTTAAAATTAAAATTAAAATTAAATTAATGTTTTCTACCTACTTAATTGCTTTGCTTTAACTTGTGGCTACACTCAAATAAATTCAAAATATAGTTAATAAAATATGACAAAATCTAACTAGTACAGAATAGCATAGAATAACCGTTTTTATTACTTTAAAAATATAAGGAAAGATATAAAATAGATTTTTTGAAATTAAAGCAGACAAACATGCAAAATTTTTTGACTTTTAACCACTCAGGCAAATTAATTTTCCCAAGCTTTTCTGATTGCACATGAATCACCCACGCAGAGTAATTTACATGTGCAATTCAGCGCTCCTGAGGGTAAATTTTCCTGCCCGGACCTGCAATTATTACTTTCATTCTTAGTCTATCTAAACATCTTTTTCTAAAGAATCTATAATAACACGCTAACAATAATCTTAATAATTATTAAGTTTTTGAATAAAGTCTTTTTTATATTGACAGGTTATTGCTGATGTCAGCAAAAAATTTTACTTTAACTGCTTGTCTCCATAGTCAAGTGGATATTTCCACAGGCTGATCAACTATAGTTTTTATAACACTAGTTTGTAAAAAAAAAAAAATTATACCAAATCGTACTCTTCATCGTCATCCATGAAATCATCATCAGACATTTTAAGTTTATTCAAATCCCTAAAAATATACAATACAAAGTTCCTAACACAATATACATTTTTTACCAGATGGGATATTATTGCATTCTTATCCTATTTAAAGGTTACCTACGATGCTTTTAAAAGTTTATTTCAAATAAGTCTTTACTATATGTTATTAAAGAATTCACATCAGAATTTCCACAAAACATTCACAAAAGTCAAAAAACTACTAATGAAAACTTTCATCTCACCATCTGTACTAGCGTGCTTGGCGGCCATTAGAAAACGGAAAATCTGCCGGTATGCCGAAGATCGAGCGAGTTACGTAACAAAATGGTTAGAAATATTTGCCGCACGCTCTTTCTGTACGAATGCTTTAACAATTTTTATATCACCACATATTTACCCCCGTTTAAAAAAATTATACTTTTCTTCTAAAAAATAATGAAATATTAATAATAAATATCGCACGCTTGTAAATATCATACGATTTAACTGCAATATAGCAAAGATATCAACATGTGTTGGTGTGCTGCTGTTAATTGTACAAATAGTAAAATTAAACAAAAGAATTTAACTTTTTTCACTCTTCCTAAGGACAAGGCTTTGGCTAACGCTTGGAAAGTAAAAATAAAAAGAGAAAATTTACCGAAGCAGATATTTTTATGCGAAAAACATTTTGAAGAAAGCTGTTTTGACGAGTCTGTTGATTTACGCAACAAGTTACTGAAAGGTATAACTGGTATAGTTCCATATATTTTCTGATATGGAGGACTAAGTACAAAGTTGTTGTTTTTTATTTAGATGAAAAACCAATCCGACGAAAATTAAAATTAGGTTCCATACCATCTATATTCGACCACACTAAAACAAACAAGAGCAGGAGGGCGAATATAAAAGATAAAATCTCCAAAAAACAGGTTAATGTTCTTATATAGTTGTACTTAATTTTAATTAATTGTCAAAGTTATTGTAGTCACACCGAGTTTTATTGGTTTTAGATGATATCCCAAATTTGTGAGTCGTTTCAAAACAACGAGGAGACAGTGGTAGATGAGGATGAACACGGCATATGCGATATTGACTTGGTCGTAGAAGAAACAAAAACGAAAGAGGTAGCTGTTCAAACGGACGTTGTTAAAATGTTGCATGCATCAACGCAGAAATATCGGGTAACTAAAAAACTCACTATGGCTTTGAACGAGATGTTATTGTATTTCGAAAATAAAGTTGAGTTTTTTCTATTCTAGCCTAACTACCGAAGTAAAGCATGTCAGACAAATTTTGATAGTGAATGTACGCAGCATATGGAAGAAACATGTATGCGATTATAAGTTAATTTGTAAATTTTAAATATCAAATCTAGAGAGTTACGTATTTCCTGAGATTCACAATGCTTGGAATACACACCAGCAAATTGAATTGGCAAGAATAAAAGAGTGTGGTGGTAATATCGACATCGGTGTAGATGGCCAGTGTGACAGCCCTGGCCACAACGCAACCTATTGTACAGTAACGTCAATGGACTGTAGAACAAACAAAGTTTTAGATATGGAAGTTGTAAATGTAAAGCAAGTCAAAAATTCGCAAGGTAGGTACTATACGTAACCCTACATAAGTGTCATTGCTTGTTATATGTATACACTGTTTAAAAGTGACACTGATCTCATATTTAGGAATGGAAAAGCACGGCTTCATGACTTGCGTGAAAAGGTTGGATGATGAGGTTGGTGTCAGAGCTGTCTCCACTGATAGGCACATACAAATACGGAAATTAATGGCAACAGACGATAAATTTAAACACATAATACACCAGTTCGATCCATGGCACTTAGCGAAAAACATGTCAAAACAGCTTGTGAAGTTTGCAAAGAAAAAAAGTAAGTTCTGGAATGGTATCTGGTAGTAATATAGTGAATACGTGCAATATAATTGTCAAGCTTTTTTATAGCGTATCAAAAACTTGGAGAGTGGATTCCATCAATAGTAAATCATTTATATTGGTCAATAAAGACATGCAATGGTAATCCTGAAGAATTGGTTGAACGATTTCTTTCAGTTATTCATCACTCGTGTAATCGACATTCGTTTCCTGGTATCTATTACACTAAATGTGAGCATGAAAAGTATTCTGTCGAAGAGGCTCAAAGCAGAAATTGGTTAACGCCAGGTTCACCTGCCCACGAAGCCCTTAAGAATGTCGTCATGAATGCACAATTTGTAAAAGATATCAGGAAGCTGAATGAAAACATCTTTACCACGTATTTAGAAGTGTTCCATGCATTAAAGATTCGTTACTTACCCAAAAGCATTTTTTTTGAGCAAGAAAAAATGGTTGCGGGGGTTGAACTAGCTGCGCTGGATCATAATCTCAACATAAATCGGGGACAGGTAAAGTTTATTGGCACGTCATCTATATTATAATACCTAACTTTCCGTTGTTATTTCATCTTTTTTTTATAGGCTGTTAAAAAACGAAAATCCCGCGAAGGCACTTACAAGCCTAAATTTAAAATTTCATGGCATCGATATTCAAAACGCTTTGTTGCTAAAAAGGTCATGAAAAAAAAGACTTATAATTTTCTCCGAGAAATTGCTTTGAGTTCGTACTATCGGGCGGTTGATAGAGAAATTCGTGTACAAAGTGATCGGAAACGGACGTACAACGTCCCCAAAGAACGACCTGAACGAGAAGAAATAATAGAAAATTCAACGAAGTACTCAAGACTTTCCTAACATATTTATTTATTTATTCATTTAGCTACTTTATTTTTGTACATTTATTGTTAATATAATTTATTGTTTGCCATCTTCTGGACATTGTCGCCCCCAAGACAATTCATTTTCGTCCACCAATCTCCCATCTTTAAAGCCAGTGTAGATGTTATCAGGTGCAGGAAATGTGTCCCGTATCTTATTAACGACACATGACGGAATAACTCTTCTTACCGACTTACCAAGACGGACATGAACCCACCATGTAAACTGCCGATAAGCTGCGTATCTGTAAGCCCTATATAAATACATTTATGATATTACAACGCCAGAGTAGCTATGGTTCTAAAAATAAAATTAGTAAGAAACTCACTTGTTAGGGACATTGTCTTTTGGAGGTAGGTAAGAACTTTCGCGATCATGCATCCCAACCAAAGCCGTCCAAAGATTTTCTTTTAGCAGTATAATAGGTGCGAAATTTACGTAGGATATTATGCACCCAGATTCTAAAAATATACGTACATAATTACCCAATTAATAACTGACGAACTTAGTTTCCAGGACTACATTTATAACGATATCTCGTTCGAAAATAATTATTTCCAACGTACCACTCAACTCGTATGAATCGAAGGACTCGAGTTCATGACAGCACATGCATTCACGTTCTGTGGGCTGTAATGTACAATTTCCACACTTACACCACGTGCTTACAGCAAGATTTGTTCTCAAATTGGAAGATATTTCTTCCACTTCTTCGTCTGTTTCGTAATCCACCCATTCACTCTCAGACCGTGATTTGAGAGTTTTCCTAGGTTCAAACTGGAAACCAAGAACTTGATCTCGACAATCAACATCAGAAACGTCTGAAGACGACATGATTTCTTATTTTCAAGTTTTAAAAGCTGGTAACTTATGATTCACGCCACATTAATAACTTTACTGCTTTAATATTCCAAGCGATCACAGGGGGGTCAGATTTCTTCGGCATGCACAACCATTCTGTGACGTATCGTGCAACCATCTTGAATTTTGGCGTTTTTAATGCGCACTCGGAGAAGACATCGAAGAAGAAGCACAAGTGTAAAAACGATGAATTAACAAAGCTTGTTTCTTCAAGTAGATGAACTTTTAAAAATTAAGGAGAACGTTTTCTTAATTTTGAATTTAATTTCTATTATATGACGCCCAATTGTAAAAGTATCGTAGGTAACCTTTAAAGTTCTTCTAAAGTCTAATCATAGCAGGATACAAAAATAGAACATTTTTTGCTGACAATAGCACTATTTATGTGATGCAATTAGAATAAAATATAACAAAAAGAATTATCAGAGTCTGGATGTCTTAATGAATTAAATTTATCCTTCATAATAGCCACAACACCAAACAAAATAAAAGTAAGGAATAACGTAACACAAAGCATAAACTCACTTAATTTTTTTGTAATTTTTGAAACTATACCCAAAAAATTATTTATAGCTTTTATTATCAAAAATCTGATACAAATAGGGAATAAACTACTAGCAGATAGTTAGACCAGAGGGCTTCCTTATGAAAAAAAATACAACTTTTCACATTGTTTTGTATAGCAATTTAGGGTTTTTTGACAAAAAAATTGAAGTTTTTATCTATCATTTTGTCATATAAAAAACACAACAAAACTGACTAAAGCAAAACACTCATTTGTATAAACAGAAAAGAGAAGTGTACATGACCTGCTTTGTGCCAGTATACAGTGTCCTCCCCCCTTTTTTTTAAAGGGGGAGGGAGGACCAAATTTGTAAAAAATCCAATGAGGGGAGGAACCAAGGAGAGAAATTTTTAGGGTGGGGGACCAATATTTGTAAACAAAACAAAATTGTTCTGAGGTCAAAAACAAATAATGTTACTAGTAAGAGTATTTTTCAAGCAGGTGTTATATTTACATTACCTGCACATGTTACTCATCTGCAATTAATTTATGAGCTCTCAACTGGGTGTGCATTGTTTATAATTAGTTCTTTATACAAGCAATTATTTTACTGGTGCTAGTTTTTCACTCATTCAGTTTATGAGTACAATTGAGTTGCTTGTTTTATGAGTTACAGTTTGATA
This sequence comes from Hydractinia echinata, assembly GCA_030067915.1. Taxonomy (NCBI): domain Eukaryota; kingdom Metazoa; phylum Cnidaria; class Hydrozoa; order Anthoathecata; family Hydractiniidae; genus Hydractinia; species Hydractinia echinata. The sequence goes on along the minus strand of JASGCC010000002.1, from coordinate 5,357,904 downwards.
AAAATAATACATCTTGACAGTTATTTTATGGAAAAGAATATTAACTATAAGATTGTCGCGATTTATGATTTCAACCCTGGAAGGGGGACTGGAAAAAACGAAATTTTCAAGGGAGGGGAACCAAATCACTAGGACACTATGGTATAACTCGCGTACATTGTAATAATAACTTATCTATTCCAGATTGGCAAGCCAAAGCAAAAAAGGGGAGTGTCAAGACTGTGATCTGAAAAAAAACATGAGGAATGCCTTATGAGCCTGTGAGAATGGCAGTTCCATTAGAAAAGCTGCTAAAAAATTGATATTTCTGAATCCAATATACACAGACGGAAAAGACTTTTGGCCAACAGTGTATCAACCACTGAGGACAAAGAACTGGTTTGTCTGAAGCGGAAGAACTCCAATTGGCAAACTGCCTCGCAGCACTATGTAACACTGGCTTTAGTCCATTGAGAGCAGAATTAAAAGACCTTGTGCGTGACCACGTTTTAGCTCATAACATTAAAACCCTGTTCAGGGATAGCAGGCCTGGGAAGTCTGGCTTAGGCTGTTCATGGAAGGACAAAATTTAAACCTAATTGGTGCTGCGCATAAATCTGCAACATCCAGCCCTTTCATTATCTTTTACTTTTATTGCATAATTAAAATTAAAAATGTCATCACTAGTAAACAGTTATCCAAGAAACAAATCTGGAATTGCAACAAGTCAAGCTTCCCAACGGATCCTAATCAAAAGTGATTGGTCCATTAGCTAGTGTAGCGTACAAGTTAACATGGGGTGCTGGTCGTGAAAATATATCCACATTGGCTTGTTGCAGCGCGGATGGCAGAACATTGGATCCCTTCATCCTAAAATCCACTACCAAACACTGTGTATGGTGTATCCACAAATGGGTGGTTAAATTCTGAAAACTTCTTCACTTGGTTTTAGAATTTCAGGCAACTAGTACAGGAATGTTCATTACTTCTGGTTTATGATGGACACCTTTCACATATTTCGGTTCAATTAATTGAGGCAGCGATGGAAGAAGCCTAGGTATATATAGACAATATTTCAATGGTAAAGCTTCCTCCCCATGCTACCATCAAGTTCAACCACTGGAAGTGTTTGGATTCGTTCCTTTAAAATGTGAATGGAATAAGTTTGTAGATCTACTATGCTCAGTTTGGCACAAGGGACTGTCCCCTGTAAGGTCCCCTGTAATGGCAGGATTTAGAGCAACTGGGATTTGGCCTTTGGATAGATCAAAGTATCCAGAATCAGGATTTGACATCATGGAGGAGAAAGTCATGTAAGTACGCACACCACAGAAAATGCACTCTTACATTAATGTAACTTCCGAAGTAGAATTTTCTCGTGTAGAGAGTTGTCCCTCAACTGCCGAATTTTTTTTAACACCAATTGCGGGGCATCTCTATTCCACTTCTGGTAACACTGTATCTTGTGATTGTATGGTATGTAAGATGATTGGTCCAGTCCCAACACCTAAACCAGGAAAGTTTTGGATTCCAACTTGGACATTGCAGAACGAGGAAAAGGTGCTGGATAAAATGAAAGGGCCACAGGAGAAAGCAGTACTGAAAAGGAAGAAGATGTATTGTAAAACAAAGCTGATAGCATCAAATTTTGACGAACTGAAAATGATGGAGAGAAGTAAAAGAATAAAGTCTGTTACAAAGAAAATGAGCAAAAAGATCAATTTTGATAACGATAGTAAAAAAGATGGTGACAACGACGACTACCAGGATGTTGACGATGGTGATAATACAGACCTTATGGAGAGCAGTGTATTGAGCGAGGTTGAGGAAGAGACAAAAGAAGAATGTGTAGAAGAAGAAAGTGATGATGACGGAAAAAAAGAAGATGGATATTGAAAGTGAATTATGAAACTTCTGGAAGTCGGTGAGCGCACCAGTAAAATAAGATGTAGTCCAGAAGTGGTATGCATGTGTATATAAAGATCAGAAAAGCAAGCACCATTTATACATTAAAACGTTTCCTAGAAGATGAGCAAGAGAAGGTTTGTGAGATGAAAATTGAGTGTATAAAACCAGTCCATTCAGCTCACTGTCCTGATATTGATTTTTCCGCAGTGTAAAATATCATTCATAGCCAAAGAGAGGTGAGAAGTGGAACGTCCATTATCCGTATGTGAAAGAAAAATTTTAAAAAGGTTAATAATATACATTTGCTTGAGTCTCTTCGAGTTAAAAATGGAAATTTAAAGAGAAGAAAAAAAAAATTTTCATACAAATATTAACTTTATTTGTTTAATCCCCTAATATAATCCCCTAAAATCACAAGTTATTCTGCCAAAGGTTATTGCACTCTTTTGCTGTAGACACGCCAGCACAACCAAAATGAAAATGAGGTCACAATACGTCACCACTCTGGCGTATAACTAAGTTAATTAGATGTATTACAATTTTAAACAATTCGCGTAAGTCCGTAGTCAAAATGTTATACATATTTTTTTGTAGCATGTGCTCAATTCATTTCAGTTTTAGAGGGTCGTGGTTGCACACAGGAATTTCAGAATATTGATCAAAGGGTTGTAAGTCTGTGTTTTATCAAAATAACGTTGCTGGTTGACCATAGCTCTTACAACACTGCAGTTAGATCAAAGTATATGTCAAATGCGCATTATTTAGCCTCCTTGACTATACCTAGGCTTCTTCTATGATTTCGTTTGTGCAGTATACATGGGTTAAACAAGTGTAAATATAACCATAAACTACAAGCTGAATGTGAATAGCCATTTCGGTTTAGTGGATTCAAAATTATCTACATCAACTTTCTTACAGTTAATTCCATCAACATCCTCTCCCATTTGAAGCTCCATTATTTCTGAAAAAAGTTTTAATTTTTAATATGGTCAAGAGCAAGTTGAACAGAGTTTTGTTTATTAGTTGAAGTGGGAGCATTGTTATTATTCACTACCTAGTATCTGGGGAATAAAAAAGGATCATTGGGCCTTGCATAATTCATGTTCAAATTTGCAGTTGGTTTGAAAGTTATGTGGTAATGACAGAATTACTAATGGTTTGTTGTACAGCATGACAAACCATGAAGTGGAGAAGAGTTGTGGCAAGAGTTTATAAAATTTCTTGAGAGAGATGTCTAGATTAACCAGCAAAATGCAATCTTATATAACAGTAATTCAGAAAAGAAGTTGAGTGGAAATTTTTATGCATTAAATGAAAATAGACGTAATGATAAATTCTCAACAATACGTTTTATTTGTGGAGGAGATGATCACGCTGCAAAAAATGGTCCTGGTGGTTCCAAAACCATACAATATTTTGCATGCAAAAAGTTTGTTAAAATGTCACCTGCTTCAAGGTATATGATGAATTATGTAAAAAGGGACTTGGTATTCAACGCTTATATCCTGGTGCAAGGTATCAAACAAGTAAACATAGAGAAGGCAAGTGTCAATGAGATTTCATATGTAAGCATTAAAGTCATGATACAGTACAGTCTGAATGTAATCTACCGCGTACACGCTAATATCGCACCTTTGCGTGGAGGACGGCAGTCGTTTGTCTTTTGTTATAATTAAATCCCTTAAGGGTTTTGCGAGTTTATATTTGCGTCTTAAAAAACAATGCGCTCGCGAAGAAATATCGGAGCAATTATATTTCTTGTAATAGCGAGATGCATTGTGTAAATGTATTGATAAGCTATTCCCTTAAGTATTAGCGTGAAGTAATTAAATACTAAAAATCTTTCGCGAAGTTTTATAATACATTGCGCGAGAATGTATTGTTGATTTAATTACTTAAAAAGATTCCAGCGCGTTTAATTTAAGAAACATATGAGAAGCATTGTTCACAACTATTAAATGACTCGCTCGTTTTTTTATTAAAAGAATACAACTATGGTTTATTTTTGTAACACAAATTGTGTATATTCTGAAATAAATACAATATCTACATTTCTTGATGAAAACATTTCCTTCTTAACAAACCACGTAAAATAATCCTTCCGCATACTTTTTTATTGAAACAAATAACATTTCTATCGCCGCTTTTCGTTTTTAAACTTTTAAAATGCAATCTAAAAAAACATTTCTATCGCTGTTCTTCTTTCTCAAACTTTTAAAAACGCGATCTAAAACAGCATTTCTATCGCCGCTTTTTGTTCTTGAACTTTTAAAATGCGATCTAAAAGAGCATTTCTATCACCGCTATTCGTTTTTAAACTTTTAAAATGCGATCTAAAAAAACATTTCTATCGCCGCTTTTCGTTTATAAACTTTTAATAAGCGATCTAAAAAAACATTTCTATCGCCGCTTTTCGTTTATAAACTTTTAAAGTGCGATCTAAAAAAACATTTCTATCGCCGGAGATAATAATATTAGCGTGGTGGCCACGATAAAATGTTTGAATGTTTGTTATACATAAAGCCACAAATTTATCGTGGTTCGTGTGCACCACGCTCGTTACACGAACACGATGTTCACAAAGCTTTTCACAGTACTGTACGACGAAATTTTAAATATGGTTGAGCAAATGACAGGCCATTCCTTGAGACGAGTGCGATCGCACGTGCACTCGCCCGCACACTCGTAAAAAGATTTACGAGTGCTTTTTATCGCACTCGTGAATTTTTTCTTTTTCTAAAATATTATAGAGCGATGAAAAAGGCTATTACGCTGATTACATAACATTCATTTCTTCGTGATTGATTTGTTTAAAAGTATAGAGAACATCAAAGTCGGCCCCTTTCCTTCATGCTGACACTCTTATGCTCGGCTGGTGCATTATACTGAGACTCGAACGAAAGATGGAAGACCATTTGGAACCATGCCACAAGTCAGTCGACCTTCATCGTCACAGAGAATACTGCGAGAAGAGTGCGCACCCATGCAAGTTAAATATAACCAGAACATGGGAGAGGTTAGGTGTCCTGTACCTTAATACAGCTTTCGGACGAATGTTTTCGTGATGTAATACCAAAGAAAAAACATGTTGAATAAAGTTTAAAAAATCTTTTTAAAAGGGGAAAGAGAAATCAAAAATGTCTAGAAATATATTTAATGCCAAAAACATATAGCGAATCTGCCAACACATCATCGCGTTCAACGTTGTTTCAACCTTGCACTTGTGGTTAATACGTTTTACAAAATTCATTTCTATACAGCTTAAATAACATATAACGTTGCGGTAAACAAAAAATAGTTAAGTGTGAATCACACTTGCAAATATTCACATCGCACTTGTAAATTTTGCTTACGAGTGCGATTTTTCGCACACCACAGCACTCGTAATTTTTTTAGCGGGTGCTTTTTGTAGCTCTGGCATGGTTTTATTCAAGAAATGGCCTGAAATGAGATGGCAAGGATTGACATATACAATTTATATTTATGGAAGTAACTTTATATTAAAATACTATTTCTAATTCAACTCCGATAACTAATTTTATAATGTAACGCAAACAACTAAACTTTTATATTTAATTACTGCAATTAAAAATTCCAAAAGAGTTCGCGCAAAATAGATTGCTAAAATTGATCTTGCAACCTATTGTGATTAAACAATCGATCGCGTGGGGTCATTGTTTATCAGCGAGGCAATTATTTTCTTAAAAAAACAAAAGCTATCGCAATGTTATTGTTCTGTGTAACTATTCATGCGAGTTTCGCGGCGCGGTAGATTACATTCAGACTGTACTGTAAGTACTCAACTAAAATACATGTCCTTGTTTGTGAGTCATAAGGATTTACCAGATAACAAAATGTACTGCATATGTACAAGCAAAAATGCATCTTGCAACAATGGGTTGAATTGCCAGAGTACTCAAAGAACATACAAGTTTCTTATCACTCAATAATTTCTGATAATTCTGATGACAACAATAAAAAAGCTATATACATGTTGCAAACTATTGAAGTGGATAACAAAGCAAGAAACTTGGGGAACGTGCTATACAAGAATATAATGGTCCTGTTCAACTGGGTGGTGTTGGTGGAAAAAAAGCAGAAACACCACATGGAATATATTCAGTAAGGCTTCCTGTGATTGGTAAACACGACGCTAGAATGACAGATGTATGTTTAAATAAAATAACCCAAGAGTTTCCATACTATCCATTAAATGGTAAAGTTGAGACAGATATCAGAGATGCCTTTTAAAAATCAGGTGAAAACATCAGAAAATTGCTGGAACTGCCAAATAAAGTTGGAGGAAATGTAAATTTTATATTAGGAAGCAGTGTATTGCCTTCAGGTCTGACTATATACAGCTCTCACTTTAGTCTTTAATAAACTCCCAAAAGAAAAAGAAGTTTTTATCTTGGGAGATTTTAACTGTAACATGCTTTCAAAATATGCTCTTTCCTCCAAAATAAAGGAATTATGCTCCACTCTTTAACTAAAACAACATATTACGGAGCCAACTCGTGTTACTGAAAATAGTAGCACTCTTATAGACTTGATACTTTCTAACAGTTCTTGTATTTCTAAAACTGGTGTCATGGATTCAGGCATCGTGTTGAGGCATGGGTCACTGATGAATTAATAATAGCCATTAAAGAAAGAGACTTCTTAAAACGGAAAGCATCAAAACAGCTTTCAAACAAAAAAGGAACCAGGTAATAGGTCTCAAAAATCGAATCAAAAACGAGTACTATAATGACGTTTTGCAGGACTTTCAAAAACGGCCAAAACAACTTTGGCAAACCCTAAAAAAACTGGTTCCTGATAAGTCAGGCAATACTACCTCGATAAAACGAGTAGTCCAAAACGATGGTACAGAAACTTCTCACCCAAAAGAAATTTCCAACACATTCAATTCATTTTTTGTCAGTGTTGGTGCCAAACTAGCCTCTAAATTTTCTTCTGACACTACTAATGTTAATCCACCTGTTAGCGGACACGATTTTCGGTGGGCTCGTATTGAGACAAAAAGTGTCGAAAAAATAATTAGTTCACTAAAACTTAATAAAGCTACAGGCTTGGTCGGAATTGGTTCACGACTGCTAAAAGCAGGTTCGTCAGTTTTAAGTATTTATTTATCAAGTCTTTTCAACAAATCTTTATTTACTGGTTATGTACCTAAATGTTGGAAGACTAAAAGGGTCTCGCCTATTTTTAAAAGTGGCAATAAAACAGATCCTACTAATTATCGGCCTATCTCCATTTTGCCAATTCCTATGGAAATTTTTGAAAAGTTAGTGCATGAGCAAATGTCTCATTTTATTTCTGAGCACAACTTCCTGAATGACAGACAGTCCGGATTTCGAAAACTCTTTTCCACAGAAACTGCAGTAGTCGATGTCTCTGATTTTATTCTTACTGAGCTCGACCAACATAACTTTGTTTGTGCTGTGCTCATTGACCTTAAAAAAGCTTTTGACGCTGTTGATCATAAAATTTTGTTAAAAAAACTATGGTGTTTTGGCATCAGAGATGCTGCCTTTGACTGGTTTGAGTCCTACTTAACGGGACGAATCCAGCTGACTCTTGTAAACGACACAGGATCAGATTTGCTTCATGAAGACGCTTTTGGGGTGCCACAGGGATCTGTGTTGGGACCCCTGCTCTTTCTTTTGTATATTGATGACTTAAAATCTGTCATCAATTCAAACTACCACCATTTATATGCGGATGATACAATAATTATTTCGTCCCATAAAAACTTGGATACCCTTGTCTCTCAGGTTGAGTTAGAACTTTCGCAAGTCGACCTCTGGCTGAATAATAACAAAATGACTATTAATACGAACAAAACTGAAACAATCTTTTTCGGCAACCACAGCCAGTTAAAAAAAGTTGAGAACAAAACTATCAACTGTATGGGTATTCCTTTGAAGAGGAGCGAAAAAGTTAAATATCTTGGGGTAACATTTGATCAAAAAAATGCAATGGGAAGAGCACATTAATGACATAAATAGAAAAATACTAATTAAATATTCTAAAATTAGAACCATTGCATCCTGTTTAACACCTCACACAAAAAACCTTTTAATTAATGCACTTGTCATACCATATTTCAACTACTGCTCGGCATGGGCTTGTGCCACCCAAGGTAGATTGGGAAAACTAGAAAAACGATTAAAATGTGTCCGTACCTTTCTTGGGAAAGAGAGGGAATATTCAATGAATAATTTACTCATCAAAAACAATGCCATATTAGTTTTCAAAGCCATGAATCACATTGCTCCTGATTACATGCGCTCAAAATTCCTTTTGACAAAAAACTGTCATAATCATCAAACAAGAGGAGCTTCAAAAACAAGGTTCACACTTTCCTTGGTCAACACGGAATTTGGCAAAAAAGCCTTCCCATTTAGAGCTGCAAAAGTGTGGAATAATCTTCCAGACCAAGTGACCTGTGATGGAAGTATGCTTTCGTTTAAGACTTCCATCTCTATTGTATTTGGCAAATTCTAATGGAGATCACTTTTTAACTTTTTAATTTTTGTTTTTTATTCTTTTTCTTTTCAATTTTCACAGATTATAAATGTTACTATGTTTGATTGAGCTGAGGCAGTCTAAGGTTTATCATTTTTTGTTTCTTTTTTGTTCTAGTGGCCCCCAGTGGAAACAATCCACTAACTATAGGTTTTTGTGATTTTCTGGGCAAGCCACTTTAAATATTTATTATTATTATTATTATTATTATTATTATTATTATTATTATTATTATTATTATTATTATTATTATTATTATTATTATTATTATTATTATTATTATTATTATTATTATTATTATTATTATTATTATTATTATTATTATTATTATTATTATTATTATTATTATTATTATTATTATTATTATTATTATTATTATTATTATTATTATTATTATTATTATTATTATTATTATTATTATTATTATTATTATTATTATTATTATTATTATTATTATTATTATTATTATTATTATTATTATTATTATTATATTATTATTATTATTATTATTATTATTATTATTATTATTATTATTATTATTATTATTATTATTATTATTATTATTATTATTATTATTATTATTATTATTATTATTATTATTATTATTATTATTATTATTATTATTATTATTATTATTATTATTATTATTATTATTATTATTATTATTATTATTATTATTATTATTATTATTATTATTATTATTATTATTATTATTATTATTATTATTATTATTATTATTATTATTATTATTATTATTATTATTATTATTATTATTCTAGTAAACTAAACTCATCATTTTTTCCCTTAAAAAATTACAGGGCAATACAGCGAAAGCAGGGAAGAGAGACAGGTATCCTTTCTAATCTCACTTTAAAAATCCTGATAGTAGTCATGGAGTAAATGGAAGCCCTCACAGTGTTTTTACAGAAATTGAAAAATTTCATCATCTTTATCAACACAATCAATTCAAAATTTGTTTCAAATCAAAATATTTCAAAATGGCTTTCAAATAAATCCAGATCTTGGTCTTCTAAATTTCAGTCCCAGTGAGTGCTCCCTTAATTTATGCTTGGAAGATAATAATTTTTAAAAGAAGGAATCAAATGTTTTATTGAGTCAGGATTTTAAATTACTTGAGAAAGTAGAGGAAGCAAGAAGCATAACTGGCTATCGATGTATCAACTGTAGAGATTGAAAAGCCTGAAATCGCATTAAAAAGAACTATAATGAGTATAAAAGAGGAAGTTGAACAAGATATAATTGATATGGCTAAAACGGCCTAACCTGGAAATTAGAAACTGAAAATGTCTCTATAAAACTGTTGATATATTTCCCAGTCAAAATGCAAAACTTATAAACGATGGGCACCAACATTCACGGATTTTCTAAAACTTTTAATTAACGATATATATTGCTTTCTGTTACGTTGGTTCGAAGTTTCTTTTTTTTTCCTTCTTTTTTTTAATTTCTTTGCAAGTTGTTCCAGTTCTGTAAAATAAACAGGCTACATAATGGTATCTATGTAGATGGTTTTGTTATTTTGATCCAGCATGTTTATTGTATTTCTGATTCGAGTTGTAGAGCACTGTGAGTATTCGTGAAAATAGGACAACAAAAATACATGGCTTTAGCATATGCAGCGTCTTCTTTTTTAGTATATATAGAACATACTCTCTTTATGAAAATATATCTTCTCTGTATATAATTAGGTTCTAAAAATATCCAGAAAATAAGAAATAACACAATTCTCAAGGATTTTAAAATTGCGTGTCTCTATTTTGGGCGCCCAAATTAGATGTCCCCAAAATGGGTATACCGATGTCCAAATTGACCTGGAGCAGCCCTTGACTACACCATGTCGCATGGTTTTTGATGCATCACAGCCTACAACCAGTGGTTTTAGTCCCATATATTAGCAAAAGGTCGCATAAATTAGTTTAGTTTTTTATTAGACGATGCTCTTATTGATTTGGATTTCATACAGACATTCAGAAGATGTACAACTATATGTAAACTACATAATACTGAGTAGTGTTTTCAATGATATCTGTGGAGGAATGACCTTGATGAGAATAACTGTGTGGAAAGAAAATCATAAAGACCTAATAATTTATGGAGTTAAGTCCAGCGGAAACCAATCTGGAATTGGCTTGCGAAAGCAAGCTGCAGTTTCAAAAGGAGAAAACCCAGAAGTCAAAGAAATTGTATGTAAGGATGTGTATGCCGATGATTGCCTTTCCAGGGAAGCAAAAAAGGAAAAGGGAATACAACGGGATAATGAACTTGAATTTGTTCTGCAACGAGGTGTGGCTTTTCATTAAAAGGCATATCTATGACCGGAAGTAATCCACCAAGTAATTTGTCATCTGTCATCTAATGGAAAAACTATTGGTGTGGGTGGTCTAACATGGGTGGTCTAACATGGGAACCCAAGAGTAATCTTGTATATTTAGAAGTAAAAAAAATCAAATTTGCAAAGAAACATCATGAAAGAAAAACTTAAGTGATGTATGAGATTCCTGAAAATCTAAAGAGACGACACTGCATGGCCAAGTTAGCAGAAGTGTTTAATGTTAGAATTAAATAAAGTTAAATTCAAGAGAGCTATTGTACCTCATGACGTAATACACCTTTACGATAATTCAATTGTACATGCGTTCCTATGGCTCTCCATCGTTTTACAATATCGGAAAAAAGGAGGTTGTGTTTTTATGAGAGTTTGTTAGAGACGAAAGCGTGTTTTCTCCAGTTTTTTAACTTCCGTCTTATCAATTTCTTTCAAATTTTCAGGAAACGTTAATAATAATAAGATACAACTTATGTGTACTTTTCATTAAAAACAAAACGCGGCAAGAAAAGTTATCACGAAAAAACGTTTACCTCCTCCGATCGCAAAATAAGCTGCGATGGAGTGTTAGTTTTCCCGAATTATCGTAAAGGTGTATTAACTTAGATGTGTAAACTCTGTGTTTCAGAAAAAGCTAGTAAAGACCTTGCTTGTATTGTAATCTATGTAAGATTCAAAGGAAAAGCCAACAGTTTTTTTTGTTTTTAGTACATCTCTTTAGCTAGCTAGCTAACTAGCTAGCTAGCTCCCTAACTGCCTTATAGTCAGAAATTTTCGCGACATTTTAATTTCGCGATAAAAATTTTGGGACAATTTCGCGATTTTTATTTTCGCGATTCGTTGCCTTGAATTTTTTTCGCGAAATTTAATTTTCGCGAATTTCATAGAGTTACGGAGTGGAGGAAAACAAAATATGATTTTTAAGTACGTTTTTCTACTCTAATAATGACATCTGTAAAAGGAAGCTTTTTTTCATAAAAGGTCAATGTTATAATCAATAAGGTAGCGGAAGAACTTTTATTTTTGATCAAGCGAGGATAGTACAACCTTTCAAACTCGCCTCGGCGTTTGCCTAAATAATGGTATTGACGTTAAGGAAAATGTCGAAACGAAATCCCATACTGTCTTTTAGACCCATGTCCTCCGACTTCTTCTGGCCTTTGGTATCTGGTTAGGAATGTCACTAGGGATAAAAGAATTAAAACTGAAGAGGTTTCATAGGTGTAAGAGTTAGACAGGAAAGTTTAAAAAAAGAGGAAATTTCATAAAAAAGGAGATCGATGATTTATAACACAAAATGCCATTTAGGTTAACAGGCAAACCGCCTTCTAAAATTGTGTTTAAAAGTGCATTTCTTCCTTAATTTTCCCGGGTTTTATCAAACTGGGTGTCACCAAAATTATTTTGTTGCGAAAATTTTACGTCTGCTACCCTGTGGAGTCTAAAAAATGAAGAAAAAAAGAAAATATTTCGCGGTTTTTATTTTCGCGATTTCGTCGATTAAATTTTTTTCGCGGCATTTTAATTTCGCGAAAATGCCCCAAAATCGCGGAAATTAGTTATCGCGAAAATTTCTGACTATAAGGTGTATCAAAAATTCTATACGAACAACACACACTTTACTTTAGCTACCATTTTGGAAGGAAATGCATGCTACTATTGAAAACAACCATAGTTAAAGTAGAATTATAAAAAAGATTGCTTTTCCATCTCACATTTTTCCTTGTCACGTCTAATAGGAAAAAATCTGACCTCTAAAGCTGTCTACTACAGCTAGCTAGTTAGCTAGCCAGCTTCTTCAATATTTGCAACAACCAGAAAAATAATTTTTAGCTTTTATATATATATTTAAAAACGACTTGAATGTAAAAAAGCTCACAGATGTATATATAAAAAACTACGAACTTAGAATGTAGTCCAGAAGACTTTATTATGGTAAAAAACTTTAGAATTTTCAAAACTTTAGCACTAAGAATCGCCATTTTAGATTATTGAAAACAACGGCAGACGAAAAATCACATTTTTTGTTCCACTGGTCCATTCGGAGTGTGCAGCTATACGGAGTACGGCTCCGTATAGGCATGCGTATACGGAGTATAACTTCGTATAGCGACATGTTTACTCCGTATAGACATAGTTAATATGTATAGACGGAAATATTTAGTACAAAAAGCTGCGAGCGGCGCAGACAGCTTTGAGAGTATAATACCGACACTGGTTTGGCTAGACATTAGCGAATGCAGCATGAGCGTCGAAGTCTAAACTAAGCATTATTATTAAAAATTTACTCTGGGCTATTCCAGTTTAGAAAATCGTGCCTAAAACAAGCAAATAATTTGTGTAAGAAGAATATGCAATAAAACTAACCATACAATCAATGACTTTTTATTATGCAACTTTAAAATTGCGTACTTTTATACCAGGCATTGTATACCTTTAACGCATTAACAATACATCGAATTCTGTTCCTACCAAACATGTCACACTCCGCATACTCAGCATGTCACACTCCGTATACTAAGCCGGTCACACTCCGTATAGCATACTTCGTATATTAAGCATGTCACACTCCGTATACTAAGCATGTCACACTACTCCGTATATACTAAGCATGTCACACTCCGTACAGCATATTTCGTATATGAAGCATGTCACGCTCCGTATGGCATACACCTTATAGCACATTCTGCATACTCCGCATAGCAAATTCTGCATAACATACTCTCGGTATCTCACAAGCTGTATGCCATAATCCGTTTGCTGCAATCAAACTAATGTTCCCACACTCCGTATAGCTACAATATACTTCGTATGTTTACGATGGATAAAGAAGTAGGAAAATGATGTGCTTGTCTTTTATTTTAACTTGTTCTTTATGGTGATTATTTTTTATTTTTTTCGGAAATAATTTTAAACAGTCATATATTGCGATATTTCACTTTAAGAACATTCGTTGGCAGACTCCGTATAGCTAAACCAAAACTCCGTATACCAGCTATACGGAGTATTACTCCGTATAGAAACCACAGTCCGTACGTCACACCACGACGGAAAAACGATTAACCCTGTTCTTGCCCTTTTTTAATAACTTTTTATGTGTTTATAGTTACACCTTCAAATTTTGTGACTTTTCCTAACTTTTATTTAGCTTTATTTTCCAAAAAATAATTCTGAAAAAAAAGTTTTACTATAAAATGTTATTACATGTTTTTAAAAGCTTTATGTCACTTCTTAGTTTATATTGTTATACGTCATCACCAAAAATGCTGACTTCATCAAATCTTTTTTTCACCAAATTGTTTCTTAATACCTGGACAACACTTGTGGTAAGTTTCAAGTCCAACGGACAACAATTGTAGAAGTTAAACAGGGAGAGTCGAATCATGGTACAATAAAATGATGGTACAATACTCCGTAAACCGGACAATGTATGTAATAATAACTGGAGCAAATTTTATCATCAAGCCCATTAAGCCTAATTTTCATTCATCGAATGGATTCTAAAATGTGTTAGTTATTGGATTTCTCGAATTTTATATTCCCGATTTATTATCTTTTCATTTTGGTCAAAGTGTCCCTTGTACCCTATGCTCATTAAGAGAAAACAATTTTCAACACATGTCCTCCAACCCTGTATCATCAATTCTGCGGATTCTATTTAGTTTACAATATCTTCGAATGCTTCTAGCACTGAGCCCTTTAACGATTGGGTATGCTTGTTGGTAGTGTTTTTTACGAGTTTATCACAGTTACACAATCTATATCGAAATCCAATATTTTCGGTTTGAGAAACTGGTTTGGAATCTAAGGTGCAAATAGACAAACAGTGTTCCATATTTGTTTAACTAATTTCAGAGCTGAAAACAAAATTCAAAAATGTTAAATGCAAATTTTGACTTTTGGAAGCAGATATGTGATTTGAGAAGCAAATCCCAGATGCCAAACTCTGAACTTGGATCCAAGAAGCAGACAAGTTCAGTGGCTGAAGAGGTACACTCATCGGAAACCCGTGATCTGATTGGCCCAGCAAGCTAGCGCTCGATCTACAAATGGTTTCAATTTTTTTGGCAATCGCCGACACTTTCCAGCTATCAAAATATGTACAATGCGTGCTCAGACCACAAAACCTATCGCAAAAATCGATCGCCGGAGGAAAAAAAATCTATCAATGCTGAAACAGAGCACAAAGGATTTCCTTTTTTTTTTTTTTTTTTTAATTTTTTAAAAAACATTTTTTCATCAATAATGGCGGAACAATCTCCAGCACTTTTACGACGGAATGTTGAGCTTAAAAATACGCGCGAGCATGGAAATAACATAACATTAAAAAATATCGCTAATAATATGAATCATTAAATAACAACAAATGTTTTGTTGTTTTCTTAGATTGTGTCAAATAGCAAACAGATTTTTTTTTTCATCTAAAATTGTGTTCCATAACAATGGTCCACGTTAAGACAGTGTATATCTACTTATCGTTAAGAAGGTCCTAGGAATATTAAAATTGTTTACTAAATATCTTGTCTGATACCTGCGTTTTATTTCTAACAACTGACTTTTAAAAGCCTTGGGCACATGCCATACCTGATTTTATACATAAACAACAGGAACTGGTGTATGTTCAGTTTATATATACTTAATGCCCCAATTTTTCTGTTCGGCTGTGGTGTATCTATCCATGCTAAATATGCGACATGCGTGCTTTTGTCTACATTAAATTTTCGTAAGCTTAATAATTAATGCTAGCCAGACAACGTTACAATATGTTAATTAGCTGTGAATGAAGGAAAAGTATAAATTTTTAAGACAATTAAAATATAGTAATGGCTTTACTACTGGAAATCATATTTTCTATTGTTTGTATATTGGTTCTCCAAACAGGTTTTTATCAATAAGAACACCTAAACACTGTACTAGTTTTATTTACTTAAATCTGGAAGCTTTAGTGGCAAGTCGGCCGTTTTAGATTTTTTGCAGAATAGTGTATATTTTGTTGTATTTGCGTTTAGGGATAGCTTTTTTTGTCTTAAACTATAGTTACTAACTATTCCAGTTCTTTGTTTATGTCTATAAAAGAGTTTTTTGATATTTTTATAAGCGTAGAATAAGTTAGTATCTAAATTTAATGTTTCGATGGATAAGACAAACTATTACATAGATTAAAAATAGGAGCGGTACAAGTATAGAGCTCTGTAGAACTCCACATTTGACATTTTTGAGTTCAGTCGTATGATTACCGTGAGGAATACATTGTTTTCTGTCTGTAAGATAGTCTTTCAACCAAAGTAAATTTAAGTCTTATACACCGTGATGTTGCACCTACTTTGATAGGAGAATTTCAAGAACATCAAATGCTTTTGAAAGATCAATGGCCACCCCAAGTGTAAACACATTTTTATCAAAACTATTGACCAATTCACTCACCGCGTTATCTGTTGAACGACCCTGTTAAACGACCCTGTTGAACGACCCTGTTGAACGACCCTGTTAAACGACCCTGTTGAACGACCCTGTTGAAACCCAAATTGCTTTATGTACAACATATCATTTGTAAATTCTGTTATACATAATGAATTTTAAAGTTTTAGAACAACAAGGTAGATAGGCCTATAGTTAGTAAAATTAGTGCAATCTCCTGATTTAAAAATTGGTGTTATTCGAGCAATTTGTTTTCAGGTACAATACCCTGTGTTGAGATTGCATACATAAACAAGGGGGGGGAGCTCAAGTAAAGGGTTTTCATACGACTTCATTTTCCGCTTAAGCAACTGAGCAATGAAGTAAAATGATTGGTGACTCGACGTAACAACATGCTCCCAAGCTTCTTTTGAAAATTGAACTCATTCTACTTTTTCAGCGCGTATTTTCTCTACCGAGCTTTCAGCCAATGAAATTCTAGGAAATTTAAACAATTGAGCAATTCATTATATGCAAGAAATTATCAATAAAGCAATAATTTTTTTTGCACTTTTATAATAGTTCACAAAATAACACCTATTTAGAAAAATGTGGATGGTGTGAAGTAGCAACCTCGTCCCTAGGACTTATTAGGCTTTTTATATTTAAACAGCCTGAGTAAAGCCGTCCGAATATAAAGTAGAGCAGGGAGACATGTTTACATTGAGTAATTCATAAATTCTTTTCAAACCTTTCTGACAAACACAAAAAAATAACTAGCTACTTTTTAGGCAGCATTGGTAGAAAGTAAATTCATAAATTAGCAATAAATAATAAAACCCCTTTCTCATGAAAAAGTTTTCTCATCCAAATTATTTTTTTGTTATTTCCTGTTACGTATTCTTTTCACACTGTCATAAAAACAAAGTTCTTATTATTTTTAAATTTCGTATCAAAACGTATATCTTCTGTTTACATCAGCCTCTATTGTGAACATACTTTCTCTCAAGTAGAAAATTGATTTCTATTCAGTTCAAACTTGAGCTTTTTCTAGCGCTAGAGCGGAAAATGCAGACGTATGGAACCCTACCTTAAGTGAAGAAGAGATAGAGAAACTGAAAGCGTTTATATTAATTTAACATTTTCCGTTGGTGAAGTACACATAATCTATTGCAATGAATGACATTGGGCGCCCATGCTCGCCAATCAACGTTATGTAATAGCCTTTGCTTACATGAACGTTAAAACGAGCGTGTGACCATGTTAATGCTTTGACTTTTGTTGAAAACAGTATACTTGGACTGGGAAACTTATCAAATGCAGTTGAGACAGCCGTTTGGATTACTTTGACCTCTCCTCCGTTTAATTGATACATCATGTTGAAACACATAACACCCTTCTTTTCGGCACTTTCAGGTAAAACGAGTTGCCATGGCAACCAAAGTTTAGCTTGAGAGCCTCTGTATTGGGTATCCAAGTATAAATAACTTTTGGAGTTATTGTATCCAGTCATTGGTGCATTTGGAAGAACACCAACAGTCCAATCAGCCGTGTCCTCGAAATGTTGATTTTCCCAGTCGCATGTATGTTTTTCGAAGTCGCACAGAAATTCTTTCGTCAGATTTTGTGGTGTGGATGTTGCGTTCATGTGTTGTTCACAGAACTCACACGCTCTGGCGCAATTTCTTTTCATGTAGGAAAAATATTTATGGTATCGATCGCAGTAACCATAACTTTGATACCGTTCACACTTTTTGTTCGAGTTTATGCAATTTTCGTCCGCACAAAACAGGCAAGACCTTTGACAGTTTTTCTTCATAAAGTTATAATACTGACTGCTCTCCTTACAATGTTTCTTCCAAGCTGGACATTCCTCTCTTTTGTCTTGACATTTCGTAGCACTTGTAACTACAACAGCTGGTTGAATGACGCTGACACTGGGACACAAGTTACACGTCCTACGGCATGTTTCGTACATCAGATTATAATAACTTCGATGCTCGCACATACCGCTAATACGCCAGTAGTAACACGTACTTTCGTCTGTGTCGTAACAGCCAGTTTGAGCGAAAATGTGGAAGATATGCAATAATACGACAAAAATCAGAATTAAAAACATTTTATCTTTTTCGAGTAACTGCAAGTAAATGAAGTTTTTGTGTCTCAAAACATTTATCATATTAACAAACTACACTCTTCGTCTGAGATGATGAGTGAATTGGTCTCAAGGATGTTCGATTTTCACTTTTAAACTTTAGGATGGAGAGTTGAAATATAAACAAGGTGACACATATAATCGTGTGTCGTTTTCATAACCTCGTTTCCAGGGTTCTTTGTTCGCAAACCCGGGTGAAGAAACTCAACTTCATCCCCAGGGTGTTGTGGCCCTTAAGCCGTTATTACGAAGTGGCCAACAATTTTCGGCGCTATCAACTTAACCAACAAGGCAAAATGCCCTGGAAACGAGGTTGGAAGAAACTGGCTAAAGAGCAAAATTATAATTATCTTCAGGCTACCGACTAGCAGCTATATTTTATATATACTTATCTCTTGCTCAAAAAAGGTAAACAAACCCGAAGTTTACCTTAAATATCCGCTGCATGAAGGTTTTTTCATGAAAGTTTGATCGTCATTTTATCCGTTCCTAAGAAAAGTGTCCGTCGTCCATCGCAACACGTCCTTGGGAGTAATAAGAATCAACGTCTACGCCTACCACGAAAGTTATTTTTCGCGAAACAGCATTGAAATGATTATTCGCGAAATTTAATTCTCGCGTAACAGCATTGAAGTGATCAATCGCGAAATTTAATTCTCGCGAAACAGCATTGAAATGATCAATCGCGAAATTTAATTCTCGCGAAGCAACATTGAAATGATTATTCGCGAAATTTAATTCTCGCGAAACAGCATTGAAATGATCATTCGCGGAATTTAATTCTCGCGAAGCAACATTGAAATGATTATTCGCGAAATTTAATTCTCGCGAAACAGCATTGAAATGATCATTCGCGGAATTTAATTCTCGCGAAACAGCATTGAAATGATCATTCGCGGAATTTAATTCTCGCGAGAGAATACTGTACTTACACGTTTTTTGTTTGTTTTTGTTCAAAGAGCCTGGTTAAAAAGTTATGGCTGAGACCAAATTAAGAACATATTAAGAATGTTCTAGGTCTGAACTTCTGCACATAAGATTAAAAGAACAATACAATGTGAGTCTAGAATTACCAAGAAAGAATTATTTTAACATTTTTTTCTTTTTACTAATGTTCTAAAATTACATCGTCTATTTTTTCAAATCCAAAACACTGCCATCTAAAACTCTGCAAAAATATAATTAATTACACTTGCCGCGTTAATAAGTGGAAGGTTAAAACTAAATGTAATTTGTTTTATTATCGTGCGAACCACAATAACGTCATTACTGATGGCGGATGACGACAACACACTTCTTTATAGTCGATTTATCTTTTGTTCGTTGCTTTCCTTGTACCTATATTTATCACAAGCTTTATGTAAAATATCCAGACTGAAGATGACATTATGTCGAAACACGTAAAATGCGTAGTTTTTTATTTAAATTATCACACAACACTGCGTACAAGAAATAAAAAACGTTTATGATGGAAAAGGGCGTTACCCAGGGACAATGCTAATTACCGTAAAATAACGCAGCGCTATAGTTATAATCCCTCCAGAATTGCTTAAAAACATCTTTCAATAACCAGTTGATGACGAGAAAAAAAAGTTTTGCATGTGAGAAAAAAACTAACAAAAAAACTTTAATACCGTCATAAGGTTTCTGTAATTTAAAAGCTATTCTTGTTATGTCGGATGTTAATATCAGTAAGGATTAAGTGATTCTCTATTTTATTGCTTACAAACATAATACGGAGTAAAGAACTCATGTTGGTTTCCATTAAGTTATTTTCCTATTTGAATAGAAATACTGGTGTGTGAAGACTTAAGATTAAAATGATGTCCAAGGCTGTCTTACTCAACAGATTGAATAGCTGTACTAATCGCCATGTTAACAAATGCTTCCAACTCAGGACATGCTTAATTTTCTCACGAAAAATATAATTTATAAGGTAGAAGCTGGCAAATGGTACTGTGTTTTTTTTTGCTTTTAGAAATAAATATACATCTTGGATGCAAACACTTGGTGGGTGAATTACATAGAACGTAAACTTCTGAGAATTCATCTTTATGATATGGTCACAGGACGGGGATATCACCTTTCGGTAACACAACAATACCGAGACGCTGTTTCTTTCGCCAAGCACTTAAACGCTTCCTATTATTACCATCGTCCGTACCGATATGTTGAAGCAGCACACGTCCCATACAGCCGTGACATAAAATGGTTCGCTCTCTTATGCGCTCAGTCAAATCCACATAGTACAAATCGGTCTTTGTTTTTGGTTTGTCACTATCTCTACAGCGTGTGCACATCCGTTGAACAACGCGCAACGCCCCTTTGCATTCATAAAAAGGACCGTGGGTTTTCCATATCTCATTCATCTTCGCACATTGCGAGCGATTGTAAAGTTCTAGGGCGTAATTAAAGCCCTTTTTTGTGTCGTACAGGAATCTGTAGACTAAATTTGACTCGTTGTGTTTTGTGATGTGTTCATATTCGTACAAGTTGTTTTGATAAGACTTCTCATCTCTTGTTGAAATTGATAGCAAGTCGTCTTTCTTGTTGTCAATCAATAAATCACTTGGACTTTCAATAGCAGACACACGCCTCCGCAACTTTTGATTCGCCATCTTGGCCATCTTAGCTAACGAGCGCTGCGCCTGTTCATTAGTGGAAGTGGTTCCAACTACCATAGTTGCTGTAGCGTTCATTGAATTCATACTGTTCCCGTTTTCCTGTCTTCTCCACTGCACTTTCACTGTGTCACTATGCTTCTAAAGTATTTACATGCACATGAAATGACTTGATTATAAGTTGCTATGCAACGGTGTAATGAAAGAATGTTGGTTAAAAAGATAAAAACAGTGACGCAGTTTATCTAACTATTCATGCATTGCGTCTATCTATCGCAGTTTATCTAACTATTCATGCATTGCGTCTATCTATCGCAGTTTATCAACTGTTCATGCATTGCGTCTATCTATCGCAGTTTATCTAACTATTCATGCATTGCGTCTATCTATCGCAGTTTATCTAACTATTCATGCATTGCGCATATCTATCGCAGTTTATCTAACTATTCATGCATCGCTTGACGAAATGTTTATCTAAAATCTTTCAACAACCGAAGTTTTGACTGTTTTATTAAGTTGGGAAGCAGTACTTAAAAGTAGACTGAAGATTCAAATTTCAGATAAATTATTGAATCACAAACCCCCTCCTTCTCAAGGTGACTTGCATCACTATTTTTACCTTTACTGGACGCACCTGTTCGTATTTCGCCATATTATTAATTACTTCTCATAGTACGAACTACTAACACACGCAACAGCATCAAACAGAAATGATTACAGATTCGTTTTAACAATGTTATTTAGTCTCGTAAAAAATTCAATTAACTACATTTTTTCAGTTCGTAAATATACTTCGTAGCAACGAGTCGATTACGGAAACAATCGATAAATAGCCAGCAGAGTAGCTTGTAGTACCTTTCTTTCGGCTAATTCCAATTTATTGCACGTTATATTCGTGCACTTTCTTTTTTGTCGTCGTCTTCCTAAAAAATAATAATTAAAAATTAAGTAAGTATACCAAAACAAAGGCCATTTGATCTTAAGAAAGACTCAGTAAAAGTTTTACAAATAGCGGGCTCCCTCTATCTCGAACTTGCTGTAGACGAAATTATTTTTTCTGGAGATGGAGTAAAGATAAATGGAGAACAAATCCGGTAGATCACTAAAATACTTGTTTAAGATGACTACATTATCAACATTGTAATTCTCACCTTGTAATGGACGTTCGATAGATTTCTAAGCGTCTCTGCTGCCTACAAAAAGAAAGCGGTTGAAATTTCATTAAGTAAAATTTACCGACTAATGGCGACATTTTAAAGAATTAAGATCGATCAATGAACAATCTTATGATGTCAGGCACATACGTCACTATACTACGAATAAAATAAATTGCCATTTAACGTCAACCCAGATCTATAAATAGTCACAACAATGATGATCAATCTACTGCGGTCTTAATTGTAGTAATCAGTCTTAAAAGTGCTCATTTAGATTAGAAGCGACATTGTGATGATTC
Source organism: Hydractinia echinata (assembly GCA_030067915.1). Classification (NCBI taxonomy): domain Eukaryota; kingdom Metazoa; phylum Cnidaria; class Hydrozoa; order Anthoathecata; family Hydractiniidae; genus Hydractinia; species Hydractinia echinata. The sequence continues at coordinate 5,335,510 of JASGCC010000002.1, read as the reverse complement.
AACGCTAAACTCTGTCTACAAACATAAATTCGAGCTCCATCAGCATGAAGCAACTAACCTTTTCAGGCGTAAGATCTCTCATGTTACCAGAAAGCATTTCAAATCCAACCAGATGTTTCTTTATCTGTTTGAAAAGGGTTGAACGGTATTTCAGACAAATAAAAACACTTTCATAGCCTGCTTTAGCTAACAGCTCCGCAGCCGTTCCATAACACAAGTAAAAAACTTACAGTGGCAGATCTCAACAATGGAGGGTAATAATGCGCATGTAGTTGCCAATGGTCACCGTCTTTGTCTGTTGGCGCTCCTAAGGTGAAGTGCTAAAATGTTTTAATTTTTCAAGAGAACAACACTACAAAAATCGTTTCCGGGTACTTATATCAGTTCACAAAAATATACCATGCCAGCCCATTGAATATGGAAATGACGTGTGGAATAAATTATCATATTTAGTCAGGAAGATTTTCATGATGTCAGCCAGCGCTAAAATAAAAAAATCAAATTTTAAAACCATAAGATACTTACCGAGAGAGGAAAGTGAACCCAACCTCACAGCAAAAGTGAAATACGTGTGTGAATATTATTAAAAATCATTTTTCTCCCTCACCGTTCTGTTGAGATAATGAAAGATCGTTAAGTCTTTGTGTTGGCGCTTTTGGTAGTAATAATAATTCAAATGGCCACACAGCCCTGGAAAGTGTAAGAAAGGAATGTTTTTAGCAAGGCCCAGTGCACTAAGCGCAAACAGATCTATTAACCTTAAGAACCAAACAGAAAAACTCTATTTATTATTATGTCTTATATTTCTTTGACTCCAACACATACTAAAATAATTTAATACATACCAGTATGGAACCACGACAAGCCACTCCTCATTTTCGACGACGACACGTTTCTGAAATATTATATAGTACACAAGCATATTTGTCATGCACACCTACCTCAAAACCTGAGGGTAGTGAGATCTTTCACATGAAACTTTAAAAACAGCGCTTATTTTCACGAATTGTCCTTTCCGGGATTTTCGCGCAGACAAATTTTGACAAACATGGGTAAATTCGCAAAAAATTAATCTTCGCGAAGGTAACTAAAACTAAAATGCGAGTTTTCGAGAACAAATGGGTGGTTTTTCGAAAACGAATGGGTGGTTTTTTTGAGAACAAATGGGCGAGTTTTCGAGAACGAATGGGCGAGTTTTCGAGAACTAATGGGCGAGTTTTCGAGAACGAATAGGCGAGTTTTCGAGAACTAATGGGTGAGTTGAATAACATACGCACAATGCGAATCATCCTTTCCGTATATATAAAACACCCAAATCGTTATTTTTGTCAAAATTTGATTTTTTTATCATTGAAAAGCTTATAATCCACAGAATATTTATTTTAAATATAATATTTTTAACACGAAACAGATGAAAAAGGGGAAATAAATAACACAGTTACATGTTTCCGAGACTTATTTCACTTTACTCATAAATGATTTCCAAACGCTTTCTCATAAATGTTTTCCAATTCTACTTTGAAAAACATCTTGCACCAGTGATTTCACCATCAATAATAGTGTTAAGCTGTAATGATTGGACAATATTTGGCTGCAGAGACATAAGTAATTACTTCTTACTTTTTGAAATTATATCATTATTGGACATTCATGGAAATTCAAATCGACTCAAATGGAGTAGATTTAAATGGTGTAATTTTTATGCAATAGGCTGCGGAAATGCCTGTACCTTTTAGGATCGAGAGTTGGCAACTCGAAAAAGGTGTTCGATTATTTTTTACGTTTTCCCAGTGTATTATTTTATGACAAACACAATATTCGATAGGAAATTAAACTAGCTTTCAGAAAATTTATACTTTCATATACTTTTATTTCGCAATTTAAGAAAATACACAGTACAGTTACCTCCCCGTAACTCGAACCTCGGATAACTCGAACATTCGTTAACTCGACCCATTTTTCGTCCCCCTTAAGCTAATTTCTTCGGATAACTCGAACTTTTTATCGAGAAAAGGAAATCAAAGACTAGATAAATGTCAGATTTTAATTTTTTTAGTTCTTAATAACTCCCGATGTAGTATAGATAATGTTGTCTGTCAAGAAAAATTCAAATTACAAGGGACTTGCATGCCATTGTTATCGCTAAGGAGTGCACCTTTTTCCGGTAACTGTTGCCCCACCTCTAAAAAAAATCGCTTTAACTTGAACTATAATCACATTTTAGACTAAATTCGACTTAACTGGAGCTTTGCTTAACTCGAACATTCGTAAGTCGAACTATTTTCCTCAGTCCCATGGTGGTTCGAGTTACCGTGAGTTAGCGTGAGTTAGCGTGAGTTAACTGTATTCTCAACATGAGTAATAGGAATTTCATGTATCTTTACTTTAGGACGTTTAGTATACTATCTCGAGTTTAATTTGTTTTTATACAAGCAGTTTTAAAAGTTGACATTACAACTTACTTTTGCTTTTTGTTCCTGTATGATGTAATCAAGCAACATCGGTCTCCCTTTCTTCAACATGTATTCGTGTTGATTTTTATCCTGTAGAACATTCAACATTAGCAAGATGAACATATGAACATCATGCAGAAAATAAAGTACCTACAAGTTATAAAATTGTCGCAAGTGCATTCAAACAGTTCGTTTTACCTCTTTGTATGGCTCATTTGGAAGGAACTTGCAACCCCATATCTGAAAAGTAACATTTCACTTTACTTGAAGCCAAATATAACGCGACTGACATCTTTAAACTTCACATTTATTTATTTATTTCATCTTTTTATGACAACCAAGTCTGACTTACCTGACAATGTGGATGAGGATTTGAACATCCCATCATTTTCCCTTTATTTTCGAAAATCTAAAGGCAAAAATAGTTATAATCGCAACACTGAAAAGACAAAAAAAATTTGCGTAAAAAATATACCTGAACCCAAGGATAAGTTCTTGATAATTCAGTGTATTCCTCAATCCAAGTGGAAATAACTTTCTGAATTTCTTCCACTTTCATCAAGGGTAGCGAAAGGTCCGAGTACGGATGGAAACACATCACACGGCTAGCAACAAAAAACACACGAATGCTCAAAAATATTATTTCAATGATGGAATAAGAGCATGCATTTTTAGGAACAAAACGTTTTAGTTATGCATTCACCGAATTGTCAAAATAAACTCCACGAAGTAAAAGTAATGATTTGCTTTCCTGCTGCCTAAAACGTTTGTAATGAAGTCCAACTGCCAATAACAATACATTAACATGATGTATCGCTAATAAGTCATAACTCACCAGACACCTTCAGCTTTTTTACTTTGAAATAATTCATCGTTTTCTTTGTCAGGTTCTAAAAGAAATAAGTATAAAGAAAATTAAATATCCGAGAGATGAGTGATCGAGAGATGAGTGATCGAGAGATGAGTGATTGGAAAACAATATTTGTAAGGTCAAATAAATTTATGGTAAAATGTATTCGAAAACATTTTTTTCGATATTTTTAAGTTCAGCTAGCAGCTTATTTGAATTTAGATATTCATGGGGGGGACCTATTTAAGAGTGTTTATTTAAGAGTTTGGGTTATTCAAGAGTTTGGGCTTATTCAAAAGTGAGTACGTATTCAAGAGTGAGTACTTATTCAAGAGTGAGTACTTATTCAAGAGTGAGTACTTATTCAAGAGTTGGGACTTATTCACGAGTAAGTGCTTATTCATGAGTGAGTACTTATTCAAGAGAGTGAGTACTTATTCAAGAGTTGGGGCTTATTCAAAAGTAAGTACTAATTCAAAAGCTGGGACTTATTCAAGAGTAAGTGCTTATTCATGAGTGAGTACTTATTCGAGAGAGTGAGTGCTTATTTAAGAGTGAGTACTTTTTCAAGAGTTGGGACTTATTCAAGAGAAGTGCTTATTCATGAGTGAGTACTTATTCGAGAGAGTGAGTACTTATTCAAGAGTTGGGGTTTATTTAAGAGCTGAGACTTATTCAAGAGTAAGTGCTTATTCATGAGCAAATACTTATTCAAGAGAGTGAGTGCTTATTTACGAGTGAGTACTTATTCAAGAGTGAGTACTTATTCAAGTGTTGGGGCTTATTCAAGGTTAGCATTTAATAGTGCATTAGTTAATAATTTGTGATTTGTCCACTATAACTTGCATTATTTTTATGTAGTGTTATTATCTAACCTGGTGTGTGTTCCAGCAGAGCAGGAAAATCGTTTTCAAATACAAATGTGTTCGTATAATGGCTCGTTACCTGCAACAAAGTCACATATACTCTAGTCGCATAACATAAACATAATTAATATACATAGTGTCTATTTAACAAAGTTATCTTTATTTTGGAAGAGTTTAAGAGTTGTAATTGGTAAATCTTAATTAAACATAACTTCGTGTTAAAAAAAGCAGATTAGGTTGGTAGTTTCTCCTCAAGCAAACAGGAAAACATACGAGGCAGGGATGTGTTGTACTGGATGATTAGTCATAAAATGATAAGTTGCACAATTACAAATTATATTGTGCATTTTAATAATTAAATCCAATATTTTTATAGAACAAAGTTCTGCATTTTTAAGATAAAATATAATTTCCATAACAATTGAGAAAATGAATGATTTACTTCCTCACATAATAATTAGCCAAAGATGAAAACATTCAAAGTTCACCTTTAAACTGCAGTCGATTATTCAATTTTGTCCTTGAAGTGAAAAATAACAAAATTGTCTTCACTGATTCTACACAATTATTTCCTTTTATGTTGTTATTAATACGTTTGGTAAAGTTCTTAAAGGGATCCCGAGGTACTTTTACAAGTTGGACTTACCTGAAAGATTTTCATAAGTTATTCCCAATGACATATTCACTTTTTTTTAAAAGTTCATGTAACCCCAGATATCGTTTTTTAAATATTTGTTTTTCTTGCCGCCTTGATGGCCGCTTCGATCTTCGTGTTCGTTAAAAATTTCAGACTAGCTCCAGTCCTTTTTAGTGGCACGTGACCATATTACGTAGTATTTCAGTAGCGCTCACAAATTAATGACTTTCACTTGCTATTATTAATGACTTTCATAGCCAAAAACAATTAATATACTGTGGCAACAAAGTTAAAAAAATCCAATGTACTTTCCACATCGATCTCTGTACGAATGATTTGTTTTTGTTTAAAAAAAATAATTCAACATGATATTCTAGCCGTCTAAGCAATAAAACAAAAAAATAAGATCTTAGCAGCAGGTGTGTGCATGATTTCTTTTATTTCAAATTTAAAAGAATTTATTTCAACAAACAGGTTGTAAAAATTACTGATCTATAACCTGTCGACCTAGGCAGGTATGATGCTCAAGTGAGTATTGCCAACCTTGTTCTCAACAATCCCTGGGGACGAGGTTGCCTAAGTTAATCAGTAGATGGATATATTTTTTATTAAAAAATATTAAAAAATCAATAGAAAAGAATACTACTTTAATTTATCCCACGATACAGAAAGAGACAGAATTTACTGTCTAATTAAAGTTTGTTTTTATGATATTCTTCCAATATGTAGCACAAACATCAACATAGTCTAGTAAATTAAACTCATCATTTTTCCCTTTTGCGATAGCGTGCTAAAATAAGCAGGGTTACAAAAGCAGGACAGACATCGAAGCGCGAAAGCAGAAAAGAGAGACAGGTATCCTGTCTAACATCAATGCTGCTCTGTACCTCCATAATTAGACCTTTTAAAAGCATACATCATACATTAATGTCCAACGAAACCCTCATAATTCGCCATTTTTAGCTTCTAAATTTTTAAACTTAACAAAACACAAAAAATGTTTTAGCTACCTCCTAAATAAAAAATATTATTTTTACCAGAGAAAAGCAAAGAAAAATAAGAAATAAAATAATAATAGTTAATTGCGTAAATATTAAAGTTCAACGCAGATAAAACGGCATTTTATTAAATATATTTTAGCGTTTTCTGCAATGATTTAATCAAACTACATTGGTGACAAACTGTTTTTAATGATGCAGTTGAAGCGCAAAACTAACTGTTTTTTTGCTAAGAGTTTGTTGTTCGTGCATTGCCGTAGGGGGCAACTGAACTATGCTGTGGAAAAACAAATACTTTTTTCCGTTGTTATATCTTCGGCTATTTTTTACACGTCTGATCGCACAAGGCCTAGGGACTTTTTATGTGCGATTTTACCATGTCAAATAATTGCCGACGCGAAGGTACATGTTTTGAAAATATGTCGGTAATTACCTCGGCAAATACGAGTGCCGTCTCAAATTACAAAGGTTGTAACCGCCCTTAATCCTATTCGTGCTGGAGGGGGAGGGGTGATGCAGCCCCCTCTCCCTTCCCCCTTCAACTTTTTCTATAACTTTTTCTGGGCTTATAGTCACACCTTGATATTTTGTTACTTATATTTGCCTTCCAAAATATATCTTTTTGAAATAAAAACCATACACAAATGTGTGGCATGTTGAATGATCAGTAACTTTCACAACCTGCGTCTCAATAAAAGTCCTTTGAAATAAAAATCATGCACAACTTGCGTCTCAAATAAAAAGTCCTTTGAAATAAAAATCATGCACATTTTATTTTTCATTTGATTGCTCAGCTATGTGAGAACATATGCAGAATTATTTCTATTTTTTAAAAAAAAATAATCGTTCGTAAAGAACTTTATGCAGAATTATTTTAATTTTTTTTAAAAAAAATAATTGTTCGTAGAGAGCTTTCGTTTCACTTTGCCGCGCGAAGGTATATGTTCTGGCTATGCAGTCAGTAATAATTAAAGCGCTACTGAAATAATACGTAACAGGGTCACGTGCCACTAAAAAAGACTGGAGCTAGAATGAAAATTTTTAACGAAGAAGAAGGTCGAAGATAACCAAGATGGCGGTCGAGCGACAAGAAAAATAAATATTTAAAAAGCTATATCTGGAGTTACATGAAGTTTTAACAAAAAGTAAATATATCATTTAGCATTTCTCATGCAAATCTTTCAGATGAGTCCAACTTGTAAAAGTACCTCAGGATCCCTTTAATTTTCTCTCACTTAACCTTAAAGACCTTAATATTCCTATAAGGCCTTTACATGTTAAAACACATGTTAGAGGATGATTACCAAACTATTACCAAAGCAAAATAAGTTTGATTCAAAATAATAATTTACCTTTCCAGACGAACGTGTTGCACCAGGGCATAACGGATTATTGATGTCATATCTTGGAACATTATCTTCTTCTACTATCTCTACTTGCCCCTTCCATGGTCTTTTCATACGATGAGGTGAAACTATAACCCATTCATCAGTTAAACGATTTAATCGTAAATGGGGATGGTCTTCTGTATTAAACATTACCTATACACAGCTAAAACATGGAGCAAAAATTAATCCAACAAGAAGAACATTTACACAGAGCTATTTCTTGTGCAACTATGTATTATTATGTAACTAGTCAATAACGCATGTGGAAAAATCCACTTAGGCATAAAAGAAATAACAAAGACACGTCATATGAATTTTGATTATTTTTCACAATTTTTCTAGCCCTTACCTGTATTGTGTGAATCTTGAAACGCTGATGAAAATAATGTATAGGATCATGCGGTTTGGTCCCAGGTGATCCCTAGTTGCCCAGGCAGGAGATGACGTCAGTTATTTCCAACCATTTCCATGTTATTTAGCCTTTAACTTAAAAGTGCAATGCAATGGCTTTACTTTATTCTTATTTAATGAATAGATGTTATAAAATATGTATTATTATTATTATTATTATTATTATTATTATTATTATTATTATTATTATTATTATTATTATTATTATTATTATTATTATTATTATTATTATTATTATTATTATTATTATTATTATTATTATTATTATTATTATTATTATTATTATTATTATTATTATTATTATTATTATTATTATTATTATTATTATTATTATTGTTGTGAGTCTAAAATACAATTGTTTTTTAAAAAAAAACTGAGATGCAATGACAATTACTAGTTGACAGTCATGGAAAGCTATGAACATTAAAAGCACTTTAATTTTATAGACTGTGACAATGTACTCCTTTCTGTAGTATATATTACCTTATCAACATAGATGACAAGTAAAGGACGACATGTTATACATGTGCAATGCAAAGGTAAGGGTATTAAGATAGGGAATATAACAAAAATAACATACATTCCATAAAACTAGTGTCAAATTTTATTGCAATACAAAACTCTTATCAGTGTTTAGAATTAAAAAAGACGGCATAGATCCACTTCCTATAGATACAAAACATACAAATCAAGAAAAATTATTTATTTTTTTAATTTATGGCGCACCACAAGACTACAACATTAGTCCACAGTTAGTTAATACTTCATTCATTGGCAATTGTAATCAGTGCTGTCTACAAAAAGTGATGACTCAGAGTAAAATATCCATTTAATTTCTAACAAAACGTTTTTAGGCAAAAGTGGTTGGGGCTATCACGTTCACCCAACATTAAATTTTTTTTTCAATTTGTTAGAGGATGTATGAACTATTAACCAACTACAAACTTACAAGAACAACCTGAAATATTTGGTGTGAATTATATATATATATATACGTGTTTTCTTTCTACAAATTAGTCAATATTGAAATCTAAAATTATAAAAATTGGTGCTAACTGCATATAACAACTAAGAAACTGAAATGTGAATCAAAATATGTTGCTTTGCTTCTTTTGTTAAGTTGGTGGTGCAGCAGTTGGATAGACTTTCTTGAAATCATGTTCATAATAACAAATAGCAGTTGTCAAACTATATCCAATAAGCACAAATAGGATTTTTAAAGGTTTTTTCTCATCTTGAATGTTTAATTCATGCGGCAAAACTTCAAAAAATGTTACATACAAAAATGACCCCGTAGCAATGCCCTGCAAGACACCAGATGAAAACTTTTTCACAACATCATTTGAATAATCCAATACTATAACACCAAGTCCAATGCCAATCGGAGCCATTGAGGCGAATATTACTAAGCAAATAAGAACAGCAAGTGACTTTAAATCAGCATCAACCAGCTGAACACCAATTGAAAAAGCTATGATACTTTTATGGATAAGTAAACCAATTAATAATTGAATTAATGTTTCCATGTTTACAGTTAAACCAACTGAAAGACCTTCAAACAGTGAATGCAAAGATATTGCAAAAACTAAAACATATGTCCTGAAATTAGAATGCGTTACTGATTGCATAGAAGCAAGACTTTTCGTTCTGTACATTTTCCTTACTCGATGATGAGTACCATGTTGAGAATAAAATGTGTCATATGACTGAATAGAATGCTGGGATCGTTGACTTTGCTCCAAAGTGTTTTCAATTTCTTCATCTTCATCAGAGTACGAAATTGAGTTTCCATGCAGGACCCAGGTATCTCCAAGAGAAACATGCTTTTTTGCACTAACACGCCCATCAGTAGTTGTTTCATCAACATTTAGTGGCTCTTCGTGTATATCGTCGCCAGTCAATAAAGGTGCAGTTTCTGCTGTACTAAAAACATTTTCATCATTATCAGACATGTCTACATTATGACTGTGTCCAGGATGACTAAGAAACGTGTTACCAAAGCAAGTATGAACAAACTGCTCTATAATAAGCATCATAATAAATCCAAAGCCAATGATAAAATCACCCAATGGAAATTTGGTTTCAATGTTGACTGTTGCAAGAGCCTCACCCATTGTAGTTTTTACCAACGGAAACAAATCCAATACAACTGTACTGAAAAAAACACCTCCGGCAAAGCAATTTGACAAACTAATTAACAAATTACGAAGTGGAGTTCCCACAGCATTCTCATCACGGGATAATTTTAATGGAATAGCACCAAATATCATAGACAAAATAAACAGGATAATTGTAGCAATAAGCTTAAGAGCCCAGTGTGGAATTTCATCTAACAATTCCATAGTATGTGATAGTTTTCTCTAAAAAAAGACCACATTTATAAAGCTTCTTCACTGGCTAACACAGAAAATTATCATTCCACACAGGTAGTATATATTACTTGATTTGATCTGAATAAAAAGCTGAACATTTAGTACACGATTCTTCTCACTATTTACAAGACTTCCGATGTTGGAGACAAATTTCTTTCTTTTCCTCTTTTAAGCGAGTCTCAGGCCTCTTATCAAGACTTATATACGTGATTACGTTCCTAAACGTTGTCACGTGTAGAAAATCGTGTAGATAAAGAAAGTATTTATATAAATTTGATGACTCTTCAAATTTGTTGGAGATTGCTAATAAATACCTTAACGAAACGGAACGAGAAGTCATCCCTTGTAACGTTAATAGCGCAAAACAAAGATAAGGTGGTCATTATTTTTATACATCAAATAGACCCTCCTTGTTCATTTTTGTTCCTTGGCAAACTTACTTTTAGAATGACAGACCCCCCCCCCCACTCCCTCATGATCATCGTCAGCAATTTTAAGATCAGGGAAAATACCATTACCTATAAAAATCGCGCTTGAGGATGTTCTGGTAACTTTTTTCCATTTTATTTTCTGTAGTAGAAATCGTGCATAACATATCTTTTGGTTTTTCCACATAAAAATGGTTAAGCATTGGTAACACCCTGAAAATTGATATATTATCCATATATATTATATACATATACCGAATTAGAATCATGAAAATCAGGGAAAATGGGTTTGACAGGTGGCAAAACTTAGCGAAAATGATTGAATTAATAGCAGGATTTACCTAATTTCTCATCGTCAATGTCTTTTATGTAATAACTCAGTAACTTACTATTTGCTTATATTTATCTAGGTTATATATATATGTGTGTAAAAATCATAAAGAGTTATCAGCATTAAAAATCAAGCAAACAGTTAGAAATAAACTTTCCAGTTATCAGTCCAAGCAAAAGTTAAATCAAACTAAACAACCTACATGATTTAATCTGAAATGTTTTTAGACCAATGAAGCCTCAACAAATATTTTGAGAGATTTATAGAGATATATAACATTTATACAAGGGGTCTTCAATACGATCATTATTTAAAGTTTGTTCTGGTACTCAACAATAGCTCTTCCTTCCTATATGTAAATTTGGAAAAATAAACATCATTCCATACTAATTAGAGACCTTAGTGTTAACATATTTTGAAATTGGAAATGTTTCTGTGCATATTTGAATTATTTATACATCCTTATAAAATTAAGGAATATTTTAGTTCAATTAAATTTACGCTTTGAATAGAAATCTCGCATATCAGAATTTGACCATGCTAATTAAAAAAAATGTGTACATAGCTAGCTATCTATGGTAAATTTGCGGAATTTATTTTTGCTGATGACACAAGTCTGCTATGTTCAAACTATAGTCTTAAAAAAATCCAAAAGCAAGTTAATATTGATCTTAAACTCCTATATAAATGGTTGAATGCTAATATAATTTCCTTAAACGTTGCTAAGACTGAAGTCATACTTTTTAGACAAAGAAATAAAATTTTAAATTTTAACCTGGCTCTAAAGCTAAATTGGAAAAAACTCTATCTTAGTTCTCATGTTTGCTATCTGGGTATTCTTATTGATGAATTTCTTGATTGGAACTTGCACATATCACGTTTATGCAACAAACTCAGGAAAGCAAATGGTGGTCTAAGTAAACTTCGACATTATGTTCCAAATGACATTATTATGTCTATATATTTATTATGCCTTATTTTACTCTCACAAGACGTATGGTTCTCCAGTATGGGGTATGTCTACAAAATCTATTAGGATTGTCCGTCTTCAAAAATCTGCTATTCGTATCATTTCCTTTTCTCCTTTTCTTACTCCGTCCAAACCTCTTTTTCATGCACTTAATGTACTAAATTTTAAAGACCTTATTGACCTTTCTAACATATTACTCATATATCAAACTTTAAATGGTACCTCTCCTTTAAACATTCAAAATATCTTCAATCTGAAATATGAAAGGTCAGCTCGTGTAAGGGGGGAAATAATGCTCCTCAATAAACCTCTGGTAAGAACTTCCTCTTTTGGACTGAAATCAATTTGCTATATATATGTCTATTCTTTCTTTCTTGGAATAGCTTCCAGCATATACACTAACATCATGACCTTGCCTCTGTTGACTTCAATACACTTAAACACTTATGTAAAACACATTTTTTAAGGGATTAATCACTTTGCTTTGACTATTTGTTAGTTATTTATTTATGTACATTTATTTATTTTTCCATTATTTTATTTTATTTTTCTGTTTTTAATTAAAAATTAGTAGTAAACTATGCATAATTTGTAAAACGATCTTATTTAGGTGGCCATCACATCGAATTAGTTTTTACTATTTGATGGTCTCCTCACATTTATTGTCCTATTATGATTATGTAAACTGATCTACTAATATGGAAATAAATAATTACTACTACTACTACTACTACTACTACTACTAAGTACACTGTATTTTTAAGTATCTATATACGTAATAAAATAAATTTCGAAACACTACAAAGTTATATTTTTACAACAAAATCTATCTACCACAAGACGTCTTTGACCAGCAGCAAATATTCCATTATGGAATCATATGATGCGCGCATTATGTTTTTTACGTCACTTTGTGTGACCTGCCGAGTGTATGGAGTTATATATGGGACAATATTCGTGTATGGTTTTCGTCGCGTCGTAAATGCTTTTCGTCGCGTCGTAAATGCGTTTCGTTGCGTCGTAAATGCTTTTCGTCGTGTCGTATCTTTCTTCGTGGTGGGGTTTTTGTCGCGTCGTATCTTTCTTTGTGGGGTGGTTTTACGTTTCGTCGAGTCGTATTTGTGTTCGTCGCGGCGTATTTCACTTTGCGGCGTATTTCACTTCGTGGCGTATTTCACTTCGCGGTGTATTTCACTTCGTGGCGTATTTTACTTCGTAGCGAAAATTTTTATGCTTTTTAACACGAAATTACTAAATTCGTGTAGCGCTTACAAGAAATCCAAGTCACATGAATAAAGTGCAGTAAAATAAACAAAACCTTTAGTTTAGTGCTAAAAATTATATTCTATTTTTAAGTTAGTTTTACATTTGTGATTATGAAGAAATATTATGTGTTGTGTAAGAGTTTTATGTAATAATTTATGTTTATGTAGTTAGTTTACTTGATTTTTGATATTTTCATCAGAATCCATTTAAACTACAAAATAGATAATAGATTATACAGTGTAGCCATGCTAAAAATGTATAGCTAGCTAGCTAAATCTATAGCTAAGAATGTATCGTTTATTAAAAGAAAATGACGAAAATAATAGCTAGCTCTACCCAGTAGAAAGACCAAAGCCACTAGAAAGAAAGTGAAATATATTGTGTAAAAGCTTCACGAAATTAGTAATTCCGTGTAAAAAAGCATAACTATTTCGCCACAAAGTGAAATACCCCACGAAGTGACATACGACACGACGAAACATGAGATCACACCAACATGAGTAATACGCCACGACGAAAACCATTACGCTGCGAAGAAAACCACACGACGAAGAAAGATACGACACGACGAAAACTATTACGAGTCAAAGAAAACCACGCCACGAAGAAAGATACGACGCGACGAAAAGCATTACGACGCGACGAAAAACATACACGAATATTGTCCCACATATAACTCCATAGATAACAAACTTTGATTTTTTAAATACTTTTCAACTCTCTCTTTTATGCCACGGTGTGATGAATTACATACCTGTGAGATTTAGGCATTTCAGCAGATAAATTTTGGTTGCTATCTATTTCTGACAAACGTTGTGTAAAGGACGGAAAAATGACTGAAATACTTTCCCGCCGTTAAACGTACAACGCGGAAATTATGGGAATCCCGATTCACGCATGCTTAGCATATCAAAACAATTGAATTTGCGTCGGGAGTATAGATTCGTCGTCTCTGTGTAAACTCCCTTATGTCCAAACCTTTAGACCACCACCAAAAATATGTCATCACTTATTTAACTAATATTTATATCAACATAAAATGATGTTTTCTATATGTGTCCTGTGCAAAATAAAAATTCAAAACAAACGAAAAAATGTAAAATCCTTGCAAAAATGAGTCGGTAGGTCGGCTGGATTTTTCTTCAGGATCTTTCTATCTGCAAAAGTAAATATGTTTCCAGAACCATAAAACAACTTTACCACTTATCCTTTTTTCCGTTTTTTCACTACTTAACTGCCCCTGTTTTTTTATAACCTATGGGTTGGTCGAAGGAAACGTACATATTTTCGTTCTCAAACTTCTAAGAGAAACTCAAACATGTGTTTTATACATTTCTGTGAACATACTCGTCAGCGAAGGAATTTCTGGATCTTTCTTAAGGTTTTTTTAAAAAATTACAAACCTCTTCACTTATCCTGTTAACATGCATGAAAAAAAAATTATTCTCAGAGGTTCAGAGATTAAATATACATTGTAGCAGGGGTTATTTTAAGGCTATACATATTTTATATATAAGCAATGTTGAAATTCCAAAATGAGGCTTAAGGATGCTTATAAAAAGTACTTTTTCAAGCTTAAAATATGCTTAGGCTATGCTTAATGGCAAAAAGATTTATTGGAATATGCCTATAAAAAACACATGATCAGGCTCAAAATATGCTTACTTTAAAAAAAAATTGCATTTGATGAATTTTAAACATCAGTAATTACAACTTAAATCTAACTATATACTGGTTAATTCAGACATAAAAAATAAAAAGAAAAACTGCTCACGTAACAAAAAACATAAAAAACATTTTCTTAGGCTTTGTTGGCATAGACTCAACATCAATTTTGGCAAATGCATCGTTGTCAATACAATTACCAGCTATTGGTCTGAATATTTTTTGTGACTGATAAATCTTGTTTATCAGTGTTTAAATTCCACAGTATGTACATACCGGGTGGAAAATGTTACAGCCGACCACATTTCCCGGTTAGACGATGCGTCACATATCCTTGCTTTCATGCAACAAATTGATCTGCAAGGGATATGTTCTGCAAATATCTCTGCCTTTTTGCACATGTCTGAGTCCTGTTACTATTATCTATTAGCTAAGTTTTTTGTTATCGGTTAGGACGTTTTTTATTTTTGTTCTAGATCTCGCCTCTTTCAAACATGGCCTGCTCTCTGATGTTTTGTTTTTTCGTGAAGCCACCTACTCTGCTAACACAAAAAAGAGCTACCGCACTCATCGCTCCGCATATTATAAATTTTGTAAACTCATGCACCTCCCAATTGTTCCTGCTAATACATCAAGTCTCTGTATGTACGCTGCCTACCTTGCCCGTTTTCTCCTTCCGCAGTCAGTTTGTGTGTACCTCAATTTTGTTGGACTTTTGCACCGGGAGATGGGGTTCCATAATCCACTCTCTGATAACTGGGTCCTCTCCTCTGTTCTGACTGGTATGAAGCGGATGCTTGGTGTTCCACCACAGCCCCGTCTTCCTATTACCATAAATTTGCTTCTTGGTATCCGGTCTCGTTTAAATCTCAATTCCAGTAAGCATGCCTCATTTTGGGCTATTTGCCTTGTATCCTTTTTTGGCCTATTTCGCAAGTCTCACCTACTACCTACATCGTCAGCTGCCTTCAATGCTCGCATCAACTTTACTAGGTCTGATTTTGTTTTATCCCATTCACAGTTGTTGATACTAGTTCGCTGGAGTAAAACCATCCAGTTGGGACAGCGTACTATTACTGTTCCGCTGGTGGCTATTCCATCATCACCTTTGTGCCCAGTTGCTGCTGTCGCTCACGCGTTTTCTCTTACGCCTGATGTACCAGCTAACTTTCAAGCATTATGCTGGCACGACTCTGCCTCATTCGCTACTAGTATTTTTACCTATCGATCTTTTATGGCCTGTATTAAGAAAGTTTTGACAGAGCTTGGGGTTCCTGCCCACCTATATGGGACTCACTCATTTCGACGGGGTGGTGCCACATATGCACTGGAAGCGGGGGTTCCACTGGATTCCATCTCCATTCTTGGAGACTGGAAGTCAGATTCTATGTTTCTCTACCTACACATGCCACTATCTCAGCGCCTGTCTGCCCAGCGTATCATGGCATTGCACCTTACCACACATTCCTAATTTACAATTTAACATACATTTGGATTTGGATATTCGCATTACCTACTATGTATATATTTGTAATATAGACTCAGCTTTATATTAGCTACTTCGTCTTTATATAGTAGTATGCTCACTCATTTATCGTTGTATATATTTAGTTGTTTTTGTGTATGCTCGCTGCTCTTTGTATTTATTTGTTGTTGTTTTTAGTATTCTTGCTAATAGAACTGTTTACTGCATATTTGCGTTTTACTGTGTGAGTTTAAGTGACTGATAAATCTTGTTTATCAGTGTTTAAATTCCACAGTATGTACATACCCCCATTGAGTATCCTAGTACTCCACTCCATGTGGGTCAGCCCTACTCCTTCTAGAAGGTTCCTCCCAGAATCCCTTGCCTCAGAGTATATATAGTTGGCACATGGTTTTCATTTTCCTCTTCAGTTCTTCAGCCGAATTTGCTCCTCCGCCCTCCCTGCTAACTATTTTCTAGATATTCGCATTACCTACTATGTATATATTTGTAATATAGACTCAGCTTTATATTAGCTACTTCGTCTTTATATAGTAGTATGCTCACTCATTTATCGTTGTATATATTTAGTTGTTTTTGTGTATGCTCGCTGCTCTTTGTATTTATTTGTTGTTGTTTTTAGTATTCTTGCTAATAGAACTGTTTACTGCATATTTGCGTTTTACTGTGTGAGTTTAAGTGTACGAATCATGTTATCGTTGTATCCAAAATCTTTACCAGTAGGATTGTCTTTTTTATGCCCCATTGATCGTTGTCTTCCGAAATAATTTTCCAGCGGATCTTGGCAAAAGCGCTCTGTAAGAACATATGGTACACCATGTGACAATAGATATTTAATAAGCTCGATCGATGAATATGTTGTGATTTTAATACCTTCATATGTTCGCCATGAGATGAATATGTTAGATTTGGCATTATCAGTGAAATTTCCAGGTCTTGTGGCAATTGAGTCCTTCCAATCAGAAAAATATTTTAGAAATGTTTCAAGTAGCCATGTAAAGCGCTCGTCATCTTGTGATTCGAATGGTTTTTGAAACGATTTTGCTTTAGTGATGCCTTCTTTTGTATTTCTGATGTTCAAACAATCAAAGAACTTGTCCATCATCATACAAAACGTGGCAGTAGCTTCTGCTTCTGGTGGTCCATATGTTTGGAGTGCATGAAAAACTGATTCACTTAACACCTGTGCAGCTAGTCGGACATTCATCACAGAAAAGGGTGTGAGTTTAATATGGTTATTTGTGATTTGGGGAACAAGGTGGAGACCACAGTCCAAATCATCAAAAAAAAGCTTTGATATGTGATTCCATGTCAGATATTTACCATTGTTCCACATACTTCTTGTGCACCTTCCAGCCATTGAATTAGCTAAGCAGTTTCTGGCAGTTTTAATCAGATGTGGTGGGTCGGATATGAAGTAAATATATCTCTTTTCAGTTGCCATCACATTAAGTGTACGATATGTTACATCAACGTCTCCATTAACATCTTCCACTCTTGTCATATTAAAATGCATCCGATACATACTGCGGTTTGGAGAAGCGCCATCACTTGTAACACCGACCACTTTAATTCCACAATTATCCTCCAATATTTCAACAGCTTTCCAAAATAATGTAAATAACTGAACAGACGTAGCATTTGTGGTTGCAAAGTTGGCAAGGGAGAATTTTAAGGGGTTAACAATACTTCGAATTAAAAAGACCAGCATGTGTGATGCAATGTCATCAGATTTTTGAAGGGATGCCAAATTAAGTTCCATATCACCTAAGTCCACATATCCAATTAAGTCACTGGTGTGCTTATCCCAAACTAATTTCTCTTATATTTTTATTTCATCCATTAACACAATACCATATCGTTCTATGTCTGAAAAATTCTCCACTATTTTTTTAAATTCTAAGATGACATCTTTATTAAATCCTTGCTGTGGTCGTATATAGTTTTTATAGTCCCTTAATCGGCGACAACTGGGCAAAATAACGAAAACAGCTTTTGTTTTCTCGTCATAACGAATTTCATCATAAAACGAAGGCGATTTTGCGGCTAAACCCAAACAATACCGGATAATCATAGGATGATATCTAACAGCTGTCTTTGATGAAGAAAGATATTTTTGTTGTTCACTCCAAAAGAATTGCATAAATTCAGGCATCTTTTCGTAATCTGCATTTGACATGATATTCATCATATCTTTGCTCAAACTATCATGAACAGGTACTGCCTTTTGTACGATTTCTTCCATCATCTTTAATTTGTCAGCTTTTAACTGTTTGTTCTCAATTCTATAACTTTGAAGTTTCAATTTTATACGATCAGGAGATGTTAAGGAAACAGGAGCTTTATCATGAGCCGGGGTGGATAAAGTCTTGTTTTCTTTGAAGACTAAGTTTTTCCCTAGATTCAGCTTTCAAACACGGTTCACATTTGTCTTCGGTGTTAATTAATAATTGGCAGGAAGGTGGTTGTTGCCATTTCGTTTGAGAAAGAGGATTTGGTAATATGTCTATTGTTGGGTTAAATTTTTTAGGTGCAGTATGTTCAATGCAACTACCAGAAAATGATCTTGGCAAACCAGGACAAACAAAGAAACCTGAAATGTATCTAATCAAATTAGAAATTGTGATATTTTTAACTGAGTGGTCATAGATATTATAAATTTGATGTTGTTTAGGAAGACTCCATAGTAGCACACGGACATTAAACTGAAGACTTGTATCAACATAAATCTCATACTTTGGTACCATATGAATATCATCATTGCAATAAAATTGAACACTGTTCTCTGAATAATTATATTGCCACTCGCCAAGTCTGAGATTTTGAATACGGGAAGAAAATTCAGAAAATGATTGATAACATTCAAAATATTCAGGTGTTTTAATTTCTGGAGGTGGATGTTGAGCTCTCTTTAATAAAGTTGACTGTGATGATTCCCTTGGTTTTGTTATGGTTGAAGAAGAAGGAATGCTTTTGACGGGTAAATTGAGGCAAGGCAATTCACCAGGATTCAATGTAACTCTGCTCTCATGACGATAATATTGATTTTCATTAAAGTGCCGTTGACAAATGAAGATCCTTTTATTTGCTATTCTGTCACGAAGTGCTTTATCAACCACACGATCTTTGGTGACAATAGCTATCAATTTTTTCCTCCACTGGGAATCGAACGTATTATTGTTCTGCCCAATCTTGGAACACGCCCCGTCTTAAGACTGGCCAGGCCAATCTTCCGACAGTGACAAATGGGTGGCCAGTCTTAAGACTGGACTGCCCAATCTATAGACGTACATGCCCAATCTTAGAACAATTGTGGAAGACAAACAGAACAATAAAATTTTTATACCCTACCTCTTAAAAGGAACTTTAAATTGAAACTTTTCTTGGAAAATCAAAAGACCAAAAATTTATATATACCATGTATTAAACATGTGTTTAAAAAAATTGAAACTATTCAACCATATTAGCTAGCTAGCTGGCTACAGCTCGCTATAGCTGGCTAAACATCTCATCCAATGAAATTAACAGCTAGCTAACTAATAATATGGTTGAATACGATTTTTCTGATTCTTCATAAATATAAATATTTTATTTTTTAAATTTAGCCACTACAAGCTGTATATAAATGCTAAATGTATAACACATACTCTACAGCTACGATTTTTACTCTACTGTGTCCAAAAACTGGCCGGGTCAATCATGGGTCAATTCGACAGTACTCAAAATATGTTGTTTTAATGTGCCTGAGAATGTTTGTTGGGTCTTGCAAACAACAGAGGTTGTGTGGCACATCCCTTCTTTAAAATCTAAAAGGCGTCCAAAGATGGGCCCAACATGGTGTTTTGCCCAATCTTGTGACGCCCTGCCCAGTCTTAAGACTGGCCGGCCAGTCTTAAGACCGGGCAATTTTATGTCCAAAGATTGGGCAGCGTCCTAAGATTGGGCAGAACATTATCACTAGTTGGGACTTTAAAAATAGCTATTCCCTTGTACTTAGCTCTTCGTGATACTGTACAGCCAAATATTGAACAATTATCTCCAGGCATATCAATAAAAAAATCAAATTAAATTCTTTGTTTACAACAAAAGAGAGTAATCTGAACCAGGAATTAACGGAAAGGCAGTCATTGCCCCATTTTTTAAACAACCTCTCAGATGAAGATATCGTTACACTCCGTGGTAAATTTAATATCAAAACACCAAATATGGAATCAAGAATTCAAAGTTATAGGCTTAAACATCAAAACAAACCCCACGTGCGCGCGGGAAAATCATATCATCAAGGAGATTGAGTTTATTTATTTTGTGCTGGGTGCTTGTTCTCGGCTAAACTATTTGTTGTACCTTAAGTGGATAAATTTTGGCGAGTATTTAATTTGGCGAATGACCAAAATGGAATATTTGACGGGGATTTAATTTGGCGAATGATTAATTTTATAAAAGTTGGCGAGGATTTAATTTGGCGAATACAAAAAAAATGTTTATTTTGGCGGGGATTTATATTGGGGAATGACACGAATTTTTCAAGAAATGAATTTTTATGTCTTGAAATGTTTTATAAAAAATAAGAATAAACGTATATGTAAACACAAGATTTACCTGTAACAATCCTCTTTATAGCTACTTGTATTATAAAACTTGTTGTAAATATACAAAAAGTACGTTTTTTTTGGGGAAAAAATATTTTTCTTTTTTTAAGTAAAAAAAACCGTATTTTTTTTTTATTTGGCGGGGATTTAATTTGGCGAACGGTATATTATGTTAAATTTGGCGAGTATTTAATTTGGCGAATAGTCAGTTATAAAAATTTTGGCGGGTATTTAATTTGGCGAATTTAGTCCTCGCTAAAATTTATCCACTTAAGGTGGCTCACCACCAAATAACCTATATCGCAGAGTATTGTCTTTTCTAAAGTTAATTGATGAGGATATCATAGTAGGCGACAGTACGACAAAATTAAGTCTAAAATTTAGTTGATTGGTTGCCATGGTTACCCGTTGCTAGGTAAAATAGGAGCAAAATATGACATTTTGCTGCTCGACGCTAAACCAAATAACTGAATAACATGCGCTATTTGAAGCGCCTTTTTGGCCGCGTATGTTTCTCAAGGGTCACGTGTAGGGATTGAGTGAAACGGATTTTCGTAAGGCTGACTCGTCGCCCAGACAACTGATGCGGTATTTCTTGGACGGAAAAAAGGCTAAAACAGGTCGAAACTTCGACAAAGACAAAACTTCGATTTGAAAATCGGTTTCAGTTAAGCCCTAGGTAATATTAATGTCTGCATCCACAGAAGAAATTGTAAAGCATGTGTGCTTCGATCTTGAGAATTCTTGCTTCGCGTGGATTCCGAACTTAAACGGCAAAAAACGTGTTTAAAGATTATTTTATGAACATTCTAGACTTGTGGATCGACAAAAGGTGTACGGCAGCACTATTTCGACCTGAAAAGCACCAAATACCTAAGACCTTAAGTCTTAAGTCTAATTGATGACGAGTTCACTTCGGAGGGTGGATCGTTAAGACAGCTTTCTGACTGCGTGTGGAACACCACATTTAATATTCATAACTGTCATATAATCTCTTAGGAGGCCCTAAAGTATCATCCAGCTTTTGCAAAGCATTAAACATCGACGGAGGGGCAAGAAAGCTGTCTAAAAGTGCGAAAATGGTTGCTATGGGCGTTGCTATGTACTTATATTTGCGGTTGGTTGGAGAAAGTGCCAGATTGCGCAATAAAAACCGAAATTTGTCATAAGAACTACTTGCCACGGTATTCTAAGGTGAATTTGCTGTCAGAAAACAGGTAAAAGACAATTCTTGAAATTTAGACATTATTTGGTGGTGAACCACCTTAAAGGTAGTTAGTTTGTGGAAGAATTAGTTATGGAAACAGAAAAAACAGGTGAGAAAAACTGTATTTTCTTTATGAAAGTTGTCTCGCCAAATGTTTTACCTTTTTTTCAATGAGTGTTTTCTTGTTTGTAGAAGAATCAAGTTCGAACGTTATCGGGGGGGAGAAGCTTTTATACAAAGCCATTATAAGGGAAACTAGGGAAGAATTAGGTAAGGTCTCTAAAATGTAATTTTTTACTTCATAGACACTGTCACAAAATGTTTTAGTCTTTTAAAAATATTTTTTACAAGGTTGCTTGAAGCAAAATATAAACAAAGCAAAGTACTCAATAATCGGTGAGTGAGTAAAGATGAATAAAGTATCCTCAATGTTAAAAAGTAATCGCCAAACTGTTTCCATACAGTATTACACTTTTTTTTAGTTGACAGTTCTTCGGAAGATGAATGCAACACTGAGCTAGATAAAATATTTTCAGATGTTGAAAAAGAAGTTTCTAGTACGTTATGTATGCACTTCCCAACTACCTTTCGTATTTGTAATACGTCTAGAAAGTAGCGTCCTTGCGAGAAAAATAAATTGAGTTTTTAGGCAAGGCACGTTTTTATTATTTTAGAGCAAACTAAAAGATACAAGCACAGAAGAGAAAAGAAGCTTCAAGCACTTCAAGATGAAGTTATAATTACCCATGATGAAAGATCGGGTAAGTAAAAAATACGATAAAGATAAATGTTTTAAATGATAAATATTTTCCTTTTTTTCTAACCTTTTTACTCATGTTTTCAGATTCACCTGCCGAAACGCAAAGTGATGGAATTAATACGGAATTCCCTGAAAAGGTCATCACAGAAAATGTAACCACCTTTCAATGTGATGAATGTGACACAAACTATACACGCATAAATAACTTTGCTTAACTGGAAATAAATCAAAATAAAATAAAGTGATCTACCAACTATCTACACTGAAAATAATAGGGGAGTCATTGCGACGCTCTTTAGGGTGTCATTTATATTTGACTCCCTTAGGCGTAAAATTGCTTATAAAATGACTCCCTTATAGGATTTTTTTTACTTTTGATGAAGAGCTTTTATATTTTGAGCGAAATGACTCCCTTCGGCGGAAAACAAATGACTCCTTTAGGGAGTATTTATTGTACTGAAACAGAAAAGCGCATGAAGGTTTACATTCTTCCCTCAAAATATGCGTTCAAATTGATTTGTTGTGCGTTCAATGATTTGATGTGCGTTCAATGATTCGATGTGCGTTCAAATTGATTTGTTGTGCGTTCAATGATTCGATGTGCGTTCAATGATTTGATGTGCGTTCAAGTTGATTTGTTGTGCGTACAATAATGCGATGTGTGTTCAATGACAGATGTTGGGTGAACTTGCGCTCTTTCAAGATTTTTGATGAAAAGCGTGAAAGTTAGACCCCACGAAATTAGACCCTTATGTGCAATTAGCTGAAGATTCATTTTCCTTTTTCCCCTAACATTTTCCTGCCCTGTTTCTACGCATACTTAAATCTCTATTAAAATGTTGTTGCAAGACATTCACAAGTTGTGCAAAGGAAGAATGGAATTATTATTAAAATAGGATTGCTTCTATTCCTGTTATCTGGGTATCACTTAAATGGAGTATATAATTATTCTGTTCTTGTTTTGAAAGCTTTCCGTTCCTTGCCGCGGCAAATGTTTAAATAGGGTTCTACTCTCTTTGCAGACAAGAAAATTTTTCATTCAATCAAGAAGAATTAAGTAATCATGCCATCAGGGAGAATTAAATTACTACTCGGAATTTTCTTGACTGTTCAACAATCAACAATAAGAACCCGAAAAAAAATTGTACAATGTTTTGTTGTAGTACCATCAAATTATATACGTTTTAACAAATACAAGGGTAATATTATGGGGTACTTTTAATTGTTGACTCGCAACTGAACCAAAAAAGTATGTTTCTTATAAAAAAAATGTGTATATATCTCATCAAAAAACCGTGTCAATGTATGTAAGTCAATGTCTACACATAATCAAATGCTAATGTATTTAAACTACAAAAAGGAGTTTTACTTCTCCTCGGACAATTTGGAACTATTGGCAGGCGTAAAACCCAGTGAGCACCAGACGTCTTTAAGACGTCTAAAATTGGTCTTTTTCAGGTACGGACGTCTTCTGACCTAATCAAGACGTACAATATATGTCTTTCTTCAGACGTTTTTTTACAAGACCATTTTTAGACGTTTTTGATACGTACTAGTTTGACGCGGTTTAATGGGGTCTCGCTAAAGCCGTTGATGAGACGAATTTGTGAAAACCTTAGAACCCGTGTCGAAATATATTTTTTTACCTAATATTGTAGGAGAGGTTATGTGGATATTACAACTATGAACCATTTTTTGCACTTATAGATATCTTATATGACAACTGAATCAACTCTAAAGTTGAAATCTACATAATAAATTTATTCTGCGCGCGGGGACGAGACCACGAGTGCTAAAAAAGACTGGGGGTTAAATTATTCAAATTAAATTATTGAACTGAGAGTAAATTTCAACTAAGTCTTTAAAAATATAAATTTTAATGATATACCGTGCGTTAAATTATTATAATGTTAATTAATCTTTTATACGTTATAAACATTTGCAACTATTTCTTATTTTGACCCCCTGTCAATGCATTGCTCGCCGATTGAAAAAAATAAATAAATTGATTGATTGATTGATCGATATTTTTGCCTGGTCAGTTTCTTATAACATTATCAATAATTTTATTATCACAAACATTTGAGGTACGTGCGTGCATGCCGCCTAGCATTCAGCTTTTGGCGCGTTCTCAGATGGGATTCAGTTTTATTCAAAAAACGATGATGGAAGCCGAGACTTTTGCGTGCAATGAATCTTTTACTGGGAAAAAGTAGGTATCAACTTGTTTATTTTTAACTTTCATTGCATATAGTACACAGTATAGTTTTTTTATAAGATGCATGTTTCTTAACTTTCAAGGAGCCTGACCCTTTAATGTTTTTAAGTAGAGCCCTGTGAATTTATTTAGCTATAGCTAGCTAAAAGCTAGCTAGCTACCCATTTAGTTTTTTAAAGCTGCATAAACTAACTAATGTAGCTATATTTACTTTTTTAAAGAAAACTTCTGACATGTGTGTCCAGACCAGCATGCTTATAGCATGTGTTTCAGTTTGACTTAAGTAAGGAAGTGAAAATTTATTGCCATCAACAAGCAAAGACATACAAGCAGCTAATAATTTAAAAAAAGGATAAGGCGGGAGACCATCATATAGTCGTTGACTAATATAGAAACTAAGCAAGTGATCGAAAGCTATGGGAGGAGCTGTAGCTATATATACTTTTATTTTTTTGTTAAATAATTTAAGCCATTAAGTATTACTGATGATGGAATCCTTTTTTAAAGCTGTATATATATAGCTATGTATGGGCTGGGATAAGTCCAATAGTTTTCAAAATTGCTTATTATGCTTGTTAAATATATATCTCTTAGATTTCATTGACGCGTTGAACTTGGAAAAAGAAAGATAAATCCGCAATATCACTTTTGGCAGAGAAAGAGAATAAAGTAAAAACTAAAGCACTACCAATAAAAACATCAGTTTTTAAATGTACAACCGTCGCTGCTACTGCAGGCAAAATTCAAACTAATGTTACTCGAAGTCAGGAGTACATCGTTGTGAATCTCAATAGTATTCCAAGATTTGGGGAGGATAACTTTAAGTATGATGGTGACATATTGATTGGGTCGGTCAGTTCGGTACCATTAAGCCTGGGATCATAAAATCATTGGATATTGTTGTGGCTGCAAAAGTGTCAAATGAACATGTATCCAAGCATAAAGCAATATTCACAGAAGTTATTGTTCTTTTGACTTTAAGTTGTAATCTATTTTTTCCATATTGCTATGGTTTGTATAAGGACAATATAATTTTGATGGAATTGCTATGCAATAACAAACAAGTTTCTGAGTTTTGGCCAACCCTACATAACTTACAGTTGTAAAAAGCTCCTGATCGGAAAGACAGTGGCGGGTGTGTTACAAGGGAATCTCTGTAGAAAACATTAATTTTTTAGTATATTTAATTTATTAACCCCTAATTTATACATTTCTATATATATTTTATAACCCGTCACTTGTAATAACTTACGAAACTTATAAAAAGTGAGTACATTTTTTTGTAGATATTTTCGAAATCGTTTTTATTATAGGTACTTTTTAGCACTAACTTATCATTGGAACAGGTTAGAAAGATAATGAGTTTTGAGCCTTGTATTAACAATTCCTTACATTTTTGGCTTTTTGAGCCTCATTTTCGTTTATGTCATAGACAATTTTTGCATGAAATATTTAAAAAACCTGTTGGTACTAGATTGACATTTGTTTTTGTAGGAATTGTCGGAATTGACCAAAAAACAATTTGTGATTCTCTTGCTATGCACTTGTTTAATATTTGAAGTATTTTAAGCTCTTGGTCCCATCTGTGTTTCCTGATTCAGTCTAACTTACGTCGTTTACTCACTTTTTTCTTACTGGTTTATTAGATTTTTGTATATATTTTACCCTAGAGCACCTATAAAAAGTTGAGAAAAAGTGAAATGTTTCATACAGTTATAAAAAGAATTAACTAGATTTTTGTATATATTTTACCCACATAGTATTTTTTAAACCGTTTTTTCACTAGGCGGATCATTCATGCGGATCAGTTCGAAATCTGTGTGTTGGTTGATTAGAATGCGACTGACGAAACTGCTCAAAATCTCTTAAACACGTCTCCATGTTTTAATCCGCTTAGTAGTATATTTATTTTTTATAAGTTAACAATATTATTTATCTGTTCATTGTTATTTATTTTTCATAAAGTTAACATTGTTATATATATATTAATTATATATTATATTTTCACTAATACTTTTCAGTAATTTTTATCAATATTGTATATTTAAATTAATACATTATTTTCAAACTAAACCTTTACCATTTTTACTAAAAATTTGATATCTTTCTTGTATATCCCCATCACATGAGAATGTGAAAGAAACTAATGAACGTCAATATATCACCCTTGAGAGAATACGAAGAAACAAATGTAATTTCGGAGATTGATAACCTAAAGGGAGTAAAAAATGAAACGCGTAGGGGAGTCAAATCGTTTAAGAATGATAACCTAATGAGTGTCAATATGACACCCTTAAGAGGGTCAATAAAAAAAAGAAACGCTTAAGGGAGTCATTTTTTTGTTGCTTCCGTGAGAACCAAAAGGGAGTCATTTCTGAAATTGATAACTAAAAGGGAGTCAAAAAATAAACGCGTAAGGGAGTCAAAATGACGCCTTCTGGGAGTCGCCACAAGCACTCTTAAATGACTCCCGTAAGTTTCTCAAAATGACTCCTTTTAACCCGTCAGTGTAGTTAAACTTTTTAAAACACAAGATAACACAAAACGCTTTTTGTTTTTATATCTAAACCTATGGGAGTGCGGTGAAAAGAGAGATTCGTCTTATTATTATTATAAGAAGAAAAAATTAACCTTATTGTAAAATATTCCAATTCCTTTGTTTTTCTGTTTTTCTTACTACACGCGCTACGCACGCTTTTGTTTAAGGCCCCTAAAGCGCATCTGGCCAAGCCCACGGTGCGTGCGTTCAAAAAAAATTTTAAAAAATGGGGCAATGTCTGCCTTTCCGTTAATTCGAACCAGAAAAACCGCCATTTCTAATTTACCGTGCCTGTAGAAAACTGGGTTCTAGCCCAACTACGGCCACAAAAGGATCAAAACAATGCTTCTATTGTTATAGCGCTCTCTTTTCCAGACTATCTCTTTTTCTTATGACTATGATTTTATGTTCAACTTTTGAATGAACTACGCTTAGAAGAAGAAGGGATGTATGGCATTCCAAAGTCACATTAATACAGTTATCTTAAGATAACAAGTGCTATCTTAAGATAACTCTATTAATGTGATTTTGGAATGCGTGAATATTCACATTAATGCCCTGATTGTAAGATAACTCAAGTTATCTTAAGATAACATATTAATGTGATAATTATATCTGTAGTTTGTAGTTATCTTGAGATTAGAGGTGTTATTAATACAATTTAACTATGTTTTTCCTAACTTAAGATAACTCGTGTTATCTAAAGATAGCATTATCTTCATTTTAAACGCGTTAAATTACGCAATAATTAACAATTACAGCACTGAAGTGTCAACTTCGTTCCCAGTGGGTTTTAATTTTAAGCGGGAAAATTTACCATGTGCGTTGCGATTTTAATTTAAAAATAACTAATACCCCATTTACACCTAAAGTTAAAACATGTTTTAATGTGGTTTTATAAAACCTGTTTTAATGAAACTTATTTGTAAAAAACAACATGTCGAGGCTGTTTTATTCGTGTTTTATCTCAAAGTTGTTTACACATAAAAAGATAAATGGAGCAAAATATAAAAGATTATATACGAATTAATTTGTTATTCCAGAAAAAAACCTTTTGGTGTATTTTACCAGTTGAAGTAAAACCAGTTTTGTTAGGTGTGAATGGGGTATAACAAGCAGCAAAGGTAGTACTTTCATTACTTGTTGTTTTCTTGTGTCGCACGCGCTTACTATTAAGCCAGGAGGTTTGTTGTTGTAAACCCCTTAGACATATGCACCAAGTAATCGGTAATTCCCAAAAAGAATTAACCAAGTTGGGCAATATTCCGTACTTCCCGTGTGCCTAAAACGCGTTTTAGTTTTGCGTGGATTGAGTAATCTCCAGTTTTCTCGCAATCTTAAGATAACTTTAGTTAACTTAAGATAGCGCTAGCATCAAAGGCAGATAAGTCGTTAATGTTACCATGATCAAGAAATCTTACAATAAGTTGTTATCTTAAGATAACTCGAGTTATCTTACAATCAGGGCATTAATGGGAATATGCACGCATTCCAAAGTCACATTAATAGAGTTATCTTAAGATAGCACTTGTTATCTTAAGATAACTGTATTAATGTGACTTTAGAGTGCCATAGGGATGTACAAAAATTCTTTGAGAATGGACGCAGAAAATTTTGATGAAATTCTAAACTTCGTTCGGGAAAGTATTGTTAAACAAAATGAGAGAGGTAATAATTCATGAAAAAAAAATACACGCGGCTACACACGCTGGTTGCAAAATATATTTTATAAAAGCGTGTTCACTTTTTACCTTGCTCATTTACCTTGCTCATTTGCTGGATTTGGTTTTGTGCTGTGAAATTGAAGAATTACGTAAGGGCGCGAAGCGCCCGCAAGGTAATTCGGATTTTATGAATAAAATCGAAGGAAGATCTAATACTGCGTTCTTCGAACCTAATCGCTAATCAGACTGGAACCCAGGCGAACTATATAATAAATATATCACGTATATATTTCCGCCACACTGCGCATGTAACTGTGCATAGTCTGCAATAAATATCTGGTCAATAGGACACATAAAGAACTACATAAGTGTGCTAGCCGCCATATAGGCATTTATTCTCCATTAACAATCTACTGTTGAAAATGTCCGCCTCTTGGTCGATAGTTGGAATAACGAGCTAAAGCAAAAGAAAGAAATAATCATATATTGTTATATGTAGGGTTAGGGTGGGTGGACAGTATTAGATCTTCCTTCGATTTTATTCATAAAATCCGAATTACCTTGCGGGCGCTTCGCGCCCTTACGTAATTCTTCAATTTTATTTCATAAAATCTCAGTCGATCTAATACTGCGTTCTTCGAACCTAACCGTATCAGACTGGAACCCAGTCTCTCGTCCTCAGTTCCAAGCTTTCCCTTGTCCAGGACACTACTCTAGAATTTTTTATGAACTGAGGTGATTGGCTTATTATAAAAGCGTTGCCAGGTAGACTCATTTGTCCATGAACCTCTAGATAGGATATCCGCGGTTGATAAACCTGAACCCCCCGCCTTAGATGTCGATGCGGATCGAGTAGAATGACCCTTGAATAATTCTGTGTCTATACCAGCCTCTGTAAGAATTTCCTTAATCCATCTAGAGACCGTACAGCTCTTAATTTCACAATGAGGTTTTATGTGACTTAGGAGCAGCTGAGTCTTGTTATTTGCAGTGCGCCATTCTTGCGCTCTTAATATATATGCATCCAAAGTATGTACTACACAAAGGTCGGTGTCTGTATCATATTTAAAAAACTCTAGCTTAGGAGGAGCTTTTCCTGCCCTCCAACTTTTATGTAACTTATGGAATGTGAATGAATATCTATCTGCACTTCGTGTCATGTACCTCACATCTAAATGGTGTAAAGCAGATGCCCTTGAAGCCGATGTCAGTGCCATTAACATTACTATCTTATAAGTTATGTGTTTATCAGATAAGTTATGGTTATTAGACCACTGATTTTTAATTAAATTTAAGACCAATTGTACATCCCATATAAAAACGTATCTGGGCTGAGGAGGTCTAGAATTAAAAACACCACTAACTAGCGAACATACATCTGGATGTTGTCCGATTGGCAACCCATCAACTTTTTCATGGAATGCTGATATGGCTGATCTATGACAGCCTATTGTTCTGTATGCCAATCCCTTATCAAATAAATGACCTAAATATTGTAGGATGAAGTTTACATTGCAACAAACCGGATCAACTTGTTGTTTATTACACCAGCTAGACCACTGTTTCCAGGCCGAATTGTAATTTGAGTTTGAACCTGCTCTTCTGGAACTGACGATAAGCTGGGCAGCCGTTCCTGAAATACCTTTCTCTTCCAACCTAGACCGGAAACCGTCCACACCGCTAATCGCAGTGTCCTGTTGCGCACTAGGGGATGAACCTCTCCTACGGCATTTGTCAACAATTTGTTGTGACTTGGTAACAAAAGTGGTTTTTCTATTGACATTCTCAACAGTCTTGGATACCACACCTGTGATGGCCAAGCTGGGGTTACTAATAACATTGCTTTTAATTTTTCTTGGTTTACTTTGCTTAATACTTTGTTTATCAAGGCAAAAGGTGGAAATGCATATAGGAGGTCCCACTGACACCACGTCTGTTGGAGTGCATCCGTCTGAAGGCTGTACGGATCTGCTTTCCATGCCATGTATACTGGTAACTGGTGGGACAGACGTGAGGCAAAAAGATCTATTTCTGGAGTGCCCCTCCATTGACATATCTCTTGAAAAAGGGGAGGGTTCAACTTCCACTCCGAGGCATCTTGACTGTTCCGTGATTGCCAGTCGGCTTCCACATTCAGGGAACTTGGGAGATACTCCGCAGTAATCGTGATCCCATGTTTCAAGAGATAATCCCAAATGTCCTTGCTTAGACGAATCAGATGTAGATTCCTCGTCCCTCCCATATTCATCAGATATGAGAGTGCTGTTGTGTTGTCTATCTGGAAGTGGACAGATTTTAACCTTTCGTTTTTGTTGAATGCCAATAACGCTAATGTCACTGCTAGCAGTTCCAGAATGTTGATATGAAATTCCTGCTCCACTTTGGTCCAACAGGCCTCCTGTCGAAACCCCTTGACACACTGCACCCCATCCCTTTTTGGATGCATCCGTTTGGATGAGAATTTGTGTCTGTGCAGGTATAATCAAACGCCCATTGCATTGCAACAGATTGTTCAACCACCACTGAAGTTCCTGTCTTGACTTTTGGTTCAAAATTACCTCCTTTTGGAAGGATTTGTGTGATTTTAGTGCTGAAATTTGTTGATGTTGGAGATACCTGCACTGTATTCGTGCTGGTAGAACTGCCTGTATTGTTGAAGTAAGGTTTCCTAACAATTTTGTCAACTCTAAAATGGACACTTTTTCCTTCCTTAACATTTCTGTACACAGAGTTGTGATTTTCTCTGGTGTCAATGACAGAGTCATGGTTACAGAATCCACTGTTAGCCCTAGGAATGCGATTTTCTGGGTTGGTTCTAGCACTGACTTTTTCAAGTTCATGACAAAGCCTAGGTGTTGTAAAAGAAAAATCACTGTGTCTCGGGCCATCAAGATTTCCTCTATCGATTGACCTAGCAACAACATGTCGTCTAGGTATATCACAATTCTGATATTGATACGTCTCAAAATAGAAATTTTTAACAATTTGGTGAAAATACGAGGTGCCGAACCGAGCCCAAAACATAGGCAAAGAAACTCGTATAAGTTCCCTGACCAACGAAAACGGATATACTTCCGGGATGTGGGATGCAGAGGAACGGAGAAATATGCATCTTTCATGTCTAGTTTGACCATGAAATCTCCTTGTTGCAAAATGTCCCGTAAGCAACTTAAACTCTCCATTTTGAAATGTTCGTAGGGGACAAACTGATTTAAGTGTTTCAGGTTTATCACAGGACGGACTCCCATGTCCCTTTTCGGTACTAGAAAAATATTGCTCAGAAATTCTCCCGTCGGATGGTCGGAAACAGAATGAATGGCTCCCTTGCTCAACATTTCCTGAATTTCCACATGAACCAAATCTTGTTGTTCCTGATTCATGTGAATTTCTTGAGGATTTTTCGATTGAATTGGCTGTGACAGAAAAGGTATTTTGTACCCTTTTTCCACTATAGATAAAATCTCTGGGTCTCTTGTGAGCACCTTCCATGCTCTTGAGAAATGCTTTAGCCTTCCTGCAAGTGGGAGGTCTATTGTTGGTATCTCTACGGAAGAGAATAATTTTCTGACCCAAGGATGTACCCTGCTGAGATTTGACAGAGGAACAATCTGTGGTTTTTTCATGGATATGTTGAGCATGGTTGCCTGTATAGGTTTGTTTCTTACCATTTCGGTAGCCATGTTGTTGTTGGCTTCTAAAGTTGTTCTGCTGACTTGATTGCCCAGCTTTTCTGAACGAGGTCGAGGGGTATTGGCGCTGATGTCCACCATAGCCCCCTCGCTGACTCTTTGATGGACCCCCTGAAAAGGGCTTCTTTTTGGTTGAGAACAGATCAATAGTTTGTTTTTTGGACTTCGTAGTTTTGTTAATATGTTCACGAAATTTCTTGCCGAACAATTTGTTGTCATGCTTTTGCAAAAGCTCTGCTTCTTCCCGTAGCATCTCCTTCGAATTGTGTGATCCATTCGAAATTGCTTGTAGTATATGATAACGGCGGAAGTATGTCGCCTGATTACAGGCTTGTCCCAAAAGCAACACTGTCTGTTCTAAATTTTTCTTCAGATCTTCCAATTCTAATGGTACATGATCCGCACCCGACTCCTTTCCTTGGTCCACTTTGAGCCACGCTTTTGAAAGCGGGCCCATTACATTTTGTATCTTCCGTTGAACCTTTTCGAATGCCGTATCGGTTTCTACATCCTTGAATTTTTTCTTTTCCTTCAAGATGTCCTTTGCAAATTCATCCAGCTTTTTAATTCGATCGATGTTCGATGGGACTGGATTTTCCAGCAATATGGCATCTTTTAAGGCACTATCTTTAATGAAAGTTTCGAACTGTTCATTAGCGTATGCTGCCATTTTGATAGGTAACTTGTACTTATCGATGTCCTCCTCCGGAACTACCTTGAATCTGGTGTCATCTTGTTCGTCTTCAGATGATGAAGAGGAAGAGGAAGAGGAGGAAGGGGAATACTTTCTTCGTCTTTTCTTCGATTTCTTTGATTTCTTTTTCTTTACTGGAGAAGCAGACGATGAAGACGAAGATGATCGGCGTCTTTTCTTCTTCGACCTCTTCGATCTAGAACGAGACCTGCCTCTGTTCTTTGAGGTCGTTTTTCCCCCAACTTCGTTGTTTTGAGAGGTTGCATTAACTGCCAACCTACTCAAGTCGTCTCCGTGGTCTGCATTCGACCCCGAAGGAGAACGACTGTTCACTTGATTGATAAGATTATTATCGATAACATTTTCTTCGTTTGAAACTTGATTCTCCATTTTTTAAAAAAAAAACGTCCAACACTGATAAGCGATGAAGTTAAAAGAGGACGAGAGACTGGGTTCCAGTCTGATACGGTTAGGTTCGAAGAACGCAGTATTAGATCGACTGAGATTTTATGAAATAAAATCGGTGTCTACTATTTTATGTGTCTAAAAACAATAGACACGGGGAATGTGTCTTATATGCATCCGTTGAGATGATATCTAGCATGCTTGAGTATGGTGTTTACAAGTATAAACTTTAAAGCCGTTAAGGTAAACAGTGGCAAATTCTCGAAGAAATCACAGCCAACGTTTTTATCATTCAGTCATTTATATAAGGGTAAGCCTAATTCTTATTGATAAATATAACTTCTTGATAATTTTTTATAACCTTTTAATAATTTTCTTGTCATAATAGTCAAGAAAGCTAAGCTAAAATTAATTTGTTTGAGGCATAGCTAAGGGTATAAGTTTTTTAGCTGGGTTATATTATAGCTAGCTCTAGCTTAAAAGTAGAAAAAGGGGCCAAGGTGAAGATAGCGTGTCAGTGATATGAAGAATTTCGAAAGCCAACAAAACTTAGTTAGCTAGCTAGCTAGCTATAGATAATGTTTTTCTGCCAAAGATTCCATATTCAAAATTGTTAGCTGTATATTATATATATAGCTACCTCCTCTTCAAGAAGAATGTTTTATAGTAACTATACATAACAATGATTGAGTCTGTTATTAGCTTGTTGATTGATTATTCCATGCTAGTTGTTGACTGTGTTGAAAATCACTATCTCTCCATCATCACTTGTTCTGTTTTCTGTTTGTGTTGACAGATTTCTTTGTTTAAATTAAAGTTTTGGTAGTAATTTCTTTCGGTTACTGGTATAGTATAGTATAGTATAGTGTATTCTGACAATAATTTCAGGTTACAACAACCTCTAGGGTCAGCTCATAATAAATAGATAAAAAAACCAAAAAACAACAAAAAAAAAACAAAAAAAAAACAACCCAGAAAATAAAAATAATTAAATAATAAACTCCCTGGACAAGAATGGAAGCTCAGTAAAGAACATGGATAAGATTTGAATAAACCTTATAGCAGCTACCTAAAAGCAATTGAACAAGGAGGCTTCTCAGTCAATTTGAGTAAACACATTTACACTGCGATTTCGAATACATCTGTGTACCAGGCATGAAATACTATGATTTTAAATTTTTAATACTTTTTAAAATGTAATTGGTAAAATATTTAACTTTGCTTTAGATTATAAATAAAATTTGAAAAAAGGCAATTAAAAAAAAAAAAATAAAAAAAATAAATAATGATCGCAAAACAATCAAACAAACACAAACAAACAAGAAAAGAGTATGATAATAACGAAATTACCCCATACAAATTGTTCAAACACCCCATTCACAAAGACACTCCTCCCTATCTAATATATGAAATTAGTAATATCCAGATCATAATAATATAATTGGTCTTTATCAGACCATAATTTGTCTAGCTTCATTTTAAATTGATTCACTGTGTTACATGACACTGTGTCCTCAGGTAAAGAATTCCATAAAGCCACTACACGATTCGTGAATGAGAACTTTCGCAAATCCAAGTTACAGCTTCTTTTAAAAAGTGCTTTATCGTGTCCTCTGGTGTTAGACAATTTTGGCAATAACAAGTTCTCAGTAACAGCTTCGTCATAAACATTATTAGTTATCTTGAAAGTCTCAATCATATCTGCTCGATATCTTCTGTAGAATAATGAGGGAAGTTTCAGTAACCTGAGCCTTTCATCATAAGTTAAATCCTTCATACCTGGGAGCATTTTTGTAGCTCTACGTTGTACGTTTTCCACAATCAACATGTCCTTTTTCAAGAATGTACACCATACTGTGTTAGCATACTCAATATGTGGTCTGACAAGGGATGTGAACAACAAGACAAAGTTTTCATTATCCATATAGTCAAATGTCCTTCGAATCAAGCCCATAATCTGATTTGCTTTTTTAACCTTTGATGAAATGTGGTTTGAAAATGTTAGATGGTTATCTATTAATACACCAAGATCTTCTTCACAACTTGTATTTCTAAGGGCGGAATGCTGGCCAATGAATGCTGGCCAAAATCAGATATTATGTGACCTATCCTACATTGTGCTCCATTTACCATGCCATCTTTCACAGTCATCTCACATACGTATGTATATACAGCTGTCACATTTGGGGTTTTATCATCCTTGAAATAAAAAACAGAATTCAATCTCTTTAAAACAAGGCATTAAGGATTATTCACTTCAAAAAATGTTGGGAATCTACTGGTCCATTTTACCTTGAATCTAATATTCTTCCACTGAGCTGCAGTATGAAACTGAAAAATTGTTTTTTAGCTTTTGACCATTATAAAAACAATATTCCATCTGTGTTTCAAAGTTTATGCTCTCCTGTTAGATATAGACATGAACACTGTACAAAATCATCGCATTTTAAATTATGTATTCATTCCTCGTATCAACACCATAAATTTAGGATCATACAGTGCTAAAACTAGGATTGCCAAATTATTACCAGGGTTACATTACCTATTGAAAATTGTTTGAGAAAACACTAACAAAGCATGTTTCAAATTTACGTCTAGGATTAACGCTGCATCTGAAGAATCCATAAAATCAACATCACAAATTAAATTTTCATTAACAGTCGGGATAATCAAGTATTAAATAATCAAGGCTAGCCTTTGTGTCTTTGAAGCGTGTGTGTTGTATATATATTGTTTATTGACGTGTTTTTAGTGCTGTCTCTGTGCTTTATTTTCTCCCCTGTCCTCTTGATGCTTCCAGTAAATTTCTGTATGTATTTGACAATGCTGACCTGACAACACTTTTCTTGGGTGACAGTGGTTTTCTTTACTAACTTTTGTTATTTTCCCATTGTCTTCCTTCTTGGTACCTAATGATAATAACATGAAACTTTTCATACTGTTACAATGAAATATATGATAGTGTATGGTAATAGTACAATGATAGATGAATGTATTTATAACATGTTATCATTAGATATAAAATTACTTACTTACTTACTTTCTGGTAGGCTAGAGCTTGTTGAAGAGAGGTCTCTTCCACTGAGTCACCAAACTAATTGAATGTTACCTAGATTGATTACCTACTGATTAATAGGGTTGTTGCTGTCAGGTACTCAATAAAATAAAACTAAAAATCTTAGTGTCAAAAATTTGGAAAATGTTTTATTATATAATACAGTGGTAGTTCTATTTCTTTTAATGAAATTGAGATAAGATGAGTTTTTTTAAAAAACTTTGGCGGTGAAAAGTATTTGTTTCCCCCCTCCAGTGTGCCGGCATTCTGGCTTTATAAAATGTTTTTCTTAGCACTTACTTTTATCCTGTAGATTATTCCCGTAATAACTACTATCAATATTTTTTTAGATATCACATCAAAGAATTTTGCTGGGATGTACATGGAAGTACTCTTTTTTAAACAGAGTACTTCTGAAACGGAAAGTTTGGAACATACGTTAGCCGATAACTTGCCATGTTCCTCTGGAGTGACGGAAGCAAGTTATTTAACATCTTATATTTTGGGTTCCTATGCATTTCATAATGGACATAATTAAATAGTCCAAATTAACGTTCGATGTTAACATTTTTAACTATAATAATTATTAATAATGACATTAACACGGACACTTTATAATTCTATTTATATGAAATATATTTCCCAATAAAATTCGTGTAATCGATGGTTATGCATTTTTTTCCTTTTTAGTTTTTTTTGTTTAAAAAAATTTGGCGCTTAAAATACCTTTGCGCAATCATTCTGTTTCTTAAAAAAAAGATGTACTTGTGGATGCACGCTATTTTTTATAAGCATCACGAGGCTAAAATTTTATGAAATTTGAAGCAACTAATAAGCAACAAGCCAGCCTCGGATGGATAAGTCAGAATTAAACTTTAAACAGCAAAATACGACAAATTAACCATGGACTTCTGTAGCATATTTACATGTAAGGTTCCACATAGAGAGAGAATAGTTCCCTGGGTCTGCTCTTTCCTTTACGCTTACACCAGATTCTTAACAGGAGAGAAAAAGTCCGATATAAGCGTGATGGAAAGAAGTCCTAGAAACGAGGTTGGAAATAATTGCTTACGTCGCTTTTGGGATATTTAAGCAACAGATAAGCATTAAACGAGACTGAAAGTTTTAAAAAATTAAGCAGCAGCGAGGCTGGACCGAAAATTAGCGTTGCTTATAAAAAACGTGTATTCCTACACTAAATTTCGCGTACTAACGAACTTTTTTGCTCGGCGCGAAGATTTGTACGAAGAAGCTAGTTTTACATTATTTACATACTACAGTCATATTTTTTTCATCAAATTCGTCCAATCGCAAAAAAGGTTATCTCCATATTTGTCTAACATATCAAGCGGATGCTTAATTTGGCGCTATTTACACTACCAGAAAACATTTTCTCCATGTCAATTCGAACAGTTCCATTCCATTAATTTCAAGCTCATAGTTTGAATTTTAACGCAGATTTGTTGAATCAAGTCCTATCCATGTCATTTCTAACAGTTCCATTTCCTACAATTTTCTTCGTCTTCCTAACTAATTATCCACTTTAAAAAAAACAGTTTCATTTTAAATTCAGGGCTAAATTCATCATAACTTATCTCCGGATTAAACAGCAAAAGTCTATATTATAAATTTATCGAAACCGTTCAAATTAAGGCACAATTTTATCGATATCGTATTTCTGATTTTGTAACCATAGATTCTTACTGACGAAACTCTGTTTCAATTAATCAGTATGCAGTTCTGAAAGATATGAGACGGCCAACACTTAATGGCAGCAATGTTAGCATTTAAAAAAAAAACGTGATTGCTGAGTTTGAGAATTCGACAAAATCGGTGTGTATGGATTGATCAACAGTAAGAGGTCTTCAG
The DNA here is from genome assembly GCA_030067915.1 of Hydractinia echinata. Lineage (NCBI taxonomy): Eukaryota > Metazoa > Cnidaria > Hydrozoa > Anthoathecata > Hydractiniidae > Hydractinia > Hydractinia echinata. Next base: position 5,296,700 of record JASGCC010000002.1, on the reverse strand, counting down.
CAAATATATAATACAGATCAGAAAGATATCGTAATTCTAAGATTGTAACGTGACATTCTCACCGATAAAACCTTGCATGGATTAGTTACTATGTGTCCGTATAAACGATATGAGGCGACAAGAATATTTAACAGAAGAAACGTTTGAAGCGCAAAAAAAAGAAAGAAAAATATAGATTTCTGTGTCGGTGTCAGTAACATCTACGAAATGCTGTGTATGGATTGCCAATAGCAAGAACTCTTATAACGTCAGCAACATCTATATTGCAAAAAGATATTGTAATTCGGAGTTGGTAACGTGAGATTCTTACGGAAGAAACTTTATATGGATTAATCACCACTGTGTTGGTTAAAGCGTATATTTATACAACACTAATACTTAAGGATACATGAAACATCCAAATGATCTTCAAAACAATTGTTAAAATTTTATCACACACAGTGTGAAGGTAAAATAGTTCAAATAAATTCGGGACTCGACCTTAAAAGCTCAAAACCGAGATAGTGTTATAGTACTCAGATGGACTAGATTTGAATAGTGTGATTTTTATGCGATATAAGCTTTAAATGTCTGTACCTTTTGGGCTCGAGTGTCGGCAACTCGAAAAAGGTGTTCAATTATTTTCAACATCTTACCAGTTTATTATTGTATGACAGAAATACCACTATTTTATATGAAATTTATCCGGCTTTCATTGTATAAACATAGGTAGTACGTGTTTCACGTATCATTAATAGAAGCAACGTTTGCATTGCATTGCAAAAATGAGTCGATAGGTGATCGCGGCGTTTACATGATAAAACCTTCGCCCTCATGTGAAATCTCTAATGTATGGATTTTCTTTTAGACAGACAAAGAAGTGAAGAGTTTCTCTTTGGAGTATAATCTGAAATTTTGAGCAACAAAGTTACAAATATTATAGGAATTATATAGTGTTTTTTCTTCCTCCTCCTCGTCATCAATAAAAATGAAGTTTCGAGTTTTTTAATTCCATTTTCGATATTTGCCAGCTCAGATTCGTCAGTTGTAATATCTGGTTCATAATTCTCTTTGATTAGTTCACGAATGTGCTTTCAAATGCCTCTATGGTTTTCATCAAGCCCTCTTAGCTTTAAGCATAGTTTCAAGGTCTCCACCTTAATGGGGCCCTTGGGTCGATTGGGTCGGTTGAAGAGCAGAAGTGTCTCTTGATTTATGGTGTGTTTAAGGAACAAACCACTAAAAAATATTTAGATCTGGAACACTATATTCATGTGTGTGTTCCTGCGAATTTGACCCACAAAGTCGCTTTCAAATATGGTACACAGGACGATATCCAAAAACGTACGTGTTTGTCCAGGATGAAACCTATCCATGCCCGTTAACTTGAAATTAATATGCATTTAAATCGGCCAAAAATGAAAAGCCCTTGCAAGTTAAAAGATTTCGGATTCTTGTTGGTGTGTAATTTTGTTCCCTAAGGTCACCAGTAGCCTGTTTTTTACAGAACTTCTACAATGTTGTTCCGTCATTTGAAATAAATAGGTATTATCCCATGGTATTATCTTTGCAAAATGTTTCATGTAGTGCGTGAGATACAGGCTAGAACAAACCAACGCATTACTGTTGGCAGGCAAAGCAAGGGTCATTCATAAGTTTAAGTAGCCCAAAGCGGTAAAAAAATGCAAGTCGATCAGACTTTAGAATCAGATGCTCGTAAAAACATTTCGTCTGGTCGAAGCGACCAGGCGAAAAAGTAGGATCCAATCCTATTCCAGCACCGTTTGCAACGCGCCAACCAAAAAAATTGCTTAAATTAAATTAAGTTTTAATTTTTGATTTATTTCAACCTGTTTTTAACATTATATTTATGTTATTAGTATGTCGTTAATAAGATTTATTCTGATACATCCGAAATCTTAATTACTAAAGTATTGGAAAACACGTTCCTCCATGTAGTTTTTTAACATACTTGTTGTATAGATGTACTGTATTAAGCATGTAAGCTGATTCTGATATCGTAAGGGCGAAGTGTTACACCCAGTCGTGTAAACGCGCCTTTAGTCAAAACAAATTGTAAAAATAATTTCCTCACTCACAATATCAAACAAGAAAACAAAATATGTCTAAATATAACTGTTGAGGAAGATCAAGCATAAAAACTTCAAAGGTAGTTTAGGGAAACTGTTCTCTTCCACACATGACACGGGAAAAACAGATAACACAGTAGGACACCCTTAAAGCGGACACCTGGGGCCAGAGATTTTGTCCGCTTTAGAGAGGTGTCAAGGAAGTTTTCCTTATTTGGCAAAACGCGAAAAATTCTATTGCGAAGTCAATTAGGCATGCCCATATTACCCTTTCCCCTCCTCAGTTAGGCAAAGAAACAATTTTAGAAGACAATTTGCCTCAACAAAGACGTTTTTAGACATTTTAGGCAGTAGGGTAGAAGAATATAAAAACGTGATAAGACTGAGAAAATGATTGCAAAGTTCTACAGCCTGGTCAACAATTTTCTTTGTCCGATTCATAACCGTGTGGGACATGGAAGAAGTATCCGCTTTAGACTGTCTGCTTTAGAGAGATTTTATTATAAGGGTTATTATGAAGTCGTCCAGGACAAAAATTTTTCTGTCTTTTAAGAAGGAAGGTGTCTGCTTTAGGAGGGATGTCCGCTTTTAATAACGTTCCACTGTAGTTCTAAAAACTTGCCAGAATTTTTTATTTCTTAACCCTCGTAGTAGTGCGGTCCGTTTGTCAAAAAGCCCAATTTTGACACAACTTTTATTCCTACTTCAATTGACTATAACTCAAGAACAAAAAGTAACTAGATGCTCACTTCAGGCTTATTTGATAGAAAAAGCCCTAAACTTTTTTTTTGGCGTCCAGAAATTTGCGTCTTGGCGTCCGTCGCCTCCCGCCCAGGGGGGGGCGCTTCCCCCCTGGACCCCCCCCCCCGGGCCTGTTGACTTTAGTTGACTTTAGTTTAACGTAAGAACGGATTGCGAGCATTAGATGTGTAGCAAATGCATTGGGCGCACGCTAAGTAGGTGTGCCGTGACACAAAACTGTGTTTGGGTGAATTTGCGCTGCTTTGGTGGCCCGTAACATGACCAACAATTTCGGACTTGGCAAAATTTGCGGAGAGATATTTTGAATGAATTATTGATTTTGTAGGGCCGAAATTTCACAACAAAGCGCTTTCAGACTCCGACTTTCTTTTCAAAAAGGGCAGAGTGTTTTGGTCTTACTCTACCAGATCTGAGCAAAACCAGCTTGTTGAAATTGGTTGTGACGCAGCTGGGCGGGCCATACGCCCGTGGCTATATCCCGTATATATACGGGATCCGCACCACAAGGGTTAAATTTGCGCGCTAGTCTTTCTATTATTTCGTGAGAACTAATAGATTAATTTCATGAAATGAGATCAAAAATAGTATTTTTGTGAACACGGGCGGGGAAATTCAAGCGCGTCTGGATATGAAAACCCGGGGCATTATGACAGATCGGCACTAATCGAAACGGGATCGAAACTTTATCGAAACTTTTAAATGTTCAAGATAAGAGTTATTTGACACTTATCGATTCCCTTATCGATTCCCTTGCCTAGGTTACGATATATAATCGATTAACACTCACGACCAGAGAGTATAATGGCGGCCCGAGATACAGGAGAAAAAATTTGTAGGTAGTAAGATAAAAATTATTCAGACATGTTTGTTTGTGTATCTATTATCATTTATTAAGTCGCTAATGAGATTATTTTACATTGAAGGCAGCATCTAATTTGTTAGCGTGTCTGTTCTACTTTCATTGTTCTGCTTACACTTGCCGGGATGGCGGAAGAGTGAATGGTTGTTGTTTGTGGTGAAGGAGGTGTAGGGAGTAGAGAAGGGACTCCTCCTCAATTGATATTTTTTTTAAATTAGAACTTTTGTGACTGATTAACTTTTCGGGTTTGATTTAAATGTGCAATTTTGCAGGAATTAGTTTTGTTTGTTAATGGCAAATTGACTGTTTATTATGTCCCTCTTCTACCCTCCCTCCTAAATGCATGCTATTTTTGAGTAAGGTACTGTATATACACAAAAATAAATAGGGCAATTTTAGTTCGGAGGCAGCAAAAAATTTAAAATTAAAAAAAATAATAAGACTATTCACATAAAAAGGCACAAAAAAAATCTTTGATGGGAACGGTAAGAGACAAAAAATGGTAGGGCTAATTCTCATCATAGCACGTTTGATAGTATAAAAGAGAGAGTAACTTGTTACAACTAATAGATAAACTGGTAAAGTTTTTCGTCATATAAACAATCTTTAAATAACATCGTTGTACACATTAAAGAAGCTTTTCATGTGTGAAACCTCAGGTAAAATATAAACTAAAGACAAAACCAATAAAAAACAACAAAACTCTGAAATAATAAAATAATGTATATAATAAACATTATTTAAGTCATATATACTATTCTCGACACCACTGTTTTTTATGTTATTAAGTGTTTTTAAATATTTAAAGAAAAATATCGAAGGAGTAAAAGATAAAAACATAAATATTCGTTCTTCTCCTTTTAAAAAGTTATTACAAAAAAAGACCTGTAAGGACACCTTGCCGTATCCCTAAAATAAATACTATGTTTACTATATATAGAAGTTAAAAATGTTCATCTTCCTCATTTTTAAAAAAAGCCATTATGTTAATATTATTTGTTCTTAAAATGTTAAGAGCAATTTGCATGTCCTTTATAGAAAAAAATTCGTAGCCACAGTAGTCCATTAAGTATTCTTGGCTAAGTTCGTATTCATTCATGTCTTCAAAGCTACACGGATCCTCCAATGCTCTTTTAATATTGCTTTGCAATTCTTCATCTTGACTAGTCAATACAAGTGGACGAGTTGGTTGCATTTCAAGAGTTTGTGGATTATTTTCAAACCATATCTCGGCCTCAACTAAGTGTGGGAAATGTTTTTGACAAAAATCTGTAATCCCCAATTTGTTACATAGCCTTTCTTTCTCACCTAAAAAATGTTAGGATATTCTTTCATTAAAGTTTAATGACTAACAAAGAAAAGAAAATACATCATGCAAGTACATACCAATCGGTTTGCATTTTTTAGTTGGTGATTCCATCTCTCCTGATTTCAATGAAGTTTCAATTTCACCTATAACAGTATAAAATCATCATGAACATTATAGATGTACTTTCCACAGACAAACTTTAGTTTTATATTAATTGTCTTGGTTACTCAGTAAAAACACACTTATTAATCGAGAATATTGTATTATGGTACATTTTTAGTATACAACATCATACGCATGGAACGCAATTTGTAAATTTGGGGAATGGATCGGGATGCCGGGTAAGAAAATAATTTAGTAAGGCAGGACAGATAACGCATGCTGCTAGTAATCATAACAAGGTAATCACACCAAAATGCTTGCCCAAGGCAAAGAGGGTAATTTCCTAAGAGTATGCACGTTTTGGTTGCCCCTCACAAGTTTATGTCCTCATGGATCATAATATTGTGAATGGTTCCCAAGGCATGACCCAGATCTCTTCATGCATGAATTACATACTCATATCCTCTATTCACGAGGTACATTTCACAACTAATTATACATTTACCTATCACTTGTAATTTAATGATTAATTATTTAGTTTATTAATTATATACTTATTTAATAATTTATTCTCATGCATGAAGGATATTTGTTTCTCTTCCACTTCAATCATGAAGGTACACTGCACTTCACTATAAACCGATAATCACATATGGTGTCTTCTGCACCCAATAAACATGTGTTATCAATAATCATGAGCTAAAGGTGGAATGCACAAGCTGGTCCAGTATTGGCCCAGCGTGTGTTACCACATAATAATAATATCAGGATTCATAAAAGGGTGTGCCTCACCGTAATGATAATAAGTGATAATAATATCAAGTAATAATAAGATACACAAGCCTCACACACGCATCTGTCCAAATGTTATATGGCTGACGTAGGAAGCCCGACATCCCCATCAGTAAAAGCGCAAGTGGAAATTGGGTGAACCGTTGCTCCCACCGCTGGACAAAAACCTTCACAACTCTTGGAGCCAAATGGTTGTATAAGGAAACCGTGCGGCTAGAGCAACAGTGCAGCCACAGTGATCAGTGATCGCAGGACCACCCGTCGACGACTGGGTGATGTGAGCCAATCCAAAAGCTTGATTGTATGCTTGCAGTGCTTGACCAGTGCGTGAAAAGAAGCGCCAGTGGTTGGAGGCAATCATATTCGGCAAGTGTCATCCGGTTTGGCAGCACATAAAAGAAAATAAACATAGTTAGTTCAAGTAAAATTGGAGACGTTGCCACAGATGATAATGGGAGGGTGGGTGGGAGCTTCAAATCTGAGGAGCTTTAATCTCCAACAACCTCAGTTCTTTATGGCTAAAATTGGACTGACCCATGTGTCATGTATTTATTGACTTGTATTATTAAGCGAGGCAAAACAGATGCATGTTGACCTGGGGCAACTGAGACAATGCTCTAAGCAGATATAATCCAACATGGCTACCTATTAACTGAATCAGAAGTGCCTTATTCTTAACCTTAATTGAGGTACAGTACTAGGCCAGAGCCAGAGTGGTATCTATCATTATACAGGACAGCTAGAAGGTATACTGAAGTCACCACAATTAACATGAGCTAAATATTCATTTAGCTCCATTTAATTGTCTTGGTTACTCAGTAAAAACACACTTATTAATCGAGAATATTGTATTATGGTACATTTTTAGTATACAACATCATACGCATGGAACGCAATTTGTAAATTTGGGGAATGGATCGGGATGCCGGGTAAGAAAATAATTTAGTAAGGCAGGACAGATAACGCATGCTGCTAGTAATCATAACAAGGTAATCACACCAAAATGCTTGCCCAAGGCAAAGAGGGTAATTTCCTAAGAGTATGCACGTTTTGGTTGCCCCTCACAAGTTTATGTCCTCATGGATCATAATATTGTGAATGGTTCCCAAGGCATGACCCAGATCTCTTCATGCATGAATTACATACTCATATCCTCTATTCACGAGGTACATTTCACAACTAATTATACATTTACCTATCACTTGTAATTTAATGAATAATTATTTAGTTTATTAATTATATACTTATTTAATAATTTATTCTCATGCATGAAGGATATTTGTTTCTCTTCCACTTCAATCATGAAGGTACACTGCACTTCACTATAAACCGATAATCACATATGGTGTCTTCTGCACCCAATAAACATGTGTTATCAATAATCATGAGCTAAAGGTGGAATGCACAAGCTGGTCCAGTATTGGCCCAGCGTGTGTTACCACATAATAATAATATCAGGATTCATAAAAGGGTGTGCCTCACCGTAATGATAATAAGTGATAATAATATCAAGTAATAATAAGATACACAAGCCTCACACACGCATCTGTCCAAATGTTATATGGCTGACGTAGGAAGCCCGACATCCCCAAATTTCCCCAAATTAGTGTGGGTATTTGTAGGAAAAATCAGTGATTAAGAGTACCGGCTTATATGCGTCAACGACATACATACATACAAAGGAGCCTAGATACACGTAAAACTTTACAATAGCTATAGAAAGCAAATAACAGTCTATAGCCAAAATAAACACAAAGTCATAATACTTGACATATATAAAATCCATATTACGACACGAATTGTGTACGTAACCACAGGACCTAGTCTAGCAATTATAATTACATTAAAAAACAAAGATCACTCTGTAAATTTAAATGGATCGAATGTCCCACAACTTAGGCACGTCATTGAGGTTGGCCATTTTAGAACACCACTGTGTTAACACTTTATTGGGAAGATGGATATATCGACGATAACAGTCGCTGGACCACCTGCCTAAGATCTTAATGGCAGAGTCTGGAATACCGCAGGATGCTGCGGCAGAGGCCCCACCAATCCTAAAGCTATGCGTATTGAGATCGGGCCCATTTACACTAATTTTTACAAAGGCAGAAACTAACTTCCTAGTAACAAATTCGCCGTTGGAGAGAACAAACCAAGGACCCTGATGAGTACCTCGGTACGCAAGAAATTGCGAGAAAGCTTTGACAGGACACAAATCACCCTTAATCCTCCCAAACCTAATTTGAAATGTTTTCCTAAAGGGATCTGTTTTAGAACTTTTGATAGTCATGTAAAGAGTATTGTTGCAAGGTGAGAAGCTAAACTCGGATGGGGACAAGTGAATATTGCGATCAAAATTGGTTTTGGAAGGGCAAACATATTCCGAAACTCTTAAAAGACCAAAGAAGGCAAACAAAATAAGGCATCGCCACATAGCTTTATCACAAAATGAAAAACATGAATTGTGGATAAATCTTAGCATTTCGTGTAGGTGGGAGGGCGTGATTGGCCGTCTCTGGCGGCTTACAACATTCTCAGTTCGCCGAATACCCCTCATTACGTAGAACAATTTTCCCATGTCAGATATCTTTTCGGAAAATCCACAGATTAGACTTTGGTACTGTATCCCGCACAAGTACACCTTAATAGTAGCATATTTGACCCGCGTTGACATAAAAGTGACATAGAGTTGAAGGTTGGATTCAATGAGCGGAAACATCCGGATAGAGGCGTGGTGGCAAAACATTCTGTAGGATGAGAGTCCAGAACGGTAGGTAAGTCGGGTGTTTGGCGATAAAGCAGCATCGAAGAGGTAATTCATTGTCACACTAAGCATTCGGAGATTGACGAGGGGATAGGAGTAGGAAGCTCTTCGGCGTATGGGCACAGCTCTTTGAACTTTTCGACCTGTAAACGCGAAAGTAGGTCTGCATAAATATTAGAAGTGCCACAAATGTGGCGCATCAGCACATTTATGTTGTGATTTGCCGTAAAATAAAACAACAAGCGAACAAGTTTCATGATGTGCTCACATTTGCACGAACCAGTACTCCATATGCGGACAATGGCCTCGTTGTCTGTAAAAATGCTAACCTGGGTATCAGACCACTTCTCACCCCACGAATGTACCGCTATAACAACCGCAAGCAATTCAAGAAAGGTAATGCTGTAATTGTTGGTGTTGTGAAAAGGGATGGAAAACCATTTACCATTATAAAAACCGCCTAAACCACTCATGGAAGCATCCGTAAACATGTTTAAACTTTCTGATGTGAGGAATGTTGTTTGGATGACCGCCATCCCGTTCCAACTGGGTAAAAAATTCAGCCACCACTCAATGTCCTTGCGGGATTCTGATGTAACAGAGATGTGATGGTAAAGGCTACTTACAGTAGTAGAAAGGTCAATTAACCTGCGCAAAAAAATGCGACCACATTTGACAACTTTGCATGCAAAAGACAACAATCCTATGAGTGATAGTAGCTCCTTTTTTGTGCATTTTTTCTTTCCTTTCCACACTCTTAGCAAGGACAAAATAGCATCAAATTTGTCCTGAGGTAAAAGTATAACGAATTCAGTGGTATCAATTTCAATGCCTAAATAGGTCAGGACGCGGGATGGACCAACAATTTTTTCCGGGGCTAAAGGAACTCCTAGGCAGTTAAAGACCTGCTGAATTAAATTGATGATATTTTGGCGAAGGCTTTTGAGGAATTACCTGTAATAAAGTCATCTAGATAATGAAGTAGCTGCCGAATGGCAGCAAGGTACTGAAGAATCCAGTGAAGTAGGTCCGCAAAGTGATTAAAAGTGAACGGTGACGACCGTCCACCGAAGGGAAGAACAACATCAAAAAAATATCTTCCCTGCCATTTGTAACCAAGGAGGTACCAGTCATCTGGGTGAACTGGGCATAACCGGAAGGCATGTTTGATATCCAGTTTTGCTAGAAAGCAGTCTCGGCCAAGTTCACGTACCATATCAATGGCATCGTCAAATGATGAATATGTAACTGAATAAGAGTCCTTAGAAATGCCATCGTTAACCGAGAATCCTTGTGGTGATGAGAGGTCTAAAATTACCCGGATGGAACCATCTTTTTTAGGCGCTGCACCCAATGGGGAGCAATGAAAACTGGGAAGAGGAGGGCAATCAAAAGGGCCAACTGTATGCCCTCTATTTAACTCTTTTAAAATAGCCTCATCGACTTTGCTTGCATGTTCCATAGAGGATTTGTTGTTAGAAGTTGATGGGAGAAGTTGTCCATGTTGGTACCCAAGTTTAAACCCATGGCTAAAGCCAGAAAGGATAAAGTTGACTAAGACCTGATTGGGATGGGAAACTAATAATTTGCCCAATAATAAGACATTTACAGGAGTGAAAACAAAGGACTTAATCGGGAAAAAATTATTGGGTACTTGGTTGAGAGGGCCTAAATGAGCAACGGTGCCCTGGGTGGTTTTTGGAGCAATGGGGGCACTTGTGTGGAAAGGGACATGTATTGGAACATGACATGCCTCTATTGAACCGCCAGCACACCCTGGGAGTTGATGGAAATCGGACCTGGTGGAAGCTGCTTGCGGGAAGATGCTGGGAAGCATTCCGAAACGCGGGCCTAACCCACCTGCACTGGAAGACCGGGGGCAATTTGTAGCAAAATGTCCTGGCTGACCACAACTGAAACATGCGTAAGAAGTTCTTGTGGAGGTGGAAGAGGTGTACAACTTAGTTAACAATGGAGCCCCTCTCAAGTGTTGGGTAACGAGCAAATCGTCAAGTTGGTCCCATCTTCGCAGAGAATCATTAGCTAACTGCAGCCGATGCAGTTTGTCGAAGGCACACACAGCGGAAAAAACGTATTGGTTGGCAAACTGGGTGACTAGAGTTTGATAGGTGACCAGCTGTGTGGCAAGATGTGGATAAAAATAAATAAGGCAACGTAGATAGTTGCTCCATGCCAGGCACCAGGAGGCAAAATCCTTAATCCTAGACCTACCCGAGACATTCCTGCTTAGCGAGAGTCGTGGGACGCCATCTGCAGTTCTTACATTGATATCGTACTCACCCTCGTCGTCGGGGACAAACGACGAATTTAAGGATGGTGGGAGGAGTAGTTCCAAATTGACATACTCCAAACGCTTAATTTTCTCCAAAACAGCCTTAGGTACTGCGGGCAGCGAAGGTACAGAACAATGGGCCTGGGGGATGTGAGAAGACAACAAAGGGGCCTCAATGCGCACAGCTTCATCTGTAGGCTGAAGAACCGCAACAGCATCCGCGCCATCTTGATCAAGAATGGGGTCCAAAGAGCCGGCGGGCCGAACACAAGAGCGCGAGGAAAACAAAGATGGCGCAGTGTAATGGTTCCCCAAAGACGTGGTTGGTTCAGTTAAATTCAAATTATTTAATTGGTTAGCCTCGACTTGGCTACGAATTTCTGTGCGGACAAAGTCAAATAGGTCCTTTTTTAAATTGTCAAAAGTTGTATTTTTCCGTTTGAACAGGACTCGTTTATTCGAGGCTTTAGGAACTTTAGAAGAAGGTATGGTTTTGTGCAAAGGAATTTCCTCACCAGAGGCATTGCTGATGTCGGCATCGTCAGAGGATAATTCAGTGGCCACGTGTTGCTGGGGAAGGCCGCCATCTCCAATACGCGTTGCACTGGTAAAATGAGCCATCAAAAGCTCAACAATATGCAGAAGAGATTTCCCTCTTGTGTGGATGTTCAGTGAGTTGGCCAGTAGAAGGAGCGCTTCCTTGCCCATAGAGGCCCACTGCTCAGCTGTGCGCATGTGAGGCTCTGTTTCAAACACAGGAGTATCAAAAAACTGCTTACCAGACTGTGGTGTGGATGAGTAGCATGGTTGTTCACTGGGCGTGTCGGTTGCTGGTGCTTTAATGCCCTTTTGAAGAGGTTGTTTATTTTTAGGTGCCATAGTGGTGCTGTCAGGATGCCTGTTGAACAAGAGCTTCAAATCTGAGGAGCTTTAATCTCCAACAACCTCAGTTCTTTATGGCTAAAATTGGACTGACCCATGTGTCATGTATTTATTGACTTGTATTATTAAGCGAGGCAAAACAGATGCATGTTGACCTGGGGCAACTGAGACAATGCTCTAAGCAGATATAATCCAACATGGCTACCTATTAACTGAATCAGAAGTGCCTTATTCTTAACCTTAATTGAGGTACAGTACTAGGCCAGAGCCAGAGTGGTATCTATCATTATACAGGACAGCTAGAAGGTATACTGAAGTCACCACAATTAACATGAGCTAAATATTCATTTAGCTCCATTTATTAAGTGCGAAAAGATTTAGACAATTGTACAAAATATTAAGCGTCTAGAATAACAAAAAATTTTTAAAAATATATTTTAAGAGCAATTTTAGTTATACATTATCAGTCACTATTGTCTACTTTGCGAATAGTTACTAAAATAATTATAAATTAAAAAAGAAGAATTCATAATTATAATTAGTAATTTTAAGTAAAAGCTAAAAACCCTTGACATGACATGTTAAAGGTAATATTTATGTAAGTGTGGACTCAAGTAACTAAAAATGTGATTTTTTGTGATCCATAAAGGGTTTCTTACATTTTTTTTGTTGTGATGAAATTTTGCCATTCTTTTCATATATCTGTTGCAGTACCTCCATATTGGCTGAAATATTGCAAAAAATGAAGTATATATATCTATATATTCTCTTTTTTGCCAATCTGTACGTATAAGTTTGCTTAGATAAATTTCGATAAGCATCAAGTATTCTTCTAGTTTAAGCATATTGGTGTTCACCCTGATAATCTTATAAGATTTATTCCTTGACAAAGTGTACATGTACCTCCTGATTTGTTTTTTGATACAACATTGAAATGAATATTTGATTGTGACTTTAATTCTAAAAATAATAACATTTAAAATAAAAGTACACACACATAATAAATTTAAAAATATCATTCTGCCTATGTGCATATGTATATGTATATATACGTAAAATGGAAATAATGTTTGATTTCATCATGGTAATAGGCTTTCATAGGCAAAGCATAAAAAAAGTGGCATAATTAAATCTTCTAGATACTTACTAATACTAGCCTGTTTATTTTCTTTAGTTGCAGTCTTTATTTTCAGACTTCCCATTTTAAAATGAGTGTTTTTTGAATAACTTTTTAGCAATTCAAGTCCATCTTTCAAGGGAAAATACTTTATTGGAGGCTTATTGCAGCTGTTTATGATGGCAATACTTTCCTTAAAAAGCATTAAGGCTGCATGTTGACTTTTGTTTAAACTGATAAGCACTCTGGCATTTACTTGCACTCCAATTTCTGAAAGCAAATGAGTGTACTTTTCGTTGTTGTTGTTTTTGAACCAGTTACTTAAATCAAAGTCATGCCATTCATATGCTTTAGACTCTGCTACCTTTTTGACTAACTGATGATCATAACCGCCTGATGGAGACCTGTTGCCTGGAACTATTTCATTTACAAAATCAGTTTCTAACGCTCCTGCTTTTAAAAGCCAAAGTTCGTCGACAACATGATAAAAATTGTCAGAGGAAAATGGTAATTCTTCAATGCCTTGTAGATCTGATACAACATTGTTAAGGGCACATAAGGCATTGAAACTTTCCCCCTCTTGACAGTGTATGTTGATATTTTCTCCATTAATAGATGCTCTCAACTTTGTGGTACTACATTTACTGTTTTTACCAATTACTGAAGTTAAGTAGTTCATATTACTGATAAATGGATTGGTGTATGGTGGTTTTAATTTCATTTGATTCTCAACAATCTGAAATATCTTATTTATTGCTATTTTACAGTTAACATTGGTATTGTATTTTTGTAATAAATCAATCTTATGATGTTCTAAATGAGTTGGTAATGTAGATGATTTTGCTGTTTTGAATGACGTAGTAGTTTGTGATAATTTTTTATCTATGTTCTTGGTATTTCCTGGTGTTGATGATTGAGTCGGTTTTGCTTGGTTATGTGGTGCAACTTTTTCATGGTGTGAAATAGGTACATGAGTGGAAGACTTAACTTTCATTTTTAATGCTGCTGCAAACAATTTCAATTTGACTATACAGCATTCATGAAAACAGCTAACACTATCATTAAAACATGTGCAGCAGTCATGTTCGGAATTTTTGTTTTTTAAAAATGACAGATATATGTCAGGAAGTTTACATTTGCGGTCCCTTTCCCAAGCCACTGTTCCATATAAAAAATAAGGAAATTTTTGGTTCTCTAAAAAGGCCATCCCATTCTTTGTAGGTAGAGGATATTTCTGATTCCTCCTTCATATCCATCAGGACTCCATAATCCAACACTTCGTAATACTTCTTCATTAAAAAAGAAATATCTGTCCTATCTCGCCGTCTATACCGTTTTTGATCCTGGTATATGTTCTCTCTTGTGCATTCCCCAAAAGTAGATATGGCCTCCATAATTGTGTTGTATGTGATTTTCTTAGGTGTTTCATTTGCATCATAACTACATTCATCATCTCTGTCCATGTATTGTACCATTTGCCCTTGAAAGACAGATTTTTCATATGTTTCTTTGCCATTTGGGAGTTGCACTTTGTAGATACCTCCAGAACATACACCTGACACTGTTCCAACTACATTCCTTGCCTGTGTGATATCTTTCATTTGCTTCCGTGCTTCAAAGAAAGGATTTTTTATTAAAACTTTGTCTCCAAGTGAAAATTTCCTTTCTTCATTTTTTGGTTTTCGCCTTTGGATGTTGCGATGAATACCATACTCTGTTGCTTCCAAAGCTTGTAGGTTATAATATTCCTTTTCTTTTGCCAATGTGTACAAAGCAGTGTTGAATTTAAGTTTATCAAATTCATTTTCTTGACACTCATTACTTCCACTGCTTTGTATTGGAGCTGCGACTGCTTCTAGATCATTTTGCTGAGACTTCTCCTGCTTCTCAATAAAGAATCTTGATGACAGTGATGCAGAGCTACAAGATTGGTATATTTCATTTGCTGTAATACCAACATTTGACTTGTTTGATATTTCTCCTTCTTCAAGCCATTCTTCATCACTTTCAGAATCATCTGTACTGGAATTACCATCATTTTCTTTAACATTTTCTGTGTGTTTTTTCAGCCACATTAGATCATCTGGAATAATGTGGTGTCGCATTGCAATAGGATCTCTGTTGTGATAGATACGGAAAGGAATGTCATCGATGGTTTGATGCCATGTGTTGTTCATGATGCTACTGATACCTGGTAGAAGCAAAGGCCAAGTCCTAGCACTTTCATCTTTTGTCATATGTTGTAGAATTCGATTCAAGTGGCTCTTAACAACTTTGTTGGCATTCTCAACCTGACCTTGACTCTGAGGATGATATGGACGACCATGTTTTATTTGTACATCATGAGTTTTCAAAAAATCAGTAATTATCTTAGCTACAAATTCCTTTCCATTGTCACTTTGAAAGATTTCAGGAAAACCTTCTTTCTCACATAAAAATCGTAATGAAGTATATACATGTTCAGCTTCCTTTGATATTATTGGGAATAACCATATATACTTGGAAAAGGTGCATTTCACTGTTAGGATGTGTTTGAACCCCCATATATTATTGCTTAAATATTTGCGTTTATTTACTGCAAGTAGAATTAAATCAAATTGTAAACGTTGGTGGGGCCAAAAGGTACGAATTGGGATTGGTGGTGGCAGCTCTGTTTGTGGTAATGGATTAGATACTTTACATGTAGGGCAGTTCTTTAGAAAAACTCTTGCTAGTTCATTTATTCCACGGAAATAGTATGTATCATTAAACTTTTTAGTTAATTTATTGATTGAATTTGGATGACATGTCAATCTTTCTGTGTCAATTTTTATTTGATGTAATTTTTCTAATATCTTTTCAGCATATTCTTGTGGCACCAGTTCCCGCCATGTAGTTATTTTTGTCTTGCGATTATATATGCAAACCTGAAGTTTTGGTGTACCAGTGTGAAAGCGCTCTAGTTCTCCATCTTTTAATTTGAGTTGAAATTTTCTCATATTTTTATTATTGTTAATAAAAAAATTTCTCTTGTATTTTTTGTAAAAGATTGGAATCTTATTTAAAATATGGTCGTCATAATCACTCAATTCAGAACTGAAATCAGAGTCCAATAGAATGACGTTTAAAATCTGTTGATACACCTCCAAGGTTAATGGCTTAAGAAAGATTGAATGATCTAAAAAAATTGAAATACTTTCAAAATGTTTTATTCAAAAAGGAGTCTTATGCACAAGGAAGAAGCCTTTTTAGGAGTAGTTCTCAAATCTGAGAAACTTTTGTGCCATTGCTCTTTTCGAAAAGAGGTTATGTTTGAAATAAATGTTTATAAATAAGCAATACAACAACCTTCTATTTAAACAAATAAAGTGGTCTATATTATTAATGATGAAAAAGGAAAAAAAATAGTCTATTTGGTTAATTTTTAGTGATTTGAAGGTTTAGGCTAGACTTTTTTTGTGACTGATTATTTTTTATTGTCTACCTAGAAAAGGTTTTGCTAAATTACAAAAAGTTTCTATCACAAATGTTTCTCAGATAAAAGTAAGTTATTTTTTCAAAACATTTTTATTTTGTACTCAAACTTTAAGGCGCAATTTTCACTCTGATTGTCTAGTTGGTAAGACACCTTAATGGTAATCCAGGTTCGAATCCTGGTCAGAGAAATTGTTGCCACATGAATAATTCTTAAATGTATTAACATTAAAGGACATTCTTAATTTTGGTATTTTCGCAGATAATTTTTGTCTACTTAAGGCCGGTTTCCATACAGCTGCATTTTGCGCCCAGTCGTAAAATGTGTGACTTTTGATCTACGCAAGCCAAAGTCAAATAGTTATTTGCAGAATTGACACCTAAAGGCCAGTTTCCATACAACTGCATTTTGCCTGTTTCCTCAAAAAATTATTTTTTAAGTTTGCACATCATATCAGATAATCAGTCAAAAAATAGATATTAAGATAAATTAGACACTGGAGACACACATAAACACTCAGTCATAATGTGTGGGGTTCACAATTTCAAACATCTCCCACTTTTATTTAGTAAAACGAAAGTGTAGTGAAGCCTTTACATTTACATTTTAAGTTTGAATAACTTGAATATCACAGCCTTGCCTTGTTTCCTCAAAACATTATTTTTTAAGTTTAGACTTATTTTCAATCATCATAATATCAGCAGATGATCAGCCAAAAAAAAGATATTAAGATAAATAAGACACTGGAGACACAGATCGAGTGAGCTGCTGTATGCAAACCCTTGCATAATTTCAGATTGCATTGCATTTTGCATTCCACAAGTTGGGGTTAAGACTAAAAGGGAAAAGCCCATCTGACAAAGGTGTTTTATAAGATAACTGCCTAATACAACCCCTTTTTTAAGTTCTCAGAGTGGCCGTCTTATACTGATTTGACTGTACGCTAAACGTCAATTCAATGTTTAGATCTTAATCCCTATCCTCCCTGCTCTAAAGATCAAAATCAAAGAAGTTATATTTTAGTATTGCCAATCACTAAAATTACAAGCACACTCGGTCATACACTTCTAAAAAGCACTTTAAAGACAAATTATTTCAAAATACTTTTTTCATGGGGATGGCAGAAAATTATGCCATAAGATTATACTAAATCAATGTCAAGGATTTAACCCTCTCTTATCTGCATACTTTTCGATTTGTGAGTCATCCCTTAGAATGGAACAACAGATACACAATTTTTATAAAAGACATTGCAGTGAAACTGAAAATTTCAAAAAGTAAATTTATAATTTGACAGGAATCTTGCTGAAAAGCAATTTAAGGGTAGAAAAAAGGGGTCAGACTCTTTTTTAATTTCATTTAAAATAATAATAAGATTTAAATTATAAAAAAAATCAAGTCGTTTTTATTTATTTATTTTTTTATTAAAGCTAGGTTAATTTATTTGTCTTTTACTGTTAAAATATATAAACTTGTTTTTTGAAAAAAGGTTGATGATGGTCAATGGTTATGGCCAAAAGCTTAAAAAAAAAAATAGATCGATGACTCGATTTTTTCATATTTCCTAATTTTTAAAATTTCAGAAAATACCCTTTAAATTAAAAAAAAAATATCTAGGCTAAACCCAAAAAGGGTATGTTTCTTATAAAAAAAATGTGTGTACACTCAAATTAAAATTACAAAAACAAAGTATTTTACCTTCAGATTTGGATTTACCAACATCTTCAGAATCAGCTAAACATGTTTCCTGCACGTTATTTACTTCCATTTTAAATGTGGTGACAGAAATGAATTGAACAGATTAAATAATAAAATTATTTTGAAAATTACTCATATAAACTACTTAATTTACAGATTTCTCACAACAACTGAACCAATGATATAACTGTATAACTGTGGAATATTAATAAAACCATGTGAGAAACTTATAAGTAATGAAGAAGAATTGAACTCCTTATTAGGCCATATCCATACGAATAGATAAAATTTGGTTGGTTCTTCATTGTGAAATATTCTTATTTTATTTTCTATTGGTTGCTTCACAAGAATTACAGGTTATAGATACCTTAAACAAATGAAACCTTAGAAAAATCTAGTGACTCAGAAATACTGAAAACAAATAATTCATTGAAACAGGTGACTTGAAAGTTTGTATCTTGTTGACTATAGAAATTTGCAGATATCAACAAGAATGTAATATGGAATAAACAATACCTTCATTGAAACTGGTACCTGCTAGAAACTTAGCATAATAAAATTATTATTTGTTCTATTCTGGTTAAACTTTACTAAAACTAAATTAACTAATAAATTCTGTAAAATACTAAACTTTGAGGGGGTTGTCGTCATGTGTGTACATGTGTTCAAAAAATAACTATATCATAAATAACTTACCATAGCTTTATAGCTAGCTAAATTTTTCCATGTGTAATTTTTGGTACCATAGCTTCACAAAACCATACATCTTCTAGTAAGTTCACATTGAAGTTTTGAGTCATCCTAACAAGGCTTCTTTTCTTTGTTTTAGGATCCCACTTACACTTTATAAATTTGTATCCAGGGTTTCACATAACGGAGTGTATATTCTGCCGGTACCGGCGGAATAGTAACACGCGTTAGTCGGACGGTACCGGCAGGTTAAGGAAGAAAATTATTCTGCCGGCAGTAAATTTCCCGCCAAATCGCGAACGTCAACATCATTCAGGCATTATAGTAATGGCGGATGTGGTTGATGGTGCTTTAACTGTTGGTGAAAAGTTTTCGAGCTATAAGGAGTTATGTAATAGATTAGAACGTTTTAACACATCACATTTTGTAGATTTATGGATTAGAGATTCTAGGACAATAAAACTTCTTAAGGGAGAGTAAAGAAAACACTAATTATTTTTTATCACTAATTATTTTTTATCTTATTTTTCAAGGTTGATTCTAGCTTTTTATTAAAAAGAATTTCTGCATAGTGTATTAGTTAGCAAGCTCTGTTCACCTAGCCAGCCTAGCTAGCTAATGTTCTTTTTTCTTTATTACAGAACACTGAAGAATAACTGCCCATTTAGTATCAAGATTAGGGCATCTGCAGATAGCCAAACTTTAGAAGTAAAGGATATAGTTGATAAGCATAATCATGAACTCAACCAGGTAACTAGCTAGCTATACACGGTGGTACAATTTTTATGATAAACATCATTTACCTTTATGGCGTTTTGCCACCCTGTTGTGGCTTTATTTCAAAGATTAAACATTGCTGTAACTGACAATTGCATATAAATGACTACTATGTAATAAATACAATAAAATATTGAAACCTAATAATATATAATAATAATATGCGAGTTGCAGCGTGACGTAGTTGTTTTGATTTTACGTCTAAAATAATGACATGCGCACGCATGCACACAGGCAAAAAATATAAAGAACCAATAGACCGCAATGATCGGAGAAATCAAGTTAAAAAAGCAACTTACTTTTTAAATTTTTAAAACCTACTCTTAAAAGAGAAACTGAAAGTTAGGAAAAACCAATTCCAGCTCCTTTGATCGTTTATTCCTTAAATCTACAAATTAAAGGAAATAGTCAATTTTCTTTATGTGGTCCTTCTTTTATTGCCTGTATAGATGAGCGCGCATATACGGAACTTTGTAAACATTCGCAACTCTTCTTTATAATAGTAACAATAATAAAGTTTTAAGTCATATATAACTTAGTATGTAGTAATAAAGTACAAAGTCAACTTAAAATTATTATGTTCGAAGGTATAGTTTAACGGGAAAACAGCATGGCTCCTGCCTTGCAGTTGTGGGTTCAATTCCTGCTGCCTTCATTAATTATCTGTACATAATAAAGATTAAAAGTAATCTTTTTAATATAAATTTGATTTTTAATTGTGTTATACTTTTGGTGATATATATAATGTTATACTTTTAAATGGTATATTTTTCACAGATATTGTTCAACCACTTGCCAAAACAAAGGCGACTCACAGACCCAAGCAAGGAAACGGCTAAGTACCTGTTCTCAGTGGTGATTTCCAAATTTATGACTAACAAGATGAACGAAGAAGGAAAGGCTAAAATGATTTTGTCTGTTTTGTTTTCACCCGAATTTGCTATCAACTGTATAAATGAAAACGAAAGCGTAGACGTTTCGAAGTATGGTCAAACAGGATCTTCCTAATTGCATAAGTGACGAATAATTCAATAAAAAACTAATTAGCAGATCTTGTCTAAAAGAAACTTATGGTAAGCTGTACGAATACATTCGCTGCCATAAAAACAATGTTGTTATTATTTTTAAATTTCGTAGCCAAAGGTTTTTTCTGTTTACGGCAGCCATTTTATTCTGAACATCTTTTCTCTCAAGCGGGAAATTGATTTCCATGAAGTTCAAGCTCAAGAGAAAAATGCTCCCGAGTTTTCTATACGCTCGAGCGGAAAATGCAGTCGTATGGAAACCTACCTTTAGAACAACGTGAAAAAAAAGAACAAGAAAGGTGGTTTTGTCATTGGCGGCCGCTGTTAAGAAAGATGGCACATGACGGAAGTTTGATGGATATTGTGCAAGAGTCAAGTGATCCTGATAGGAATAAATGTTTTGAGTTTTTTTGTATTTATGCCACGATTATGTACAATATTTACTTTTTGCAAAATAATACCTTTTTGGTGTATTTATCGTGTTTTCCGCTATTACTGCCGGCAGATTTATTCTGCCGGTAGTTAGTGCCGGCAGACTAATATCTCTCTTTATTCTGCCGGTAGTTGGTTAGTGCCGGCAGAATTAATACCCCCTTTATTCTACCGGTAATTAGTGCCGGCAGAATAAATACCCCCACTTATTCTGCCGGTACCGGCAGAATATCCACGTCCTTCACATAAAATTCCATAACAGAAAGAATATTGCACGTGGTGTACCTATATTAAGAAAGAGAAAAGACATTTAATTCATGTTTAGCTATAATAGCTACATTTTAGCAGTCATGTCATGGTGTCTGTTTATGTGTGTGTGTGTTATTTGTTTGTTGTTGTTGTGTTGTTGTTGTTTTTTTGGTGGGGGGGATCTAATCATAATGTAGCTGTAGCTAGCTAGCTGAACTCTGGGTAAACTCGATATTTTTCAAAACTATATAATTCTTGCATTTCACTTCTACGAAACTTCTAGCTGGAATAACCTGCATTACATAGATCTGATTATCTGATTATTGTTAGCTGGTTTCTGGAGATATATCTCTGCGGCCTGTTGATTTGATTATTGTTCATCTTTGGAAAATACATGGCCCACTGGCAAGATAAATTTCACTGGATGTAATTAAGATTTAGACACCAATTTCACGGTACAGGTTATCTAAGTTCTGATTGACTGATTAATCATGAAAGTTAAACATGTACGACTTTTTAAAAGTCGTATATGAGTATCAATTAACTTTAGGGTAGGATATCTTATATCTTTTAACACGGTGATGGCGATATGAACATACAAGATGCCCTAGGTACGAGGTTGTGTTGTCACTAAAAAAAAATTGATGTTATCATGCCAGTAACATGGATGTGTAAATATTTTTGTTGTTTTCTTACTTTCTATCTCACTCTCATGGTTTTTTTTATCTTTTTAGGTCATCTGGCTACATCTCGTGAGGCTGGAAGTTTACATGTATAAATAGACAAGGATTCTATCTAACTACGTGGGAGACGTGATATAAAATAAAAATCAAATTGAACACGAAGTTGTCGTTATTATTTTTTAAATTTTTAGACTTGATCAAGTTAAAAACATGTTTTTTTTTACAACGAATGGAAATTCCGATTTCTAATCTTTTGTTCTAATCTTTAGACCGTTTCCAGGAATGTTGGAAAGTCGTTACAGCGTTATTGCAACCCGGAACCCGCTAAACCCACCGTACTCATTTTTCTTTCCGAGACAAAACTTGAAACTTAAAAATTTCCTGAAGTTTAGATTTTTTTTTGTTTTGTTTTTCCGCACCCGTTTTGGCCTTATTTGTTCTTACGTTGTTACACAACTACAAACAATTGTGTTCAAGCGTCAATATGAATATTATTACGCAGATGTAGGTTAGAAAATATCCGTAGCTTGAATGAGAATTGCAAGAGAATTCAGATTCTGAATTGTTCTTATTTGTTGACAAAATTCAGACTAAGGTTGTTAGTTGTAAAAAGATTTTTTTCTCCTATTTTTCGGCAAATGTATGCTGTTGTTCTTACAAAAAAAAGCATAATTTCTAGAAACTCCTGAAAAATGTATCGGAACAGGTGATTTAAATTGTCCAATTGGCTGAAATATTGCGTTTAATTCCACTGATGTAGTCTTCTGTTTTCCCGAATGTTTGCTTTGTATGCAAAACATTGATAAATCATCCTACAGGTCGGTGCGTTTGCAGTTGGGATGGCCCATCTATTGACCAGGCCTAAATTGGTCTTAAGTTGGTACAGGCCTAACTATTGACAAAGGAATCCCGCGCTTTTAAAAACCGTGTCATCGGATGGGACAAAACCCAACTGTACACAAAGGACTCTTGCGATTTTAGAAAATGTGTCATCAGATGGGAAAGGCCTAACTATTGAAAAACAATTCTCACGCTTTTAAAAGACTGTGTTATAAGATGGGACAGGCCCAACTATAGACAATTGACACTTTTTAGAGACAGCCACATCATGGGCCAGTCTGAAGACTCATAGACTAAAGTTAAATATTGTAAGATGAACTAGACCCAACAAATGACACACACTGTTGTCAGGCTCAGCTGTGGATAAATGCAGTATCTATAGGAGAGGACTAAAGAAGACAAAAAATGTCTGGAGGAGGAGAATAAATCATAAATTCTCAAAATATAATCTATTACAAATATAGCTAAACTAATGATAAATACAAATACCATGTCATAAATTCTGCTTTTCTTAAAAATTAAACAAACACAGACAAATAGGAACTTTAAACACTTCAGAACTGCCTTTGTAGTCCCTCCTGGAAATAATTGAAAGGGTGTATTATCGCTCAGAATTGGTGAGACTGACTATAAATTAAAAAATAATATTTCTTTAAATACATATATTAAAAAATATTTCAATCGTGGCGGCCCCCCAAAGATCAGCCAAGGCGATCCTGCCTCTGAAATTATGTAATAGGTCAAGTTACAATAATTCCATCTTGAAACGTAAACATAATAGCTTTAAAAATAGCTAGCTAGCTGGTAGCTATATATATAACATTACACTGAGCTAAATGTTATATCTTGATATCTGAGTCATAATTATTTAGCTGGTCATTATCCAGTTAAAAACATCTCCAATCGTGCAACAAACAAGTCTCTAATTACTTACAAAAATGCATTTGCCATCGATCTTGTCAGCCTGTGTTACGAATAAAAATCAACGTTCTGGTCTTGTATGGACTTATATATGGGACAATATTCGTGTATGGTTTTCGTCGCGTCGTAAATGCTTTTCATCGCGTCGTAAATGCTTTTCGTCGCGTCGTAAATGCTTTTCGTCGCGTCGTAAATGCTTTTCGTCGTGTCGTATCTTTCTTCGTGGTGGGGTTTTTGTCGCGTCGTATCTTTCTTTGTGGGGTGGTTTTACGTTTCGTCGAGTCGTATTTGTGTTCGTCGCGGCGTATTTCACTTTGCGGCGTATTTCACTTCGTGGCGTATTTCACTTCGCGGTGTATTTCACTTCGTGGCGTATTTTACTTCGTAGCGAAAATTTTTATGCTTTTTAACACGAAATTACTAAATTCGTGTAGCGCTTACAAGAAATGAATGAAGTGCAGTAAAATAAACAAAACCTTTAGTTTAGTGCTAAAAATTATATTCTATTTTTAAGTTAGTTTTACATTTGTGATTATGAAGAAATATTATGTGTTGTGTAAGAGTTTTATGTAATAATTTATGTTTATGTAGTTAGTTTACTTGATTTTTGATATTTTCATCAGAATCCATTTAAACTACAAAATAGATAATAGATTATACAGTGTAGCCATGCTAAAAATGTATAGCTAGCTAGCTAAATCTATAGCTAAGAATGTATCGTTTATTAAAAGAAAATGACGAAAATAATAGCTAGCTCTACCCAGTAGAAAGACCAAAGCCACTAGAAAGAAAGTGAAATATATTGTGTAAAAGCTTCACGAAATTAGTAATTCCGTGTAAAAAAGCATAACTATTTCGCCACAAAGTGAAATACCCCACGAAGTGACATACGACACGACGAAACATGAGATCACACCAACATGAGTAATACGCCACGACGAAAACCATTACGCTGCGAAGAAAACCACACGACGAAGAAAGATACGACACGACGAAAACTATTACGAGTCAAAGAAAACCACGCCACGAAGAAAGATACGACGCGACGAAAAGCATTACGACGCGACGAAAACCATACACGAATATTGTCCCACATATAACTTCATAGTTATCCAGCTTCAGGTATTGATGTTGAAGTGAGGGGGGGAATAGATGTTTTGCTGGAAGATATAACACTTTCAAAAACGAAAGTGAATTAGCTGCTAAGGAAGAGAGTGTTACACGAGCGAAAAAGGCACAGGAGGCGTTTACAGCAGCCGATTCAATTCGCCGTTAGTCCATGGAAACTTGGACTGAAACAAGAAAGCCAGAACAACATTGATGATGTACCCCCAAAACGTAAACGGAATAATAATACTGATACAATTAACTTCCTGCGAGAAAAATCACAAAATGAGCTTGGACTTAAAAAAGAAAAACTTGAATTAAAACGCCAAGAACTAGAATTTCAAAAAGAGAGGGAACAAGTTAATAATGCACGAAATGAGCAACTCTTTGATCAATAAAAAATGCACTAAACAAAATCAAGCAATGGTTATGACTCTTTCAAAGTTAGCTGAAAACATGTGATATTTTGTAAGTAGAGCTTGTTCTGTTGATTTGATTTTTTGAAAGGTATGTAAATATTTCTATTTTTGTAAGGTCTGTAAATATTTCTATTTTTGTAAGGTATGTAAATATTTCTATTTTTGAAACTTGTACATATTATTTATTTCAAAAGAAGCTAGCTATTTCTATTGTCGTCCAGTACGGGGCATATTGTTGTCCAGTACGGGGCATCCATAAAGTACATAGGTAATGTGCCTTAACAAAACAAATTATCACAGTTTGTCAACTTAAATGCTTTTTGTTCAAATGAAATAAAAAAATCAAATATATCACACAAAATATTCTTCTAGGGTGGGTGGTTCTAAATCGAAATAATTTTTGCTAATGTTACTGTATATGCTGGTACATGGTAATATGGCACTTATTTTGTACATTTTTTTTAATTGGACTCAATCTGAGTTATAGGTTTTTCTTGAAATTAGCCAACTTGGTTCGTACATATTTTGTTAATTTGTGACGTCACGCGGCGTACATTGTTTAACAGGATTTGTAAGACGATGGAGGAAGATTCACTCATTTCTTCGTCTTCCTCAGAGTGATTCAAATTTATCGCGAGGTTCGAGAGATGAAGAAGACAAGCTAAATCCTATTAGAAAAACATCCTCGTAGAAAAAATAATTTCCAAGAATTTGACATTCGGAAACAGGTAAAGAAATAAAAGCTTTGAGACTTTTTTTGCTTTGCTTTGCTTTCACAAAATCACTTATTGTGCATAATCATTTGAACTGTTGTTTTCGAAAGTAGCACACAAAATAAATATTTCATAAAGTATCAAATGTATCACGTCAAGTAGTCAATTATTATGTTAATTATATTAATTATTATGTTAATTATATTAATTATTATGGCTCGTAACAGCATTTCTATGATGCAATTTCACGGATCTCTGTTGTATGCAGGGTCGATAAACACATCGCCGAACTAGTTCCGATTGATAAATTTGCGACGTTACGGCAATCGCCTTCAAAAATCGGCCGAAGAAAGAAATTGTGGACAGGGCTGCACTGACGTCATCAATAGTTTTAATTGTACGTATTTACAACGAGAACATAATTTCAATATACCACATTTTTTTTGCAGTTTTATTTTTGATTTAAAGTTTACAGGACCAGGTCAGACTGGTTTGATACTTTCTGTTAACATCAGCGTGAGGACAGAATTGACGTCTCAGACAGTTGTTTTTAATTGAGCGGTAATGAAGTGACCACAGAAATTTAGAATTTCAATTCCAGGCTTTTACAGGAAATTTATTTTCTTAAGACAAAATCGTTTGAGAATACAGGATGATTCCAACACAATTTTTCGTAAGGCTTGTAAGCAGATTTAATATCTTTTAACGTGATTACTTTGCAGGACAATTTTAGAACATTCTTAATTTTTATTAAATGTCCAGGATTTTTGTGGGCGCACGGATCCAAGCAAAGTAATAAAGTGATGCATTTCTTAAGGAAGTAGAAGAACCTTTTGGCATGTGTAGTGTGGGCAACCCATGTTTGCGTTGAGCCGTAACGAACATCCCAAGAAACTTGGTATACGCATAATGTTTCAGATAAAGTACTCTATATATATATACAACACAATAACAAAAATTTATATTTTTATTCTACAATGGATTGGAATTGTTTTTTATTAACTTTCGCATATATTCTTTATTAGCGAATTAACTTTTTTAATTCTTCGTCCGTAGTTGCTTCTTTTTTCTGTTGCAACAGCTCATTACCTGCAGTTACACCCCACTGATCTGGATCAGACATTGCAGCACAATATGGCCGACCACTAGCTGGCTTAATGTTTTGCCAATACTCCTTGCGTGCCCTAAAATCATAAAACTTATGTCGATATGTATGTAGGTAGATTGGTTGGTTACGAACTTCGAAAAAAGATAATACGACAGCCTGTAAAACATATAAGGTTATAAATTATTTCTCACCTTGCTCTTACCCAAGGCTTAGTATGTTGTAGCAAGCCTTTTCCCCATAGATCATGCTTTTGTGAACCTTCTGGTAAAAAGCCTCTTTCTTCGTGCAACTAAACAGTACCAAGTTACAAAGGTTATAATTTCAAATATTTGCGTGGTTAGCAAAATCTTTTGAATAAAAACATACCTCTTCACAGACTGCACGAATGTGATATGACTCAAATCCACAACACCCGCCAATAAAACGAACACCCAACTTATAGGCTTCTCTAGCATAACGATGCATGTCCCATCGAGTGCAAACACGGGGTTCCAAAGCTAATATATATTTTATATTTTGAAGTAGTTTTTCTTGTTTACAACACAAACATAAATTTAAAAAAATACTTGTGATAAGTACCACACAGAACAGAAGCCTGAAAAATCACTAACCAAAGGGAAATTCTTTTAAATCAATGAATCCTTGTTTTTTAGCATCAGGGGTGCAGTAACCTAATGGTTGACACATCAAATGAACTTTTAATCCAGCCTCGTTCAAAGAATTTTTCATTATTTCCATGCACTTTAATGAAACAAAAGGTCCAAAATGACAGTTTACTCCAACAACATCAGCTCCAGCCTTTGCCATTCTTACAGCACATTCTCCAGCGCTATTACCATGCATGTCACCTTCTGGACCAATGCACATGTTTGCACATATAGGTTTTCCAGATTCTTTAAGAGTTTCTATAGCCCATTCCATTTCCTCGATATGTTCATAGTACTAAACAAAAGGCATGCTTAACACAATTAAGAATAAACCTGGTTTTCAAAGACTCTGGTTTTCAAAAGGTGCTGCTCTAAGTCAAAACTTTTTTTTACAAAAAGAGTCCTAATAAATCGGAAGATGGTTTCACATTCAATTTGTTTTCAGGTGTAGATTCAATGCAGTATTTATATTTGTTATTATTTAAATCTTAGTTTTGTTGTGAAAAAACTGAGAGTATCTAAATTGTCAAAAATATGAAAGTGGTGTCATAAAAGGATATTGCTAACCTCTGCAATAAGAAAATCGACGTTTTCACTAACAAATACTTCCAATTGCTTTCGTAGCTGTGCTTGTACAGCTTCTTTCCCCTTCCCACTCAGATAAGCTGGTGTCTGGCACACACCACCTGCTACCAGCGCATCACCCTCATCAGCCACTTCTCTTGCTAATTTACAAGCAGCACGATTAATAGCACCAACCTGAAAGAAAACAACTTAATATAACAGATCCCTGGGAACTACTTTAGAGGTAAAAGAACAAGACAGGCAAAAAATTAATATTTAACATAAATTTAATTCAGCGACAGAATGGAAAAAATTAATTGTGATGGCAAAGAAAAATAACTATATATATTAATTTTTATTATTTAGCAAATTTTTAAAATTATCTGAGAATATCTTCTATGGTGAAGTCTCTTAAATCTCTTAAATACAGCCCGTTGTCAAAAAAAAACATTTCTTACATGAAGATTTTAAAGATATATATACTTTAGTTATTTATGTTAAAATGCGCAGGTAAATAATTTAACATGAAAAACTGATAAATTTAAAACAAAGTGGGATAATGCATTTTCGATTATAACTTTGTAAAATTGCATCAATAGAGTAAACTTACACCATGTTTTTCTGCTGCTAGGTTGCCTCTGTTTTCTAATTTATCTTCACTTGCATAAAATGTAAAGGTCTGCATCACATTTGATCCTGCTCTTAAAAATTCACGATGAAGTTGACGAACTAAAAAAGGTCAAGCAATTTCATCAAATTATAGAATGTTAGATACTTATAAAATTGATGCTGTTGCAAAGTTCTGCTTTATTTGAATATTGAAGGTCGCATTGACATGGTGGACTAAGACGTACACGAGCTTTTCATTTCTCTTTTGTGTTATTGAAATTGCAATTTTTTCACTGAAATTTGGTTTAGTATTATCTTTGCAGATGGGATCTTAAATATTTCACATGTACATAATTTCCACGATATTGGCTGAATCTGTGAAAAGCGAAAACAAATACCTTTAGTACCATTAGTAAATTAGTACCATTGATGTATTTTCCACAATAGTTTCCTATTTACAGCCCCTGTCACCATACTTACTCTATTATTCCCACCCATCTATATTGCTGCTTCTCTAGCAAACCTGCTTTTTTGGCATATTGAAAAAATAATCACACATCCCAATAATGCTGCATGGGGGATTGCTGAATTTTTTCTATGGAGTTTGTACCATTATCTCTGCCATATAGTAATGTGTGTAGGATCTTACAACAAAGTTGTCCTAAACGTATTTTATGCTTTTGAAAACTTTCAACTTTTCGTTTAAAATAATACTATCCCATAGAGTAAATACGGTAGTTCTGGCAAAATTTTGTCCCTTAAGGATTTAAATTTGCAAACAACAGAATCTTGTCTATTAGGGGCTGTTCCACGCTCCAGAAAATAACATTATCATCAAATTTTGTTGTGTATTTATCGTTGTTTTGACAAAATAATTTGTAAAAAATTTCCTTTAGAACGCGATATAAAATGTATGAAGCAAAAATAAGTTCCCACAAGATTTCCTTCAACACTAAATCCGCAAATATAAATTTTTCCCCATTAAATTCCAGAAAAAAATCCATGAAAATAAGTCCCCGCAAAAATTAATTCCCTAAGGTAAATAAGAGATGATATCCTAACTACCTTAGAGGATTAATTTTTGCATAGGCTAAATTTTGTGAAATGTCAATTTTTATGATTTTTAATAGAGAATTTACTTTTACAGGGTTCCCACTCATTTTGCAAGTAACTTTTTTAGGATATTTAGGAGAATTTAGGAGGATTTTAGCTGTTTTTTTAGGAGATTTTTTCAATAGGCAGGGGAAGACATACAAAAATTTAGGAGATTTTAGGAGAATTTGATATAGGATAACTGATGCAGAATATAAATATTTTTGACTTATATTCCACAAAAAAATCCATTTTACAAATAGAGTTTCATAAATAGTTGTTCTCTAAAAAATTTAGGAGATTTTTAGGAGTATTTGCAAAAAATCAGGACATTTAGGATTTTTAGGAGGCGTGGGAACCCTGTTTTACGAATAGTCTTAATTTCTAATTTTTCACACAAGTTTAATTCTGCGAATAGCTGTACTATATTAACGTTTTAATAAAAAATACGAGGAGTTATTGAAAGAGCTCTACACAGAGCCAAAATAAAAAAATAAAAATAAAATAAGAATATTTTATACTTCTTGGCGGTCAATAACAGACACATAATGAGGATTAAATAACTGGAAGACCCACATCAGCTACCAGTTACATCCAAAAAGGAACAGTGTCAAATTATGTCCAAAGATATTTGCAATATTTTTAAACACCAAAGTATGTACTGGACAAACTCGACAACAAAAAGGGAACACATCTCTGAAAGGATTATTACTGTCAATTAGTTTTCAAATTATTCTTAAGAAAAAAACTTGATTTCTAAAACGGATTATATCATTTTTGCAACTGGCCACGTTTCCAATTTTTCACGCAGATTTTATTTTGCAAATAGGCTAATACTGAATGAAGTAAATACATACAAATAAATATATATGTATCAAAATAAAAAAAATCATGTTACACAAGTTCACTATTATTTTGTTTTTATCATAAAATAGATAAAAATTGTTTACATTTTCAGCAGTAAGCTCTTTCGGCTCTGGTATATGTGTGATAGATAGATAGATGTGCATATTTTACATGGCTAGCCTCACAAATATCGAGGGATATACCCTGTCTATTATTTCCAGGAGGGGCCATGGCTTAGATGGAGAGTCCTAGAGTATTTAATGCTCATTTTGAGCTACGCAAACCCAATTAGGACCCGCGCTCTACTAGACAACTCCCGGCAACATCCAACGGCCCACACAGTGGGCCATCTACCCAATTTCCCTCACATGGCTTGGGTTAACCCGGGGCTATGGTAACATTCACTCGCCCATGTTGAATCGCCGTCAAGAGGAATCGAACCCCGGTCTCCCGCACAGAGTACGAGAGCTATAACCACTAATCTACGGCGCCACGACGGCAGAAAAAAAGCAGGGGCGCTAGGTGAAGCAAGGTTATTTTCAGTCCATTTCATCTCACAAAGGCATTGTTAGGGCTTTAAATGAATTCAAATAAATCAGAAGGCATCCATCTACACACGATAATAGTTTAAAACCCCAAACAATGTTTCCGTAAGAAGAAATCCACAGGTGAAAACCTCTCTTCACTAAATCTTAGCATCTTTTACTTGCTACGCAAATGTCAGAGCCAGAGAGCTTACCTCCGAAAAGTAAGCAAATAATGTCATGCTAGAATCCATCTAGCTATGAAGAATAAAATATAAGACCAATAATTAAAGATTACAAAGAGGAATAAGAAAAATGTTTGCAATTTGAAATGTTTTGTGGGATTTTAATGTTGTTGCAGGTAAGTGTGAGGTTGCAGGTAAGTGTGAGGTTGCTCTTGAATGCTAGTGGTGACTCACATCAGTTTCTGACAGGTCTGTATACATTTTCATGATCAGCGTTTCAAGCTTTTCAAAAAAGAGGTATAACAGATATATAATTAAATTTCAGTGCTGAAGTCATCAAAATTCAAATCGTGGAACTTTTCCATTGTTCTTCTCTCTACTAAGTGGATTTTTACACAGGCTTATCAACTACTTAGTAAATAAAGGTACGAGGTACTAGCTACATACCTGCATCAGGTGTTTCAATAACAGCTTCTGGAGTCCATGGACCTGCCTTAACATACCCTCTTCTCTCCAATGCAAAAACGAAACCTCCATCACCAACTACTACTTCACCATTGTTTAATCGTTCTAATAAACCTCTCTGAAAAAGCAGAAATATTTGTACAGTAAGAAAGCTGAAAGGACCACCACTCCATAAAGCAAGCAAAACGTTACTTCATTCACTTGTTTTTGAATTTGCTACGCGCTTACACGTCGGACAGACTTATGACAATAAGAAATGCCATTGATGATAAGTAAGTAGAAACGTACCTTGCCCATTGTGTATATATGACCCTTCTCTCTTTAAAGCTTATGTCCAGGTTTATGTTTTTATATGGTGCGGCAGGCAGATAGACCAGACCATCTGGTTCACCTGGTTGCTTTGGTCTGTTATGGGGGTCTACCAAAGCTATGTGAAAAACAGGGTGTATGGGTTTAAAAGATCTACTAAGAAATATTTCATTATATTTCCGCGAAATTAGTTATGAATAAGTAAGAGTACCGCATTAAATGAGTGTCTTAAGAGTTTTCTAAAAAAAATAATATTGCAGGGCAGTCACATCTAATTGAGAAACAAGTACGTACATTTTTTGAACAAAATCACCCCGTTTTAGATTATGTGCGGCGATCAAGTATAACGTAGTCGGCACGAGGTTAAGAAACAGAACATATTTTTTTGTACGTTGATAAAAATATATTATGTAATTATTGGTATTATTACGAGCCGATAGTTCCAAAACATGTGCCTTTTAACAATATGTTTAGCATATGTTTTTAACATCTATAGCATTTGTCTTTACGCAAAAGAATTAGTTTAAAAGGAGACTAGGACAACCTCGTCCCAGGGAAGTTAGCGAAAATTCGACCTGGGAACGAGGTTGGAGACTAGGAACGATATTATTGATAGAAACAAAAAAGAAAACAAACAAGCATGTGACACGGTACATGTCTGACAGCCGCACAGGCTAGGCCGGATAGACCTGTACAACTATCAATCAAAACAAATATTACCGCGCATGTCTGGGCAAAGGGAAGATGCTCATTTGGAGAACCAAAACCGAGAATCGAAAATATGAATGCGACATAAAATCATTCAAGCTCGACCCCAGCACCTTTTACCGTGGCGTCGAAAATCAGAAAGCGCAGCGCCGTTGAGAAGCAAATAGTCCTGGGGACGAGGTTGAAAATCATTGCCACTGAAATCTCCGCGGCTGGTACTGTCGCATGTACCACTACTTCGTCTTTGACGAACGAAATGTTTCTTCAATGGATCTTGTGAAAATTTTTCGCTTAATATATCATCTTGACATTTGGAGTTTGAAGAATTAATTTCGCTAGTTGCACAAATGATTTCTCTAAGAACTGAATTTTTCATGTTAATGTGAAAAAAAAATGAAAATAAAAATAATTGCACACTCTTTTACGTTAAAACAAAGTTCTTTGGTTTTTACATAAAAAAACATGAGCCTGATGTGATGTGTTGTGTTTATGAATTTCGTTACAAAATCATTAAATGTATTTATAGATGACACTACTAACCTCAGAACGCCAATCGTTAAATATATGCTGAAAGTGCTATATGCTATGATTTTTTTTGCTATTTTTCCACCACGATCTTGATTAATTCAAGATACAGAGGAAAAGTTTCCAGTTAAAAAATGAGAGTTGTTATGGCAGATTGTTTTAAAATTGTCCCCAACAAGTCTACGCATTTCATTGTCTTCAACAAAAAGCTACTGGAAAGGTTCCACCTTGATTTTTGAATGGTTGTGATCGAATTTACATCTGACTTTATCACATCTTTATGAGTATTGCTAACTTTATCAAACCGTGTAGCCCAGTGCACACACTAACTGACTTCCAGAATGATGAAAAAGTTGATATATCACTATCTTTCAAAACATATGGCAGACTTTTTGCTAATTCTATTGTTTTTTTCTCCATAGGTTTTCAATATATGGAGATATCCCATCCATCGCCATTGTCTATACGTATTGGAAATAAATGGTTCAATTCTTTTTCATTTTGACGAAGGGATGTATAAACACGTGTACAGTTATCAAATGTAATGTATCACATAATATACCAACTTTCTTCATACTCAAATCTAATTCCAATATCTTCAAGCTTTTTTTTATTTTCAACATAATTTATGCACACACAATCTTTATCCACATGAGGGTAAAATAACGCAGCAGCACTAACTATTTTTTTTTTTACTTTTTCACCTCATCTAACTTTCTTCTACATTACAAGCAAATTTGGGAAATATGCAGGATCTTGGTGCTTCTTCGGCGTTGCGCTTTTTTGATGATGGGGGGTCGAGCTTGTCGAGAAGGAAATTTTGAAAAAAAGAATTCAGTTAAATATATGGAAAAAATATTTTGCCAACAAAGAAGTTAGTAATATAAACATGGAAATTAATTTGAATTCTTGCCAGGCTAAAATATATTCATGTTTAGGGGCTTAAAGGCGGGTTTCCCACTCAAACGCTTGTGGTCGAATCGATCGACATCGATCAATTCAAATGATGGCGTTTTTATTTAAATTGGTTTCCAATTAAATTCGACCATGCCTCGATCGATGTCCATTCATCCAAAAACAAAAATAAACAAATAAATAAACAAAAATATTTTCGTACTATTCTTCTAAAATTTCTCAGCCAATTAGAAATCAATCCTTATTTTGAATTCGATCGAATTTAACCCCAAGGTCGACGTTAATCGACAAAGATTATGCAATGTTCTATTTTTTAAGTAACATCGATGCGATCGATGTTGATCGATTCGACCACATTCGTTTGTGAGTGGTTATCCTAAAGGTAGGTTTCCATACGACTGCATTTTCCGCTCGAGCGGAAAAAGCTCAAGAGCTTTTCCCACAAGCATGCGCAATGAAGTAGAATGACCGCTGACCCGACGTAAAAAGATGCTCTCGAGCTTCTCTCAAAAAGTTGAACTCATTCAACTTTTTCAGCGCGTATTTTTTCTCTCGAGCTTTTTAACCAATGAAATTCAAGAAAATGTAAACAATTGCGCAATCCATTTTATTCAAGAAAAATATTAGAAAAACAACAATTTCTTCTGCACTCCTTTATTCACAAAATAAAAACACCTTTCAGAAAAGTGTTTGGTGTTAAGTACAGCAGAGAGACCTGTTAGCATTGAATTTGTGAACAAAAGTTATGGATTCATAAATTCTTTTCAAATCTTCCTAACAACCACAAAAATCAACTGCTTGTTGGGGGGCCATTGGCAGTTAAATTCATAAACTAACAATAAATAATAACTTTCCCCTTTTTCATGAAAAAGTTTTCTCATCTTTCTTAGTTGTTGTTTCCTGTTACGTCTTCTTTTAATTCGCTGCCATAAAAACAATGTTGTTATTATTTTTAAATTTCGTAGCCAAAGGTTTTTTCTGTTCACGGCAGCCATTTTATTCTGAACATCTTTTCTCTCACACGCGGGAAATTGATTTCCATTAAGTTCAAACTCAAGAGAAAAATGCTCCCGAGCTTTCTACGCTCGAGCGGAAAATGCAGTCGTATGGAAACCTACCTTTACACACAACGGGCAATATTTCCAGACTAAAAATATCTACATCGTTCATTTTTTCCGAGACTCAGTTTTGGTTCCTCAAATGAGCATCTTCCATCTGGGACAAAGCATTTCGCTAGGAACTCCGTAATGGCTGTTCTTTTGAGGGCTGTTTCAAATAAATTTCTTTACAGTAAAAACCATTTTATTCAAACAAGGAGTTTTAGTAAGTTAAATACACTTCGGGCTGCTACAGTTCCTGATAGGTAATATATTTATTGTTTACCATTACTTTTCTCGTGACTTTTAAAAAAAGTGTCCTGCCTGGCTAGCCTGCATTTTAGCTTGCTAACAGGCTACACCATCTCCACTTACATGCAGCGCTGTTAGCGCTTTGGCTTCTAATCATAAGGTTTCAGGTTGAGTCCCCACTCCAGCGCACTTTAAATGTTGTGTTTCAGCCCATTTGGTGCCATCTACAGATCGTGAACCTATTTGTATGGCAGGTAAGCAAGTTAGAGCAACGCTATACGTACTCTACGTATATCTCTAGCGGTAATGTAACATAATTACAGTGAGAGGGGAGAAAGAGTCAGCCATTAGGATGGAATCCCAAGGGACATTAAAACTTTCTGTTACTTACTTACATCTCCGGAGCTCTTCCCGTAGTGCTTACACTCTCATACACCCTGGAGCTCTTCTCCTGTTATTTCCTTGACATCATACCTCACAGGCACATGCACATCTCTACATGCTATGGTTGTCCAGAGCAGCCCATCAGCTCATCCAGTAAAAATTAGCAAATCTTTGTCATCATGAAGAATGGCCTATTGCTTCCACAGCTGGACTAAAACCTTGCTGGTTCTTTTAAGCATAGCATAATCATAGCCACATGAGCATAGAGGAGTTATTTTTCAGTTTTGCCCTAATATGTTTGTGGCTCGTAACCTCATTAGGTTAACCAAGACACAAATTATTTTAGATGAGTAAGGCTGCTTATGCATTCCTGTTGGTATATATATATGCCAGGTTAAGCCTTCATCATTCTCGGCTTAACGTCCGTTTTCCATGCTAGCATGGGTTGGACGGGGTATATTAATGACCCTCTTCCAATCTGATCTAGACTGTGTTAGATCTAAACTCAACTTTCTCTGTATCAAGTCTGTCCTTATAACCTCCTGCCAAGTCTTTCTCAGTCTGCCTCTGGGCTTTGCCCCAGGAACTATCAAGTCTCTACACTTTCTTACCCAATTATCCCCTCCATTCTTTCCAAGTGCCCCAGCCAATTCAATCTTCTTATCTGGATAACATCTTTAATTCTACGGATACTTAGCCTGCTTCTTAGCTTGGTCCTGGTAAACACCATTATTTGAAAGTGCAATTAACATATATAATATAGACTTAATTTAGTGCGATAAAGTTTATTTTTATAAAAAGCTTTGGGTTACAGGGATGCCAGCGGATCAGGGAATTTCAGGGAACAGGAAAGTGCATCACAGAAAATCAGTGAAAATGTGGTGAAATTAGGAAAATCAGGGAAAATAAAGGAATTTTGTTATAACCACTTTCTAATTTGTAAATTAATGTTAACCAATGTGTATGTTATTTGTAAACTTCTGTGAAACTGCAAGTATTTTTGATGATTTTTCATGTGGAATAGACTTTGTTTGAACGTAACAGATAACATTTGTCATGGTTGTTAGCTTTTAATTGCTTTGGGTTCCAGAATAATAACACAAAATTGATAGAAACAATGTATTTCTATTGGAATGAGTAGATACAACACGTTCAGTATGCATAGACTATTTATAGAATGTTTTGGGGAATGGGTGGGAATGCAGGTGCCTCCCTCGTGCTTCGTCATATGCACAAATATATAATGCATATCCTGAGCGTCAGGATATGCATTATAGGTGTCTTCATGCTCTGAGCGTCAGAAACATGAGACGATGGTGTTTTCTTTCATACCCTGAGCGTCAGGTGTACGAGAGAATTGAACAAATATATAACACATATCCTGAGCGTCAGGATATGCATTATAGGTGTCTTCATGCTCTGAGCGTCAGAAACATGAGACAATGGTGTTTTCTCTCATACCCTGAGCGTCAGGAGTATGAGAGAATTGAGATGCCTTGAGCGTCAAGTGCATCGGCATGTCCTGAGCGTCAGGCACATGCTAACTACTGGTGTTTTTATTCATACCCTGAGCGTCAGATGTATGAGAGGATGAGATGCCTTGAGCGTCAAGTGCATCGACATGCCCTGAGCGTCAGGCGCATGTTTCCTATTCCAGTAATGATTACAGTACACATATCTACAACTACATGTCCTGAGCGTCAGGCACATGCAAAATACTTGTGTGTTATTCATACCCCGAGCGTCAGGTGTATGAGAGATGCCCTGAGCGTCAGGCGCATCGACATGTCCTGAGCGTCAGGCACATGCTAATTACTAGTGTTTTTATTCATACCCTGAGCGTCAGGTGTATGAGAGATGCCCTGAGCGTCAGGAGCATCAACATGCCCTGAGCGTCAGGCGCATGTTTTCTATTCAAGTGCTACTGATTGAGATGCCCTGAGCGTCAGGTGCACCTCAATGAGTGTCAGCAAATATGGTGAACACATGTATACACGCCCTGAGCGTCAGGTACGTTTTTCAATGACTTGTATCAACACATTACTTGCCTAAACGGCTGACGAAGGAGGCCCAACACACCCACCAATTAAATTAGAGGATACCTACAGACTCGTTGATTCTACCTCTGGACTAAAACCCTGACATAACATGAGCCAAAAGAAATACCAGGGAAACCTTGAGGCAGAAGCAACTGTCTGGTTGTGTTGTGCTGCGCGCTGCCATAACAGCTGTGATGATGCAGTTGTCTTTAGTTGCATTAGAGACATCCATGATATTTCGATTTCGATTCGATTCCATTGCACCACGGTGATAAATTGAATTGGTATCTCCCATCCACCACTCGTAGGTGTGTTGATGACATAAAATAAAGAAAAAATAGGTGAAGAAAATCAATATATAGAAAAGGGTGGGAGGGTGGGTAACTGTAAGCTGTAAGGTACATCTGAAGAACTAGCACAGTGTGGGGTGTTGGGGTTTATATACAGCCATTAATAATCAAGACCTGGGTAGGGTCAAGTTCCTTTTCAGGCAAGTGAGACTACTATCCTGGCAACCTTTAAGATCAGGTCTATAGGTGGAAACCACCCCCCACTGTGTAAGGCTCTACATTGCATCCTCAATGACTAAGGTAAAGCTAATGTATGCTAACTACAATGCTAAAGAACTGTACTTCTGTCACCACAATTAACATGAGCAAAACTTGCAGTTTAGCTCCATTTAATTGCTTTGGGTTCCAGAATAATAACACAAAATTGATAGAAACAATGTATTTCTATTGGAATGAGTAGATACAACACGTTCAGTATGCATAGACTATTTATAGAATGTTTTGGGGAATGGGTGGGAATGCAGGTGCCTCCCTCGTGCTTCGTCATATGCACAAATATATAATGCATATCCTGAGCGTCAGGATATGCATTATAGGTGTCTTCATGCTCTGAGCGTCAGAAACATGAGACGATGGTGTTTTCTTTCATACCCTGAGCGTCAGGTGTACGAGAGAATTGAACAAATATATAACACATATCCTGAGCGTCAGGATATGCATTATAGGTGTCTTCATGCTCTGAGCGTCAGAAACATGAGACAATGGTGTTTTCTCTCATACCCTGAGCGTCAGGAGTATGAGAGAATTGAGATGCCTTGAGCGTCAAGTGCATCGGCATGTCCTGAGCGTCAGGCACATGCTAATTACTGGTGTTTTTATTCATACCCTGAGCGTCAGATGTATGAGAGGATGAGATGCCTTGAGCGTCAAGTGCATCGACATGCCCTGAGCGTCAGGCGCATGTTTCCTATTCCAGTAATGATTACAGTACACATATCTACAACTACATGTCCTGAGCGTCAGGCACATGCAAAATACTTGTGTGTTATTCATACCCCGAGCGTCAGGTGTATGAGAGATGCCCTGAGCGTCAGGCGCATCAACATGCCCTGAGCGTCAGGCGCATGTTTTCTATTCAAGTGCTACTGATTGAGATGCCCTGAGCGTCAGGCGCACCTCAATGAGCGTCAGCAAATATGGTGAACACATGTATACACGCCCTGAGCGTCAGGTACGTTTTTCAATGACTTGTATCAACACATTACTTGCCTAAACGGCTGACGAAGGAGGCCCAACACACCCAAATTTCCCCATATTGTAAAAAGGAACAACAAGAAAAATACACTATTTGCTACAATTCTCCAATTTGACATGATACAATGCAATAACACAATACTAAATTCACGTATATATTCGACTGGCACTGCCCTACTTTATTGCACCAACACTCACAGCTGATATTACATAATAGTCACTAAAACATGCGATAAACACTTTGTGGATTAATATGAATAAACCAGCCATTTCTAACGAAACATAAAATAATAATGTCAAATGATTTATTTGTAAAAATAACAGGTTTTTGTGCAACAGAGTAGTCAGTTATAACACTCAAAAACTAATAATTTCCTTAAGGCTACACTAGACTGGTATCCTCTCGTGATTCACTAGTCTCTGTAGTAAAAACGGCAACAACAAAAAAAAAGCCCATGTTAAAGTTCTACTGGCTAAAACTGTAGAACAATAAAGAAACTGTTAACGTTAAATAATATCAAGACAAATTAAATATGTCAACTAATTTCACTGAACACACTAGAGAGCCCTCACATTCCATAGCCTAGTGATCTTATTAACACTGGCAATATTAGTACACCAGTTTTCTAAAACATTGCAACTTAAGTGAATATATCTGCAATAACAATCACTAGACCAACCTTTCTAGTAGTGTGTTACATTGAGCATGGCACTGATATATTTCCGGGTCACAAATTCACCGCTTTGCAGAATAAACCAGGGACCGGGAGCCAAACCGCGAAATGAAAAGTAATGAGCAAATGCATTTCTGGGACAAAGGCGTCCACAAATCTTGGCTAAACAGATCTTACAGGCTCTTACAGACTCTAAATAGAGTTTTTTAACTTGATGTGAATGTAAAGAATATTATTGTCCTATGAACTAAAATCCTGCGGTGATAAGTGTGTAAGAGGATCCCATTTGTGTTTGGTAGGAAAGATGTACTCTGATACTGACAATGGTCAAAAATGCCAGTAATACTAAAGTAATGCCACAAAGCTTTATCGAGTTAGGAAATTGGCTATCTCCCTAAAACAACAAAATCTCTGATAGATGAGCTGGAGTAATTGGTTGGCAAAGTACAGTATGGTAGGCAAACTTCTCTTCGATAATTTGAGGCTGAAATGTTTCTTAATTTTTCTTATTTGAGCCCGAAAAGTTTCTTTAAAAAAGTCTTTTATTTACAATGCTTTTTTGAGATGGAGGAGGACGACATTGACGAGAACATTTTTGATTTGTTTAAGATGTAATCTATACATTAGTTTGTTATAAACAGATGCATGTTTAAACATCCACTTTATGAAACTCTCTTTATTCTGTCCCCCCCTTTTTTTTCTGTTGCATGCAAATAAGTCTTCTTAATGTTAGAGATTTTCTCATCCTGCTGAAATTTCTTAAAAGTATTTTAAAATTTTTACTTTCTGAGCCCAAGGTTTCTTATAGACTGGTTTCTTATAAAAAAAAAACATGTACCACGCATAGTCTATTCATAAACTTTCATGGCATTTATTTGACCATTGACACAAGAG
This sequence comes from Hydractinia echinata, assembly GCA_030067915.1. Lineage (NCBI taxonomy): Eukaryota > Metazoa > Cnidaria > Hydrozoa > Anthoathecata > Hydractiniidae > Hydractinia > Hydractinia echinata. The sequence goes on along the minus strand of JASGCC010000002.1, from coordinate 5,255,359 downwards.
GGAGGTAGCAAAGAGTTTAAAGTTAATTCCTGAAGTGGAAATAAGCAGAATCTTTTGTATGCACAAAAACCAATACTTTCATAAAATTGTTTGTAAATTTAGCTTCTGTTTATTTCTTGTACATATATATATACTACAAGCTTTATGTAAATATTTAGACTGAAGATGACATTAGAGTAGGTCAAAACATGTATCAATTAAAGAAATGTGAGATTTTATTAAATTCGTAGTTTTTATGTTTATAATGCAATGAACAACACAAGTCATAGCACAAGAATGGCCTAATCTAACAATTTTGGTAAAAGAAGCACCAGAGGTGGAATGCCAACATTGTAAATTGTTTAATATACATTTCCTTTCTTTTAAAGAACCCCCGTCACTATGGATGTTTCCCAATATAGGATATCGAAATAGAAAATTAGAACCATGTTTAAATTTATTTCCTGATATCCAAACACTCAGCGATCTAATTTATATGATTGTAACAAATTTATGTGATGATTGCAAAACAAAATTTGTATTTATTATTCTCACAATCGAGTGAACTTTATAAAAGCATGATAAAGTTAACCTACTTGCAACCATGGATGTTTGCTAATACAAATAGAATTACAAGGAAGCCTGTCTAGTTTTTACCACCAATCACTTAGCATCCAGGGACCTGCCAATAAGGTTCTGTTCTAAATTGACAAAACGTCATGCACCTAGGCACAAGAGTAGCCTAATCAGACACCAAATTCGCATTCAACATCGATGTTTGTTAATGTGGCTGAAATGTTTCTTGAAATTTCTAATTATTGTTTAGATTAAGTCATCTTGGGAGCCAAACTCCTTTTTAAGAGGCTATTCGTCTTAAGAATCCATCATAATGGCAACATCTTGTTTGAAGATACTCAGATTGATATTTTAAGCTATTTTGCTTAAAGTTTCATTTTTGTGAGAAATGTGTTCCTTAAAAATTCAGCCTGGTAATGTTTCTTAAATGTTTCTTAAATTTTTCAAAATTTGAACCCAAGTGTCTTAATAAATCTTTATATAAGCAATTAAAATTCTAAAATGAGGCTTAAGGATGCTTATGAAAAACATGATCAGGCCCAAAATATGCTTATTGCGTTCATCATCATTAATTACAAATTAAATCTTAACACATACTGGTTAATGCAGATATAAGGAATAAAGAGAAAAACTTCTCACGAAACAAAACATAAAAACTTAAGAATGTTTCCTTAGGCTTTACATAATGCTTAATATATTCTTAAATGACTAAATTTAAGCCTATGGATGCTTATAAATGTCATGCTCATATAAATAAAACATGTATAGGAATTGGAGCTTCGCACATAGGAAATTTTTATTTGTAGTACAACGGCTAAAGGAATTCTTAATAAAACAGCTTATGTATAGTCGTTCTAACCTTAATTCTAGGAATTGCGCATAGGTTGTAAGAAAAAGTAGAATTCATTCTTTTTTAAGTAAGTACAGGATGATAACAACAATCTGTAAACAGTAAAGCTAGGCAACACAAAGGGGAATGTTTATATGCGTGTGGACCTAGAAATAAAGCAAGATGAGCCGCAACAACGTATAGGTTTGCCTGTTAAATAAGGATCTGGTAGGTAATCCTACCTACCACGACTCACAATGTTGGCCTTTGTAGCCCTTTTGTAGACCTTACTACTATTACTTATATTAAAAATGAAAAAGGATGGTAAAATAAAACCACAAAATGGAACTTGCTCTACTTGCATAAAATCCATAATGGCTACTAGAATTGCATAACTTATTTAGATAACTAAGATTCCTATTCCATAATGTCTTACTCTGCCAACCAGACTGTTCATAAAGAAGTGTGCTATTAATGCTATGCTAGGGCCCACTGTTGCAAGAGACATGCCCTTTGCCTTGTATAGTTTAAAAGTGACATTGCCACAACTCTCCTAACATAAATAGATAGTAAATAGTATGAAAAGAACTGACCTGGCTACATGCAATGTCTCTTCTGATGAAATATCCAAAGCTTTTCATCTGATGCCTCCTTGTGCAATATAATCCAATTATAGATAAAAGGATGATGAGGATGATAACTGTAAGCTGTAAGGTACATCTGAAGAACTGATTTCGATTTCGATTCGATTCCATTGCACCACGGTGATAAATTGAATTGGTATCTCCCATCCACCACTCGTAGGTGTGTTGATGACATAAAATAAAGAAAAAATAGGTGAAGAAAATCAATATATAGAAAATGGTGGGAGGGTGGGTAACTGTAAGCTGTAAGGTACATATGAAGAACTAGCACAGTGTGGGGTGTTGGGGTTTTATATGTAGCCATTAATAATCAAGACCTGGGTAGGGTCCAGTTCCTTTTCAGGCAAGTGAGACTACTATCCTGGCAACCTTTAAGATCAGGTCTATAGGTGGAAACCACCCCCCACTGTGTAAGGCTCTACATTGCATCCTCAATGACTAAGGTAAAGCTAATGTATGCTAACTACAATGCTAAAGAACTGTACTTCTGTCACCACAATTAACATGAGCAAAACTTGCAGTTTAGCTCCATTTAAAAATGTTTGAAGCTGCATCACAAAACATGAAGCAGCTACTACATATAATGTACTTTCAGTAAATCATACCGCTAACCAATGTGACAAAGCTTTGCAAGAGTTTGAGTTGGTAAAAGAGGCATCTACTGCCCATTGTGGGAATTTAAAAAACTTTGATGGAATTCTAATATAGGTTGGACAATTTTTGATCAATTGTAAATACAAGATTTTTTCAATTGATTTTAACTCCCAATCATGGACAGACAGCTGTTGAGAGAGGGTTCAGCTTTTCAAAAACATGATAGAATTGTTTTTGACCTCCCATAGAAAGGTCAAGGATTACTTAGTATCCTAAACTCTGAAACCGTACGAAGTGGACATTGCTCCCTCCATGCTCCAATAAGTAAAATCGGCTCATTCTCGATATAGGTTCTACCTGGAAGATGAGAAGCAAAAAAAAAGGAAAAGGAAACATTGTTGATGATGAAAAAGCAGATTTAAACTTATATATACAATTTTGTTAAATGAGATTTGTAATAAAGAGTTTGTGCATTGTGCCAAAAAAGCTAGTGAAATGATTTAAAAGTTAAAGCTATTATTTCTAAAGGAAACAATCTTAAGTGCAAAGAGAATGAGCGGTAATTGTTTTCTATTAACAGTGTTTCTTGAGAAGAAGAAATGTGGATAAGTGGAAAATAGGGTCAATGGTTTTATAATTTTGTTTGGATTAACGCTTTGAAATGTTTTTTTTGTTAAATACATTTTTGGACACTTGTTGTTTTGTTTTGCTTTATCTTAGAAAACACACTTTGCCTTTACACTTTGTTGCTTGATTGCTTCTTCATAATCTTTTTGTTCAATTAATATTTGTTCACATTTAGGGTTTGGGAATGCTTTAACCCTTTAGGAGGCTAATTGTTTGAATGTTTTTTATCGAAACCGATACCGCAGTACAAATAAAAATTTCTACAACCTTCCAGGTTCATTTTAACCCCATACAAGTATATATATTCTGAAAGCTTATGAAAAATGCTAACAAATCTTATCAGAAAAGAATCTTTTTTTGTGTGAGTTTGAGGTCAAATCAGGGAATGTTAAAGCTCAAATAGGCCTGTAATAGTTGCAAAATCTGATTCTCCGAAGTCTTGTGGTCATTTTGAGCTATTATAGATGTCCACAAGTTGGTGGTTGTGATTTTATAGGCAAAAAGGCAAGTTCACCATAAGGCGCAAAATCAGAATTTTTGTTAAGCTGTAGGATACTTCTTTTTAAACATTTGGTGAATGGCAAATGTTGATACATGTATGTGTCACTTTTATTCTCTGTTTTTATTAGCCAACCTCGTGGAGATAAAAAAATAAAAGACAATGTGGAAGTTGCTGTTATTGGGGGTGGTTGTGTTGGTGCAAGTATAGCATATCATCTAGCGAAACAAGGAGTAAAAGATGTAGTCTTGTTGGAAAAATCTGAGTTAACTGCTGGCTCAACTTGGCATGCTGTAGGGTTCCTCCTAAAGTTTCATTTAAATTTCATAACTTATCCAATAGTTCGAAAGACAATTAATATCTTACCTTTTTTTGTATTTTAATTCTAATCTAGAAAGAGTTTATAAACTAAACTAATGTCTGAGTTACTAATTCACATTCTTAATATTAATACACAATTTGTCTGTTTGTCTGTCTGTTTGTCTGTCTGACTGCCTGCCTGTCTGTCTATTAGGATGGAGTATTTGCTTAAAATTAATTTAATTGACAAAGAGAATCAAAAAAGGTTGGTTATTCTTTTTTACAGGCCGGATTAACAACTTCCTTTCATCCTGGGATAAATGTCAAACATTTACATTGGTACAGTTTGAATTTATATACTCAACTAGAGAAGGAAACTAAACAGGTAAATTTAAATACTTCTTTTATACCATAATTGTAGCAGCTGCTCTCATGTCTGCCAGTAATGGTTAATATGGGCAGACTGGATGCATTTTTACCCAATTTAGCAGGTTATAATCTTTAAATCCCACCCCCACTCCCTTAAAAAAAAGAGTAAATAAAAAAAATAGTTGTCTGCTAGGGTCCTCGATATCATGTATTATATTGTCCTACTCACATATGTAGGCTTCAGAATTTTCGTAAAATATTGCCACATCTACAAAACACATTGCACATGGAATTTGACAAGCCACTGTTTACACACTTATACTTGCGAAGTGACGTATCAAAAGGTTCATTTGAACTGCTAATTTATGGGCGTATTGTAATGAAGATTGATATTTAGTTTTCAGTAATAATGTATTTTTTATATTTTAATATTGTATTGTTGTGATTTTCATTGTCTGTAGTATTTGGTTTTCATTAGGAAGTTGGATTTCATAGACCTGGTAGTCTTCGCATATTGACTACACCAGGTCGAGTGAAAGAAGCGAAGTACATGATTTCACGAGCAGGGTGGCATGATGCTTACATGTGGATGCTTACTCCTGAGGAAGTATGTGAACAAGTGCCATACATGAACATGGATAATGTTTTAGGAGGCCTTTTTACACCGGGTATTTTTGTTTGTTTTTTACTTTATTTTTCCTCACCTTTAAGGTCTGGGTGAGGGGTAAGGTGGTGGGATTAAAGGAGTTATCGTTCATTTTACATATACTATAAAATTGTTATGCAAGTGTTCGATTTGTGAACTTTATTTTGCTCTGATCTCTTATACTTTACTACTTCTCTAATACAAATCTACATTTAGCCTTGTTTCAGAAGGGACCATATTTCACAACGCGTTTTTATATTTTAATAAAAGGTTGGACCAGCCTTCTTAAAGCTAGACTACTTTGGAGATTTATTTTTCTGCTATTAACCTACTATAGGTAATGGATTTTTACTACCTTAATAGGGAGTGTTTTTTATTTCAATCTTTCCACTCTTAGGTGATGGTCATATAGACCCATACTCGTTAACACAGGCATTGGCTGTTGGTGCACGCAATTATGGAGCTGAAATATATCTTTCTTCTCCTGTCACTGAAATTTCTCCCCATCGAGATGGTCAGTGGAACGTCCATACTCCTCATGGCGTGATTACTGCTAAAAAAATTGTTAATGCTGCAGGTGCAATTTTATTTGACATAAAAAAACCTGTTAATTTAGCAATCTATATTTCTTCACAATTTCGAATTATTAATTGACTTTTCCCTAGGTTTTTGGGGTCGTGAGATTGGTAAAATGGTAGGCGCGGACCATCCCCTAATACCCATTCATCATCAGTACCTCGTAACAACTGGCATACCTGAAGTGAAAGCTTGTCAACATGAAATGCCAGTGGTGCGTGACTTAGAGGGCTCATACTATATTCGTCAAGAACGAGATGGTCTTCTTTTTGGACCCTATGAAAAAGCTTCAAAAATGAAAATTCAGGACGAATGGTAAGATTACACAGGCTTGAGGCTTGTGGGTATTGTTATTTCTCAATGTCTTACTGTATGCTATTCTTTTTTTGTGTAAGGTGGGACAAAGTAACTCCTGGTTTTGGTAAAGAATTATTTGAAAGTGACATCGATCGCGTTATGGAGAATGTCGAATGCGTGATGGAGCGTTTTCCCTGCGTCAAAGACGCTGATATAGCAAGCACTATAGCTGGTCCTATCACATACACGCCTGATATTCTTCCCATGATTGGACCTTTTCCCGAAGTACCAAATTATTGGTGTGCAATTGGATTTGGATATGGCGTTGTACACGCAGGTAAGCAAACAGTAGATACAGAATGATGTGTTACATATGTCGAATTACTTTATATGTTGCTGCGATAAATTTTGCTGCGATAAATTTGCTTGTGTCTTTTAGGAGGCGCTGGCAAGTACCTAGCTGATTGGATGCAAACGGGTGAACCACCATTTGATCTTAATGAGTTAGATCCTGGACGTTACGGCAAATGGACAAGCAAGGAGTATGTGTTATCCAAGTGCAGAGAATCATATGGCTTTAATAATTTGCAAGGTTACCCAAAGGAAGAAAGATATGCAGGAAGACCAATGAGAATGTCTCCTCTTTATGAGGTTCCATGTACCCCATTCTTACTGATTTTCGAGCGTAATTTTAGAACTATTTTATATGAGATGTTTTCTTTTCTATATTTCATTTAAAAAAAAAAAATGAATAGTTTGTGAAATACAAACAAACAAACAAAACCATCGATTTGCTTATATTAATTTTAGTTTAAGAGCGAAGTTTCCTTATATGTCGTATGTCTACAACTTTTTTATTTAATGCAGGTGATGAAAGATGCTGGCGCACAGTATACATTTTCCAGTGGCTGGGAAGTTCCAAAATGGTTTGCTCAAGAAGGAGATGAAGCAGGATATAAACCAAGTTATTACCGAACCAACTGGTTTGAACCTCTTCGTCGAGAGGTTAACAACGTTCTGAAGAATGTTAGCATCGCTGATATTTCCGCGTTTGCCAAGATTGAAGTAAAGGGAAAGGACGCATCCAAGTATATGGATTACATGGTTGCCAACAAATTGCCTGCTGTTAGTAAAAACATTTGTTCCTTCGGTTATTTTAAAGTGGTATTCAGATCATAAATTTTTTTAAATATTTTTTTTAATCGACGGCCGTCAGAAACTTAAAAAAGGTGAAAAACATGGTTTACTTGGTTTCGCTGAATGTTGTTTTATTTTTTTATCTTTGTAGAATGTTCAAATTTGCCTGCTGCTGTGTAGGTGCCGAATAAGCGCACTCTTTCCTTTTTATTATATTTATAATACACTTTTTTTCACTTCACTCCTTGAAAAAGTTGATCCCCTGTTTATTTATTCTGTGCCCACGATAAGGCAGGTAAGAGAATACAAAGAAAAGTGAACAGTTTTCTTTGTTACGTCTTTTCGAGTAATTTGCGACAGTTTTAATTACAATTTAATTAACGACTAGTTTGGTTTTTTTTGACAATCCATTTTAAAGGTTGGTGCAACTAACGTTAGTCACATGCTCTCTCCGTCTGGAAAAGTGTACGCAGAAGTAACAGTCTCCGCTTTGGCAGCCGACCATTTCCTCGTCATTACTGGTGGAGGTTCAGAGTATCACGACCTAAGGTCAGTATTGATGACTTCACTCATTTTGAAAAATTAAACAGGATCGAATTTTTTTAGCAGATCTGAAGCTTTACCACCGAAAAAACTTATAAATGTAATGGTAGACCTTAGAAGTAACAGCCAGTCATCTTGAATACTGGTTTGTTTTAATTATAGATGGATGTTGGAGCAATCACAAGATTTCGATGATGTGCAAATCAGAAATAAAACTGACGAATTAGCCACGTTAAGTATTAGTGGCCCGAAATCCAGAGACCTGTTGGAGCAATTATGTGACGAAGATGTCTCAAGCAATAGCTTTAAGTTCATGCAAAATAAACAAATGAACATAAGTGGTGTTCCAGTGCTGGCGTTGCGGGTTTCGTATACAGGTATCTTGTTACGTGACTGGTAAATACTCAGCGGCATGAAACAGCTGTACAAACTGCATTTCTATTTATAGGAGAGCTTGGCTGGGAATTTTACGTTGAAAATGATCGTGCTTTGGAATTGTACAACGCACTCGTCACTGCTGGTCAGAAGTTTAATATAGGTCACATTGGTAGCTACGCTATTAATTCGATGAGAATTGAAAAAGGTTTCCGGTTGTGGGGAGCAGAGGTACATGAAAAGAATAACAAATTTCTTCAACTTTTGATGCCAATCAAAAATATCATAACCAAGCTATTTTTTTCAGATGAATATGGATGTGGATCCGTTTCAAGCTGGATTAGATTTTTTTATCAAGTTAAAAAAGAAGGTAAACTCTTTTACTTATGATCGATCAGATGTCGGATTAGCATTCGCAGAGACAGAATTTAACACGTGTATTTAAATAGCATTTTTCTTCCACACGTTATTTTTACAACTGCAGATGCCATTTGTTACCGTAATGGCCGCGCGAAAGTAGATTTACGTCTTAACATTTTTTGAATTGGAGAATTATTGAAAAGCTATTAATTTCGTTACTTTTGTTCTGATTATTTAGTCAAATTTTATCGGTCGTGATGCCTTGATGAAGATCAAGCAAACGCTACCAAAAAGACGCTTGGTATGCATGTTAGTGGACACAGATTGTGTTGACGCAGAAGGAAATGAATCGCTATGGTACGCTGGAAAGGTAAAACTGCTCTGTTGAAACGTTTTCAGTGTTTCACGCTCAATGCAAACTTGATATAATTCTGCTTTATTAACCCAATTAGGTTGTGGGAAATACAACATCTGGTTGCTATGGTTACACTGTTGAAAAAAGTATCGCCTATGGTTACCTTCCGATCTATCTTACAGAGCCTGGCACAAAGGTAGATGTTGAGCTAATGGGTAGTAAGTATAAAGCCACGGTCGTACCAGAACCACTTGTTCTAATGGAAGCTGCACGTGCTAGAAAAGCTTCTAAGTAGGCAGTTATGAGAGCGTAGTCGTGGTGATCAAATGAACTTCACATCGGTAATTCTTCTTAAACTGTTTTTATAAATGTATGAGAACTCGTTTATCAGATCCAAACATTCATATTCATGTTACATTATGCGAGTTTCTGCGAATAACTTTTGACTTCTTATAAAAGTGAAAATATAGTCAGGAAAATTGGCTACATTTATTTTTGTGTTCCGTTGACTTTTGTATTTTTTTATATATAAATTTAATAATTTACGTCAAGGGTTATGATTTTTTAACGTAGTGTTTATTTTATAGGATTGTATATATGGGTTGGAATAAAAGTACCTCAAGAATATGAGTCTGTCTTGTTTCTTTCTCAGTGTAATTATATTTTCCATGACAATGCTTTCAGATCGTAGGACAGATCGGTAGGATAGATCGGTAGGACAGATCGGTAGGATAGAATTAACTTATGGGAGTAGTCGGGTAGGGATGGATTGGGGTTAGAAACATTTGAAATCTTTAAAATCTACATCTTGAATTGTTAAAACTTAACATAGTATTCTTAAAGCAATAACAAGCGTGATAACACAATAAGTGTTCATTACATCAAATTGCTACTTTTTATGTCAAAAAAAAACAAAATTAATAATAGGCAAACAATTTTAAAAAAACTGAAAATGTCCTAGTTGATAAAAACTTCAAATATTATTAGTAGAGGAGGGTGTGGAACAAGAATATCCTGAGTGAAAAAAATTCCAAGAATTAATAATGCGGGGAGGGATAACTGTTGGCGACCTCTATTACGTCAGGTAATGCAGGTTCAGACGCAGGTATAACCTTTCTTAAGTGCACGTCCTTTTTCGATATTCCGCACCAATTACATTAGAACGATTCAGGGTGTGTTCAGTAAAGTGTACCCGTGTTCAGTAAAGTGTACTGGTGTTCACTAAGGTGTTCCAGTGTTTACTAAAGTGTACTAGTGTTCACTAAAGTGCTCCAGTGTTTACTAAAGTATTCCAGTGTTCACTAAAGTATTCCAGTGTTCACTAAAGTGTACCAGTGTTCACTGAAGTATACCAGTGTTCACTAAAGCGTACCAGTGTTTACTGAAGTGTACCAGTGTTCACTAAAGTGTTTACTAAAGTATTCCAGTGTTTACTGAAGTGTACCAGTGTTTACTGAAGTGTACCAGTGTTCACTAAAGTGTACCAGTGTTCACTAAGTTGTTTTAGTGTTTACTTAAATGTTCAGTGTTCACTAAAGTGTTCCAGTGTTCACTAAAGTGTACCCGTGTTCACTAAAGTGAACCGGTGTACACTAAAGTGTTCTAGTGTTCACTAAAGTTTTTCCTTTTTCGCTTGTTTTTCAAGGATTTGTATATGTTCCTTGCCATAACTTGTTTCATTGGTCCTTCTTGTTGAGATTCTATTTCACAGTTTTTCTCCTATTTCTTCAAAACATTTCTTGCGTGCGTTGCCTTTTAAGTTCACACAACAAAAATCATGAAGCAATTATGCAACAAGAGCAAAAGTGGAAGCAACAGAAACAGAATATAAAAAAAACATTGATATTCTTGCCTCAACGCATGATTCATCCTTTACGTTTGCTTTACTTGCTTCACGAGTGCTCACACTGCTTGCGTCTGCTTGCATTTTTGTTTTGTTGATGTGAACCCGGCATTAAGCTAATAAAATGAGTGTGAAAGATGTTGCGAAAATAAATTCGTAGCTACTTTTATTCCTAGTCACAAAGATATGGTGGCAGTGTTTTGACTCGTAATTAGGGCAGTACAATAATTCTTGTTTTTAGGAATTTAAGTCCTTATGATTTTATTCTGACTTAACTTTGAACACTGTAGACATCATCTTTAAACACGGTAGGCCATCTTTAAACGCATTGCCACATCTTTTGACATGCTGTCCTGTCGATTGACGGGTCAGGACCAACTTGTGACATGGCGGTACGATATATTTGCATGCATTAAGCACTTGGATTTAACATAACTAAACTGGAAATTTTCGATGGTGTGTTCTTGTATATAGCTTGCTGAGATTAAACTGAGTCATTCATTTCAAGTTTGTTGTGAGTATCAAAAGGCACCTGGTTAGCTAGCTATATTTGACAACTCTTGCTAACAGACCAGATCTTTTGATTTTCATTCGTAACACAGCTGACAAGATCGTATGAAAAATGCATGTTGCAAAGTAGTTAGAGACTTGCTTCTTGCATAATTGGAGATGTTTTTAAGTAGATTGTTGTGTGCATAATAATTACATATTTATGGCACTCATGTAATAAATTGTAGCTACACATACAGCTAGTTAGCTAACTAGCTATTTTTCAAGCTTTTTACGTTTCAAGACAATCTTTGATATAATTATCTCAGCTTGATCTTTTATGTAATTTAAGCAGCTGAATCGCTTTGGTTGTCCTTTGGGGTAAGCCATGACTGAAATATTTTGACCAGTTGATTTATGTAGTGGTTTTATATATGGTTAGTCTCACTAATTCCGAAGGATCACTTTTTCCGATGGATATACCCTGTCAATTGTTTCCAGGATTGACCACAAAAGCAGTTCTTGAGCGTTAAAATCTCCCATTTGAACTACGGAAACCTTTTTTAATTTTATGCCCAACTAACTGACTGATTCCCAGTTCTCAAATTTATTTTCAATTTATATCAATGTTTAATTTGTGGAAAGGAGAATTTACAACATGAATATTATTTGTATATCACGAGTTTAGGTATATTTGTATCTAAATAGATTATATTTTGACATTTTCATGATTTATTTCCTCTAGAAATTTATTTGTCTTCTTTAGTCCGTCCCTATAGCCAATTTGCATTTGTTCACAGTTGAGCCTCACCCGTCTTCAATCAGGGATTCCATCTTAACGGCTGGCTACACAAGCCGGTTCACGGTCAGTAAATGGTTTCAAACGGGCTGACAACACTAAATTTAAAGTGCACTGGAGTGGGGACTCGAACCTGAAACCTTATTACAAGCGCTATCACTGCAACATCTCCGCTAGTCTGCAATTCTGCTAAAAATATGTTTTAACAGTTTTTCTCTATCCATATCCTTTCTCTATGCCAACCTTTTTCTATCTCGAGCGAGTATAGTCTTTGATTTAACGTTTGGGGTAGAAGAGGAATGGAGAAAAATCTAAATGTCGTTTTGATATTTATTAGTGCATATTTTTTCAGCTGTGAGTCACATCTAAAGATTAAAAAAAGGTTACATTAATAAATCAATTACATTTTAAGTATCTTGATCAATAAAGTGTCTTCTTTGTCTGAGAATGAAGAGTTCGCTTTTGTCTTCTCTTTGTCTTGGTAAAATAGGATGGACAGTCTCGGTATGATTATGTATTTCAAGGGATTTATTTATAAATGTGCTGTTATTTGGGTATACGACAACCCCTCCTCCCATTCGTCGTCCCGATCTTTCCGCGCGTTTGTAAAATAGAGTGGTTCAACAGTGTAAAAAATCTACACGCAAGAGTCTTCATCTCGGACATAGTGAACGTTTTAGATGTTCTAAATAGAGGTCAAGCAATAAAATTTGCCGCTAAAAAGGACATCAGTGACTTCAATGTCTTTACGTTGGCGCAAAGTATTATTTGCGTTTTTGAAAATCGATTTAGAAATGAGTCAAACACATAATCCATCTTCACAACGTAATTAACTTCCATGAACGATATTAAACACTCTCCATTCTATATTGAACGAGCTCATTTAAACCTATTCATAAAAAGAGAACAAAAAAGCATCCCGTCATCGGCTTCATATGTGTTTTATTTCTCCAATATATTTCCTCATCAAGTGATATAATACATTCTTTACGTATTGAAAGTTCGTTAAAATTTTGATTAGGTGTTTTTAAATTCTTAAAATGTTCAAATGTAAAGCAATTAGGTGTTTGTTGGCAAGCAGATGCGATGATCGTTCATGGATACGGGATGCGGCTCCATTTACCATCTAGTTTTGTTGCGCAACTCTCGCACGATGGTTGATTTAATGACACGTTTAAATTAAATAAAGTATAAAGTTGTGTCCGTGGAGTTGTCGTTATTTTAGAAGTGGTCAGTGGAGCGACAACATGTACCATTTTGTGGTGTTAGTGTTGTGTATTCTTCGTATTGTATCATCCCATTTCAATCGGGAGTATGCAGGGTAAGACCTTATCTCTTGTCAAGTTTGTCGTTAAGTTGACTTTAATTAATACTAATTAGCTACATGTGTATAAAATCAAATTATTTACTTTTTGTTTGAAAGTTATCATGCGTCTCTAGAATCTAAACTTTAGAGTTCAAACACAAATGAAAAGCATCTCATAGCAAGATACATATAATACCATGCTGGTTACTATCACAACTAAGTCTGTAATCTTATTTAAGTGGCTCATCGTCAACTGTCAACAGGCAACTAATCTAATGGCGATATCAATACTTTTAACAACCAGCCTTAAAACCGAAAAATACATGCGGATGACAATATTAGTAGCGGTTGCACGCCTGTCCAACCTATTAATGTAATTTGATGTTATTTTAAACGGTTTGATATTTAGTACGAAGTTGGTCAATCTGGTTGCACCTAACAAGCACTGCTATGAATCTCTGGAGCAATATCTATCTGTTAATATGGTGGGTTTGGTTTTATCATCAAATATTTTATTGATCCGCCGGATATGAATTAAACAGCCCGCAATTTCTTGTTATAAATTAAGGTGGAATAAAATTCATTTCCGAGGTCGTTTCAAAGTTAATTTTCCTCCTTCGAACATGCTTTCTTTATGGCAATTAGCGGTTTCTACCAAACAGTATTGCAAGCCTACCAAAAATCCTCCACAATAAGGTTTTATATTACAGCATTGTATTTCCAGCTTGATATGTACGTTGAAGCAAGAACGCCCAGCTTATCGATAGAAGTCGTAGTGTCACGAAAAAAGTACGGCAGGTTAAGAAAATATTGCCTACGTCAGCACATCAGTATCGCAGTACTGGTGGAGGATGTAAAACACGAGATTGATAATGAGAACTATCTCAACAACAACATGCATTACAACACGTTTAACTACGAGCGATATAATCGATATCATGACGTAAGCACACATCTTTCGTAGCTATTCATATTTTTATTAATAACGCTGTCATGCCATTTTATCGAAACAGAGTTAAAAAAATTTCGATACTTTGTCTATCTTCCAATCGAAGAAAATTCCCCTCAAAACTCTAACAACTGCTGACACATCGAAGAAAATTCCCATCAAAACTCTAACAACTGCTGACACAACTGCTATATTTCTCAAGAATATCCATTTCCATCCAGAGATTTACAACCAAACAAAAAACACACACAAAGAACTTAAATTATTTTTTTTTACCTTTAAAGCGATTTATTTTTTAGATACAAGCTGAATTGCATCGATTAACATTTTTGCATCCGACTTTGATGCGAGTGTGCACGGTTGGTTATTCATGGGAAGGGAAGCCACTGCTTATCGTCAAGGTAACACCTCGAACGAATTACGATTTGATTGAGTATCACATACGGCTTTTTATAAGGGTAAAACAAATAGAAGCATTTGATTTTTCTGAATCAAAAATTTAGAATAAGAACATAGGTTTCGTTTTGGACATCAATAGATGTTCCAGCTTTTCTCGGCATGCAGTACTTTAAAAAAAAATGTATTTATAGGTATCTGAAGATGTGATCAGCTGTCAAAAAGATGACAAACCAATTGTATGGATTGACAGTGGCATGCATGGTAGAGAATGGATCACTGTCGCCACTGGAATGAACATTCTGAAGAAGGTGCGTCATAATTTCATATATTTGTTGATTTATCGTGACAATTTTCAATGCAAATCCATTGCTCAGCTGAAACAATCATTTTTATTAATTGCAGCTCGTGGACAACTACCAGAGAAATGAAACAATTCGAACTCTGTTACGTCAAAAAACATTCTACTTTGTCCCTGTATTTAATCCTGATGGTTATGCACACACATTTACCACCGACCGCTTGTGGCGAAAAACGAAAACAAGTTTCGCGCACTCAGAATGTTACGGCGCTGATCCTAACAGAAATTGGAATATTATGTGGCAAGGTAAAAAATTAACTTATCAAAACATTACTGTAGTTGGATGCGTGAAATAAAGTACTTAGAAAAATTGAAAGGAATATTTCTGAAACTTTTGTTTTCTGTTTTAGGTTCAAAAAAGAAATCCGATCCATGCTCTCTCTTCTACAGAGGTATGGAAGCTGAATCCGAACCATGTGTTCACACGTACGCAACCATATTACGTCGCAAGCAGAAACTACTACAAGCATACTTCACGTTACACTCGTTTTATGAACTTCTTTTCATTCCAAATTCTTATACACGCAAACCGCCCTCCGATATCGCTGAAATAGTAAGTTTTTTAGAAGAATTAATAAAATTTATCATTCAAAATAACATTTGGTAGTTTTAGAAAGCTTATGTGGTTCAACGAAGGATTAATAAGTAAAAGGGTGTTTTTAACTTAAGAAACTAATTGTTACCGTGTTTTGTTTTAGTATCGCGTAGCTAACATTTTTGTCAACGCTATCAAACGAAGACATAACACGGAATATAATGCAGTGTCAGCATCTTTTCTCTTTGGTACGTAGAAGTTTTAAATATTCAAGGAGAGTCAGAGAACAACGAAAAATTGTGTTTTTTTCTACATATTTCCTGTTAACATTTAGGTCCAACATTTGGAGTTTCAGCCGATTACGTTCACGACAAATTGAACGTGACACACTCCTACATCGTGGAATTAAGAGGTGGTCTTAAATTTCGTTTCATGCTTCCACTAAATCAAATAAAACCAACCGGGGAAGAGACATACGATGCAATTGTAGCGAGTGTTCAAGCCATCAAAAGTTGATCTTCTGATTGTGTATGAACACCATGTAAATATTAATGTATTTATCATCTTTGGAACAACACCGTAGAATATATTATATAAATTATTGTATCTACAATGCTTTATACTTTGAAGAATCCAAATTTTCCATGTTTCGAAACATCACAACTTGCCAAATCGATGAATTTTTTGATACTGTAAACGTACAATCGGGCGCCTAAAGATTTTTGATTGTATGAGAGGAAAAGGTAACGTCTGTTCGAGAGGAAAAGGTAACGTCTGTTCGAGAGGAAAAGGTAACGTCTGTTCGAGAGGAAAAGGTAACGTCTGTTCGAGAGGAAAAGGTAACGTCTGTTCGAGAGGGAAAGGTAACGTCTGTTCGAGAGGAAAGGTAACGTCTGTTCGAGAGGAAAAGGTAACGTCTGTTCGAGAGGAAAAGGTAACGTCTGTTCGAGAGGAAAAGGTAACGTCTGTTCGAGAGGAAAGGTAACGTCTGTTCGAGAGGAAAAGGTAACGTCTGTTCGAGAGGAAAAGGTAACGTCTGTTCGAGAGGAAAAGGTAACGTCTGTTCGAGAGGGACAATTTATTTGTGTTGTTATCTGAAGAATGTTTTACACCAACATAAAATATAGTCGCAAAGAACCAGCGTAAAAAAAACTCGTCTTTTTCAAAACACTATATTCGGAGTCCGAGGCGAAATAAAATCTTTCGGTCTGTGGAGAAACCCTAAAAATGTGCTTACTTAAATGTTAGGGCTAATTTAATACGTATGTATGCATAGTAAAAAACTATTGCGCATGTACGCAAAGTTATGGCGCATGCGCAGTTGTCACAACTTAAAAATCTCTGTAAACATGACGAAATTTTATCACTCTAAATATTAAAAACATCCCCAATTTTGCATAACCACCATGCAATACCTTATGCCAGACAACAAATCTCACGAAAAATTCCGGGTAGTCAAAATTAATCTCTGTAGGAAGATTTCTTCTTTTTTATCCCTAATAAACAACTTCAGGTGGGTTGCGCTCCAGAAAGAAATCATATTTGCCAGTTTTCGAATCTCACACATAAGTTGATAGCGTTGTGATTTTATTCACTTTTCATCTCATTTCAATTTTGTTCGTGTTTATGCAAAGAAGCCACATTACAATTTCCCTTCTCAACTGTGACTGCGGTATAGCTGGTTGACATCATGCACACAAGGGTCAAACATTTTTTTCCTGCCACTCTTAGCTGTTGTGTTTAGTCACTCTGACTAGAAGGCTGAGCACAACCTTGATCGTTTTTAGGAAATAAGTTTAATTATACTCTGCATCTTTTTTAATTATACCGATCAACATAAATCACGTTAAAATACCATACCGCTCTCGTTTCCATGGTTGTTTTACACCAGTCCTAAAATGACGTTAACATCCAAAAAAATCAACTATAGACGCATGGCGTATTTCTTTGGATATGTACGTATTTAATTTTGGGACTTTGAGGAGGGGCGCATTTTAGAAAGTCGCTCTTTCGAAATTGAAATATAACATTTTTTAAGAAGACTAATATAAACAAAATATTAATCCACGTTAGAAATTGACATGTGATTAGTTTTGTTTTATTTCAATAAAATTTCCAAAGAGATTTTTAGCTATGACGTCATCACTTTCCGTCATAGATAAAATGTGATACCTGAAAACTATACGTTGCAAATGAGGACCGTTGCAATGAATATCTTTTTTTCCAAAATATGTACAAAATGTAAAATTAAAATTACAATAAGAACACTATTTATTATTCACTAAATACGAGAATTTTTAAGCGACCTGTATTTTATTTTATGTTTTAGATCGGGGAGACTTCCTGGTAAAAAACAACAACAGACCCTCGGAACGAAGTTGCTTACCCTCGCGATTATAACTCATTGTTTCGTAAATGTCCAAAATTGTATTACTTTGACTTTATTTAATCCCTCTGACCACTCCATTATTGAATAAGCATATCTTTGAAAATACAGTGGACGGTCATTGAGGTAAAGTACGGTACCTATGGTTTTTAAGGAATACACTTCAGATAATTGTTACCAAATGACTTGTTTAGTTCTCCGACTGATGTAGTAGACACGAATCTTAAAGTGTTAAAAAAGAAGTGATGTTCGTTGCTTTCAGCTTTAGTATGATTGATTTTCCAAACATGACCAAAAGGGTCAAACGATCAATACTCCAGCCAGTAGGCTGTAAAGTCGCTACTTTTACGTAGCCCAAATGAAGAGGGTTTACCCACACAAAGAAATAATCAGGTCTCATGAATGTGATTCGTTTGTTGTAGTAGTGTTCTTTGTCAAAAACTGAACGACCAAGCAACTCTCTCTGTAAAGCGCTGTGATAACAAAGACGAGTGTATGATTGATCGAGACTTGTGAAAGCATCATGCATGATTGATCGAGACTAGGGGAAAACATCACATGCATGATGCAGGAAAGCTGATACACATTATATTGTAACAAGGAGGTTTTGTAATTACACAAATAAGCAAGAAACAAAATATTGCCAAAAAAATAAAGAATGAATGGATGCGCCCTTTTATTACTATATTCTTTTTCCAAATCTGTAAGATTTAACATGTAAATTGTCATCCATATTACATGACAAGGGATTTAATATTACTTTTCCATCTAAAACGAAAGAAACTGAAGACGTGAAGAGAAGTTGTAATTTAAACATATTTTGGCCCATTTCCATGTTCTTGTCGAAAAACTCGTTACGACTCGAATGGGCACGAGTTAAAGAGGCGTAGGAGGCTATCTACTCATCATTACTCACCGCCGAAAGGAAAAGAAAAAGTTACAAAAATACAGAGGCAGATGTCCTCACAACATCCTTTTCCCGATG
This sequence comes from Hydractinia echinata, assembly GCA_030067915.1. Lineage (NCBI taxonomy): Eukaryota > Metazoa > Cnidaria > Hydrozoa > Anthoathecata > Hydractiniidae > Hydractinia > Hydractinia echinata. The sequence continues at coordinate 5,236,604 of JASGCC010000002.1, read as the reverse complement.
ATATTTAGTAACAAATATATATTTTATTGATGATATTTTAATCACTTCCACTTACAACACTTTAAAATATATTCAATCAATATCATAACGTTCCACAGTTAACATCTCGTTACCAGGAATCTTTTCTTAGTCGGATAGCTTTACCCGTTGTCTGATGAATAAAAGAAGACAGAGAAATAAAAACGAAGTTTAAACAAATAAATTAACAAAAACTGCTTGAAAGATATTAAACTTTGTTGTAATATTGTGTCTCCATCTTCTCTTAATTCTCCTTATAAAATCTTTTTTTTTCAAAAAAATGAATCTTTTCATGATCCTTTATACATTGTGCGGTATTTTGTAAGCTTAGTGGAAAGAGATCGAAAAGAGCGTCTCTAGCTAGCCATCATCATGCAGGATCATGCAGTTGGTGCAGGATGCACTATCTCCGTCTTCACACAACAGAATACATGAATGGGGAAATTACAAACAATGTATATATAATTAAATGGTCTTTCGTCATTATAATTGTTGCTGAATAATTACTGCGCTTACTTATATAACGAGATACAGATGAAATAGTGTTCGTGGCTTAATCAGTACGAATTTGAAGTAGCTGCGATACAATGAATATACTTGTTTACGTGGTACTCAACGCGCTGTTCTTTTCTGTCGTCTATGGTAGCAATGAGAAATACCGAGGGTAACTCTTCTACGCTAGTTGAATGTATCTACTAATTTCAAATATTTATACACAAAGAAATTGCATATGTCTATTTTATTCAACCTTAGAAACCAGTTGCTGGAGTTGAAGCCTTCCACACAGGAGAAGAGCATGAAACTTTCAAAATTTATGGATACTCACAAAGCGTCGACGGTAAGACAATACTGAAAAACTTCTACGTCATATTATATTTAAAGTTTACGCTTTCCAGATTAATATAACAACGGACTTTTTCTTTTTTTTGCGATAAGTGAATTTTTTGTGGTTGAGAATCTTGCTTTCTTGTGAAAAGTAAACAATAATACAACGTTGGTAAACAAGAAAATTTCTCGTTTCTAAGACAACGTAACGTGCTGGATAACCGCAACAGTTTTGATCAATATTAACATTGTTCATCGCGAGCCGTTTCGTCATTAAGAACTCAAGTATCCATCACGAGCCGTTTCGTAATTAAAGGGGCTACGAAACGATTCAATAAGCTCAATCTCCGCAACTTCCAAAGAATGGCGTGTAATAAACAGACCACTCAAAAGGTCAAGGTGGAAGAAATTATACACACTTTAGAACCACATAGACGTCTAAACAACCTGTTTATGAATAATTCATTTTTTAAGATGAATTTGCTGCTTTTTTATTTTTATTTTCTAAAAAAAGAAAAATTTCTTGCAGTATTCTTTTTGGCGGTAAAATAAGCTACGGTCTGTAACATATATTAAATATCAGTAAATCCACAGTTTATTTTGACTAGGGAACAGAGACAACACGAGGAGATGTATTTGTTAAAAAATGCTATGTTGCTAGCTTTAAGAAGGTAATTACAGTTGACTCCCTCTAATTCGAATCTCTATATTTCGAATATTTCTATAATTCGAACGAGTGCTCAGTCACCGTCAACTTTCCTTAAGAAACTCTTATAAAAATCTTTCTACAATTCGAATTTCTCTAATTCGAAACTTTCTATAATTCGAACAGTTTTTCAGTCCCTTCAGCACGATTCTCTCCCTAATTCGAATTTTAGAGTGCCGTTTGGTGTCGACCTGAGCACTTGGTGATGAAACTCGTATTGTCGAAAGAGATCGTCTCTCCAATGTAAAGCAATCAAATATTCAACAGTTTTTCAAATAAAGTTTCTTTTTTGTGTAAACTATGAAAATAAAGAGTGAGTGAAACTTGAATTATGTTTTCTTGACTTTAAAATTAACGTAATTTCTCTCTGTAATTCGAATTTTCACTCTCTGAAGCTGTAAGTTCGAATTACAGAAACTTTCTATAATTCGAATCTCTCTATAATTCGAACAAAATTTTTTCCCCGTGGCAATTCGAATTAGGGAGAGTCAACTGTAGTACCTCTAAAAAGACTTTGAAATCATTATTGGTGCTTCGACTGGCTTTATGTGCAATAAACTTTATGTTTCTATGCAAAATTTCGAAGGATAAAGCTAGCTAGCTAGTTCAAAAAGTTTGAGGTTTATTTTATTAGAAAATGTGAAGTAAAAGCAAGGTAAGTGCTGATATCGATCGAATAAATCATGGATATCTAATATATGTAGGGAACGTTTCTGTCATTTTCAGAAACTATATTTCTTGATTAAAATGCATGGAATAACGATGACTGGAATAGGTGCGACAGATCTGATCTGATGTCCGGATGTACGGCAGCCCAAACCTGTTTTCACAGGATAGCGACTAGTTATGTTGATCATTGTGAGTTGGTATCCTAACCTCGTTTCCAGGTTCAGAATAAAAATAATGAGATGGAGCAGTTTTTTTCATTAACACAACAGCCTACCGGTCAAAAAAAGTCCGCAAAAAGTCATTTAATTTAGGCTTGACTACAAATATTTTCTACCGACCAATCATTTTTACTGATTTTACATTTTACATTACATTGTTATTTCCTATTACCTTATTAAATGGAGGATTTGTTTTTCTTTTAGCTCGTCAAAAAAGTTTTGCAATGTTGATAAAATTTGTAAAAAGTGACGAAAATTTTTAACGACAGAAAAACCGAAAAAAAAAGACAAAAAGCGAAAAGATGCAAATAATTTCTGATAATAGTCATGTAAAAATACCGATTTGAAAGTGAAAGTTTTTTATGTTAAACAAGAACGTAACGATCAAAATGATATAAAGCAAAAGATGTGTATTTTGTTAACTAGACCTGACTATTACTAATCGCCCGGTTAAACTAAAAAGCCTCCTTACAAAAAAAGCGATATAATCGGCTATCGACCTTTGAAAAGAAGGTGGATGACAAAGAAAGTATTTAGGGTACGTTAATACAATAGAACAAACGCTTATTATTTTCTACTAATAATTGTAAAAGAGATTTCCAGCGGATGCACATCGGTAAACGTGTTACAGTTGAAAATAAATTTAAAACAATAATTCATTTATATGTTTTCGACGAAAAAATTGGGACAAAATTTGTTGTAGACCTCATTTAAGACTATAAACTTCAAAACACGTCCAACATCAAAAAGAGCGACAAGGCTTGAGAACGTAATTAACATTTTTCTATTAATAAAAATGTAATAATTTTTTTTGATCGTCCTGTCACCTTTCCGTAATGAGGTGATAGTGTCACATTTATAAATAGACGTCAATTTATCCTGCAAACTGGAAAAGGGGATTGTCAGATGGTTTCCTTACCACTATTTTGGGACATCAAACCATGAAACCAAACAAATCGAACCTTATATTGAGGTGTTCACTTTCAAGCCTTAATATCTTAACAACAGTAGAGAATTTTTGGACTGCAAAATTAAAACGGATATTGTTGAAATTAACAGGAAAAACGTGTTTCGATGCACATTTTATTAACACGGTTAACTTGTACCACCTTTTCAAAGCATCACTAACATGTCCAAGTATGATGGGATTCAAATCTTAAAATCTTAATTGTATTTTCGTCAGGTTGAAGTTTGGAGTAGAAATGGATCCAATTGTCAGATCCAAATGACAGCTCAGGGAGCACAGTTATTAAAATCCTTTTGTCAGTATGAAAATATAAACTATAAAGTTGTCATCGCTGACGTGAAACGAGCAATAGATACAGAAATCCAACACAACGAAGCGACGATCTCGTTTGGTTTTAACTATGAAAAGTTCAACAGATATGGCCCGGTAAGTTGACATGTAACGTTTTTTACAACATCTTGAAAAATATTTTGCTCTTTGGAACGAGGTTTCTGAAAAAGATCATTCTTTTATAGATCGTTCAAGAGTTGTTCAGATTACAAAGGCAATTTGCACACTTAATGAGTGTGTCCATGGTTGGCCGATCTTACGAAGACAGACCACTCTTTCTAGTCAGGGTATGTGAACCGCAGTATACATAAATATTAGATGAATGTAAACAACAAAATGCAACATTTGCGCAAACTTGCGAGAGACGTACAGTCTTCTGGATGTGGAATTTATGCGCGCGCGAAGTATTTGTAAACAACAAAATGCAACATTTTCGCAAACTTGCGAGAGACGGACAGTCTTCTGGATGTAGAATTTATGCGCGCGCGAAGTATTTGTAAACAACAAAATGCAACATTTGCGCAAACTTGCGAGAGACGGACAGTCTTCTGGATGTGGAATTTATGCGCGCGCGAAGTATTTGTAAACAACAAAATGCAACATTTGCGCAAACTTGCGAGAGACGGACAGTCTTCTGGATGTGGAATTTATGCGCGCGCGAAGTATTTGTAAACAACAAGATAAAAATGTTTCAAGAAGAAACAAAATTTGCAAAACTGTCTAAAAAACGGTATTGATTCTATTTGAACGGCTGAAATGTTAAGAAGCAAAATAGTCTACATAAAAGAATTAAAGTTTAGTCATGTTCAACTAATTGTTTTTAATTTTGTCAGATTTCGGAGTGTATGAGTGGTTGTCAGAGCCGTTTCGCTGATGATAAACCCATCATTTGGATAGATGGTGGCATCCATGCAAGAGAGTGGATATCTGTCGCTGCTGCGCTTTACATGATGAAACAGGTACAGATTAACAACAACAAAAATGATCGTCTCACTTAAGCATTTGTATCTTCTCTTTTTCTATCCTTCTAGGTATAACTTTACTTTTTTATATGTGAATAAGTTAAAATATAATTTTGTTCTAATTTTCGCGTATTGATTTTTGCGCAGCTATGTTTCGTAAAAAATTATTTTTCTTCAAACAAAAAGACAATTATATTTAACGGATACTGACCGGTTTTGATGTTGTACTGTAAAATACAAAGCCCGAGGTCAAAAGTACAGACCGAGCTTGCGAGGTCTGTGCCCTTGACCGAGGGCATTGTATTTTACAGTGCAACATCAAAACCGGCCAGTATCCGTTTTATTACCTGACTGTATCTGGTCTGCAAATAAATATTCCTTTGTGAACAAAACAAACAAAGCTATATTTAAGTTGCTATTCCCAAGGCACCAAGGAAAAAAACGCATGTTCGATTTTGATACTTTTCGAATTCAAGATCGTTCGATTTTAAAATTTTTTAAGTACACAAAACAAATTCGAATCATTGTTTATGTGGATTGAAACGAAAAGATGGTTTTAGGTGAGACACTTTTATATTTTTTGTGTGCTATGAAAATGATTTTTATTTGTTTATGTTTTTATGTTACCATTTTAATAATGGCTACCTAAACCGGTTAGTATGGCTTCATACAAAGACCTGTTAAAATAAGCCGTAAACCAATCAAATCATCGGATTTTTTCATACTAACCGGTTTTTTGTATCAGTCAGGTAATAAAAGATAATACAGCCACCAAAACAACACACAACTAAAAAACACCAGATCATTTAATAATATTTTTTTTTTTAATTTTTACGTGAAAATGTTTACAACTGCAGGAAGTCATCTAAACCCATGATAAAGTAGTTTTAGATTTTGTACCTTCAGTAATAATATTTAGGTGATGACAAGGTATGGTGCAGATGATGAAATGACGGATTTGCTTCGAAAGAATACATTTTACTTTGTACCTGTCTTCAATCCTGACGGTTATGAGTATACATTTACGTCAGATAGAATGTGGCGCAAGACGAGAACGGCATTTAATAGGTCAACATTTTGTACCGATATTGATGGAGAATTAATGGCAGCAAGAGGTGCTGATGCAAACAGGAATTGGGATGTCATGTGGGGAGGTTAGTAAGTGAACAGCTAACGGAAACATTTTTATACACGTAAAAACTATTATTTAAACTTTTTCTTTCTAAACAAACAAAAAATTAACGAACGAAAAAACTTGTTTTTACAAATATTTTTGATGGTTTATGGTTTTATGTTGGGCCATAAAAACGATACTATACCAGAATTTCAAGTCCATATCTTCCACAGTTTATCTTGTCTTTTTCTTAGCCTGGAACAATTTCACAACTCCAAAAAACCTTGAGGAAGACGGAAATATGAACAATAGCGTCTGCTAACCAGAGAGATTGCTGTATATTATCATAGTTTTGCATTTCATTTCAACCCCTGTCTTTTTTAGGAGTGGGTACATCATCCGATCCGTGCAATTTACTTTACAAAGGTGTTTCCCCAGAGTCAGAGCCGTGCGTAAAATTGTACGCAGACATGTTAAGATGGAAACAGCACCAATTGAAATCGTATTGGAGTTTACATTCGTTCTTCGAAGTACTTTTCTCTCCTAATTCATATACTGATGAACGACCGCACGACTACGATGTTATAGTGAGTGTGCAGTTATTATTTTCAAAATGATGATACACAGAGACGAGGCTCGTTTTTGATTAAATTTTTTGTCTTTTATAGAAACGTGTCGGGATAAAGACTACCTCAGCGTTAAAAAAACGATTTGGCACACCTTACGTATTTTCTACTTCATTTGATCTCAATAGTAAGTTTAACCGTTTGGTGGTCAATACGCTACCCTTCAGTTTTAAGGAAAACGTTAACTGTACTTAAAACTCTATATTTAATATTTCTACATCAAGAATACGGATATTCTGTCTGTTCAAAATAGTTGTGCTACAGCTTCATTTCAAATTCTCCAACAGAGTAAATCATTACCTCATGCTAACAAGCGAACCGTATTCTGTCTGTTTGTGAGAAAAAAGTCATGACACAAATAGCAAATGTTATCAATTTTTATGGGCTTGACTGTCACGGGCGAATTTCCTGTGTAATTTAAACTTATATATTAATACCCATATTCTGTTTAAAGTGGCTGGCATAACCCCAACCTCGATCCAAGGGCTTTTTTTCTCTTTTTAAAGCCCTGGGGGATCGAGGTTGGCATAACCCTACCTCGTGCTAAGAATGCACGAAATATGTCAAATATGCAAAATGTGTTTACTTGTGTGGTGTCTTCTTCAGAGAGGTGTTCAGTTTGGAGTGATTGCGCTGTGATTTGAACTGTCTGCCTTCTACAGGTTATTCGCTTCATAAAGTTTTCACTATATTTATGTCCCTTCCTATTCGTCTTCTAGTGCCAGTAACTGGTGGATCTATCGACTATGTGCACGACAAATTAAACTTGAGCTTCGCATATGTAATAGAATTAAGACCACGGTCTGCTCCCCCTGGGTTTCTTCTTGAGCCGAGTGAAATCATCCCCACAGCTTTGGAAACATTGGATGGTATACTAGCAGGTGTAAAAGAGATCGACGCAATTTTACAACAGAAAAATACAAAACCAAGAAGGAAAGAAGTTTGATATTTTTTATTTATTTGTATATACATGTATCAAAATAAAAACAGGTTGTAGTTTTACGTGTCTGTTGATTTCTTACGAAACATGTTGATAGCAATGATGTTCTTATTAACTTCCCTATATGGAGCGTTTCTTAAACCTTCGGCTACATGACGTAACTGCACGATTGCTTCCGGTGACATTCGAGCAGCTTCGCTTTCAAGAGTTATAGCAAGCTCGTAGAGCAATTCGTGAAAACCGTAAATGACACCAGCTCGTCTAATTCTATTTACTTCCTAAAATTAAAATTAAGTCTTGAACAAAATTGTCGAGACAACGCCATGTTCTCGCCTTTTATCAATACATTAAATGACAAAAATCTTGGAACTCGAACAAAAGAAATGTCCAAAATTTTAAGGGTCTGAAATGATCTTACAAAAAATTCCTAAAAGTATTTTTCATACCATAGTTCAGAGTTATTATCAGATTTATTTTTTCCACAAGCAGTTTTCTATTAAATCGTTCGTGTAAGCAGCTCCTAGCGTTTACGCGCTCAATTACATGAAAGATGGCAGCGTTTCCTGAACTTTTATAAGTTGTTAAAAGTTGCCCGTCTGCAAATGTTTTGAAGTTGACACGAAATCTGCAAAAATAGAGGCGTCATAGCCAGAAAAAGAATCTTACGCGAATGCTCAGATAAGTTTATGCAAATATACAATTTCCAGAGAAATTGAGCAATTAAATTTGGATTAAATTTTGCCATAGTCAAATTTGAACGTTTTGCGAAACACAGTTTGACGAAAAAGGTTAAAAATTGTTGTTGAGAAATTGTTGAATTGTTGAGAAAGTTTCTCCGATTAAAGTAATCAAAAGAATAAATAAAGTACATTAAGAACTAAAATTTCCGGCGGAAAAACTTTTGGACAAGATTTATAAAGTCAAAAAATGTATGGGGAAGTCTTTTGAACGAAATTTCAATAGTAATGATTACGGAAAATGACACAAAAAGAAGGCTAGAAGCATTTATAGTGTACTTATATTCAATCAAGATCTAAAAAAGGGTCTTCAGGATCCAACTTTATAGATAGAGCCTCAGCCAAATGTGAAAATAACGAAAATAATAAGTTCAAAAACTGCAGTTTTTATTTTTTGATTACCCTATATATAATTTCTATGCACTGGTCCTTTTTTACAATTTTCGGACAAAAAAACTTTCGGCAGACACAAATTTCAGACGGAAAAATTTTCGGACAAGAAAAAATCTGAAAGTTTTTCCGTCCGAAAATTTTCTTTCCTTAATGAAAAAAAAAGAGAAAAAGAAGTCAAGAACCTTCCACGCCTCTTTCAGACAATTGGCGCCAGGACCATTTCGATTTTAGTAAGTAAGGAACTTTAACGTCATTTGGCCATTCCATCTTAGGTTTCAATATTTTGTTGGTAGAGCAAGGTTAAAATGTGACATTGTACAGGGCAGTCACAAATACTTAATTTTAGGAGAATTTTGAAAGTGTCAGGGCAAAATGTTGGGAGAAAACACTAAAAAACGTATAAAAACTATTCCATATTTTGAGTTTGCGAAAATGTTAGGAAGACATAGAGCTACTAATAATAAGTTCTTTAGCAAGATAAATATTTCCGCTGAAATAAAAAAAAAAATTAAAAAAAGAAAATTGAAAAAAAATGGATATCACCATATACAAATTTAGCAGATTTTAGAAGGAGAAAAACATCACCAGTTTCATCAATTAAATATATTTTTGACGACGTTTCGGCCGTATACCACCACAATTTACAGGAAACCAATTTTTAGTGGTGTATATACTAATTTTGCTAGTTTTCTGCCTGACGAGTATAAAACAGGTCTAGTTATGACATTGGTTTTTAGAATTTTCAGAATTGTGACAGATTTTTCAACTTTTCATGTCGAAATGAAAAAATTGAAGCAAATATTGTTAAGAAATTTTGGGGAATGTATCACTCAGGCTTCGGACTCGTTTAGAAAGAACATTCTTCAAGCATTTACCATCTTGTAAGGTTAAGGTCATTTTTTCTTCAGGTTCGAGAATTGGCGATTTTTTCCGCTTTAAAGATAGACCCATAAAGGCTACGTTTAAAGCCTACGTTTAAAAGTCGTATATAAATTTAAGTGCGATAGCTGCAACGCTATCTATATTGGCAAGACATTACGACGAAGGTAAGAGCCAGTGAACACATGGGCATCTCAGCTTTAACCGGAAAAGCGACCGAAAGTCGTTATTTTTCAGCCGTATCCGAACATGTATTAAACTGTCAGTCTACGCCTTGTTTGGAGAATTTTTCGATACTCTCCACCGCTAGGAATAACTACGATCTAGAGCTGAAGGAGAGTTTATTAATTCATAGGGATAAACTAACTTTGAATAGAAATATTGCACCTGTTCCATTATTCCTATTTGTTGATTAATATATCGTACGATAATTGTATCGTACGTACGATAATTGTATCGTACGATCGAATGTATTTAAAATAATATTTTACGAAATAGTGTTTGTAACATGACTTGATTTGAAACGTCGTCAAAAATATATTTAATTGATTTGAAACGTCGTCAAAAATATATTTAATTGATGACACTGGTGAACATGACTTGATTTGAAACGTCGTCAAAAATATATTTAATTGATGACACTGGTGATGTTTTTCTTCTACACTTAATTATATGTACACACCATTATCTACAACATTAATTATTTTAGAAGGAATTAATATTTTGGGTCCAAATTATTTAGGAGATCTTAGGGGGCGGGGCGGGGGGCGGTATTCATTCTTTTAAGTTATTCCGGAGATTTTAGGTGTGGTCGCCCTGTGTACGTACGCTTAAGGCTTTGAAAGCGTACAAAGGATTAAAATGGGAAAAAATTAAAGACTTTCTTACTATTATTTCCATGTTTGTTGGTTTTCAAATGCAAAAAATTATAGCTGTGTTTATATTGGTCTGCTTTAAAACAAAATAAATCATCATCAACCCTAATAAAATTGAAAGGTTTCGAGAATAAATTGCAAACAAGACGGATATCTGAGATTTTCCTAAGTGCTATAAAGGGGTTGTCAAAATTCCCAGACTAATTAAAATAATGGCAAGCCTTAACTTTGTTGACTTGTGTGGTTTATTACCTTTCGTAAGTACAACCAAGCAGAGTAAATTAAAATATACCTTAAAGAAGGCTGATTGCTTTTCTGGCAACTTCTTCGCATATCTTAGCAGCTTCTGTAAGTCAGACTAAACAAAAAGTAAAGAAAGTATTTTTTCTCTATGTTATAATTTTTGTTCACTTTGAGATAACGCCAATATGTTTGTATCGTATGAAACTTCCATTTTAACAATGGCTAAATGTTAATTCTGTACCTGTAAGCCAGAAGACTTAATCCATACAGCATTACTCTGCAGATGATAACTCCGTCTCCCAGATGGAGGCACAGGAAACGGTGTTTCTTCAGTATCCTCCTTAGCATCCAATTGATACGGAATTGTATTTAGCTCGTAGGCAGGTCCTAGATTCTTCAGTAATCCAAGCCATGGAAACGGTTGATTTGGTTCAAAGACGGAAAGCATTAATGTCGATTTCTTTTTGTTGTCAGCCCATGAGTATAACATCCCATACCAGTCTTCACTACAACGTGAACAAGGAAGAACAGTGAAGAAGAATCTCGCCAGTGTTTTACAAGAAATCTGCGAGTCACAAAAATATGATAGCAGCAAAAAAAAAGAAGAAGAAAGAAAATCGAAATACGTGAACGAAATAAAATAAAACGCACAGAAACAGGCATCCTGATCAACCAACCACTATACTTTTAAAATTAAAATTACCTACCCGAGTTTTACAATAGCTCCCATTTTTTTCATCTTCAAACTACCATGCAACAATACACAAAACGAAGGCTGAAAACTAATTGCATCTTTTTGCATGCTTTTACCATCTTGTGATATTGAAACAACGGGTAGCACCACATGTCTGGACATGTAAGGTGGATTACAGATGTCCTGTAGGTCCATAAATCCAATAATATTTAAAACAGAACCCAACTTTAGTTTAGTAACATCAACAACATCATGTTCATGGTGGTAAGTATTCATAACAGTTGGTAGAGAGTTCTGAAAATTCGGTGCTGGCGACAGTGTGATGGTGGATAAAAAATGACCACATTGAAGAGCAGCTTCATATCGATTATAGTGGATGTTTAATAATTTACTAAAACATCGTGCTACACCTACCTCTGACACGCTATCTGGGAGAATTAACTCCCCTCTCTCGTTATTCAGTGAGATCAGCTGTTTTAAATAGTCTTCACAATCCTTTGATAAACATATAATACTTAAATGACAAGGAAATGAAAATGGTATAGGAAATTGAGAATCAGCATTTCGAGAAGACATAGTTCTCAGTGATTCTTTCAATGATCCATCGCCAATGCCACTACGACCATCTGTGATCAAGACAAGATTAATGGGTACGGACAAACCCCACTCTTCTGTAACTAACGTCTCAACACATTGAAAGGCGGATTCAAATACAGTTTTGTCATAAGTATCAAGTGACAAACATGCATTCTTCAATACACTAATATCTCTTGTGAACTTTACTAAAATTTCATACAACGATGAAAACACAACAAATGCTGTATATTCCAATTTACAATCCACTGAAAGTTGATCGAAAAAGTTGATCAGGCCTCCACTTGCAAGATCTATTAAGCGATTTGAGTTGTCCGAACAGTTTACTTGTCTTGCCATAGACAATGAAACATCTAGAAGTATTACAGTTGGCATATTTATTAAGTTTTGGTCTTAATCTAAAAACAGAAAGTAAATAGCTAATTATCACAGAATTTCTAACAAATAATGCAACGATAATCCCAGCATTGACACTTAAAAATATTTTTACATTGCAATGTAACAATTTCTGGAAAACTGATGCTGTTTTTTTAAAGCAACTCTGCCTGTACTAAATGACTATAACTTGCAATTTTCAAAATAGATATACTCAAATAATAACAAAGTATATATCAAGAAACCTAAAAGCTTTAATATTAGGGGGAAGCTTTAAACTGCATGTTTTTAAAACAATACCATCTAAGTTGCCTGTACGAATGAAACAACCTAATGAATCTGGAAATTCTTCCAAGTGCAATCTTTGTCAAGGATAAAGATGTGAGAACAAACATTATTTTTTTAAATTTGGTTAGCCCGATTTGGTAATCTAAAAAAATTTCTAGCTGGCAATGGAGGAGTCTTCCCCAATTGCAGCTGAAGTCCATGGTCAAATAGGCTATATATAGGCGACATTATTGTAGGATTAAGGAAATATATACTAAGTAAAATTATTGAGGATATGAAATGTACACCTAAATCCAGCACTTTTTTGGTCTATTAGTGCAAAGAATTCATTACCAAACAACAATGGATTTTCAGCAAACCAGCTTGCCTATGGTAAAATCATGACTATATCCCTGCATTCTCACTGATCATTTACCAGCCATGAATGATACAGGTTTGAGTAAAAATGTGGACCACAACCTTGCTGTGATACATACATCGCAAAGAGCATTCATAGCAGCAGAACCCTCTGAAAGAATATGAAGAGCATTGTGGCATAATGTCTGGTGATACAATACATGTCACAGGAGATGTTTTATAAAAGAATGGATAGTGAAAAATGGCACGGACCAGGCATTGTAATTGGACAAGAAAATAAACAAGCACTTGTCAAGTATAATTAGTTACAGAAGGTAGATCAAGTGTCACATTCACAGAAACCTTTACAAGACACTGAAAGAAGCAACATGAAGTTTTACATAACTGTATTCCATTTGATCTTGAAAATGATACTACAGAAGCACCAGTAACAGAAGAACCAGTAACTGAGGTGGCACCTATACCGATAATTCACAAATAAATGAGATAGAGGGAAGATCTATAATAAAATGTCAAAAAGTAATACAACAGGTGTGCTTTGGAAATTGAATAAATAGTATATGGCCTTGGTATTTACGAGTAAAGGAAATGTTAATTGGTTTGGGAGTGAAAATGCCTTATTTGATGAGGCCTTATCTTATTGGATTCAAGATGGTTGCTGTCAAGGATTAATAGTATGTTGATGATTTTCCATGGGGAGGATCACAAGATTTTCTAGTGAAGATTATTTCACCATCAGAAATATTTTCAGAAAAAAGAAAATCAGAAAAATGCAGGGTCAGAAGATTGCAGTCATTTCAGAGTTAACGTGCAACAATTCAATGGTTCTATTGAATATGACCAAAACAACTATCATACAGTGCCGATCGCGAGTAACTATACACGAGTATACGAGTACGGGTACATTAAATGCTGAGTACAGTGCAAGACGAGTACGAGTAATCGGCGAGTATACTACTCCATACCCTCGAGTATAGGCTCTTGCGCATGCGAGTACAATAAGTGAATGATTTGTGAGTACGTGTGCGAGTATAAGATAAAAAACGGGAATTCCTTGTAACATAATTTTTATCGATAGCTCACATTTGTCTACTACCTTAGACATCGTGAAAACTTTTACTTCATATTCGCGTCGTAAGAAATAACATTTTATTTTACTTTAATTTTTTTTTATGTAGCAACAAATTCTCTTTAGTTCACATAAGAATGTATATATACTTTTCTGTAATGGCTTTTTATAACTTTACATTCACCGACGAGGAAACCCTTTGCTAATTAACTACATCTGCTATCTAAATGCTTTTTTCTCCTAGCTAGCTAAATGTTTTTTTTCAAACTTCATGCTTTTTTTCTTCGCAAGTACGAATTAAACAATGAACCCTGGAGACTTAAGCCAATCACATTTAATTCTATTGTTTTCTAAGTAACCAAATGTAAAAACGTGCCTGACAGGGAGGCTTAGATCCAGTGATAATGATGTGCACCAAATTTTGAGTAACAGGCCCTCCTTATTACTTTAAAATGGGTTGTCACGAAATTCACCTATCAGCATTTTGCCATTTTGAAAGTTTGAAGGAGCATTTCAACACTAAAATTTTTTCTATGAAACTTTATGTTCTTACATAAACATTTTTTTTTTAAAAAATAACGTGTATCGAGGATCTGCGTCTTCACCTGTGTTATCTACGGTATTCAAAAGGTGTGAATAGCAAATTGATGGATTTTAAAAGTGTAATGTTTCGGACGGTTGGCTTTCATAATTTTATTCAAAATGCGAAACATGTATATGTAACAAATATCTTAAGAAATATATATTTTTTTTTCTAGGAGAAACTAATCTAACAAAACGTTATATTGTGTGTTTAGCTATTGATAATAAAAAATATACAGAAAAACTATCAACTGTCTGCTTGTAGTACAGCATATGAATATCGTTTTTGTGTCCGTCGACCACGACGAAGAATTTCATCGATTGACACTTTGCATTGGCGCCAAGCTCCGAACTTCCCCATATCGGTAGGATAATATTTCCAACATAATGCACGGACAATATCTAACTTTGCTGAGCCCAGCCCCCTATCACCTTTACCATTACATATTTTTCCAACCAGTTCTTGGTTGTCAAAATATGTAATGACAAAGAGTGCCGCAAAGTTCCGAAAGGAAACTGCCTGTTGTTGTACTTCCGTTGCTATTGTCCATGCATTTGTTGGAATTTCCAGGGTTGGGCAACTCTCCTCTTCCTTTTGTTTGGCTTTTTTGCTCAGCCCCAAGCGCTTCCTGACCACATTAAACGACTCTATGTTCATTGGAGCTCCACCAGGCAGCGATTGGGGTGAACCACCAGGCAATGATAGTTGATCATTAGATGCTGTAGCTGATTCCGTCAGTGATGGTGAATTGGAGTTACAGTGGCGGTGGTGGAAATGTTGTAACACCCCAGGCTCTCATCCTCGTCTCGTCTATTTTTTTGTCGTGTTAATGAATTTTCTAGCAGTTTTATTTTTTGATAGATATGCTCCTGTTGCTTAGAAATTTCTTTTAATTTTTTAAACACTCCTTCGAATTGTTCTTTTAGTTATGAGGAGTTATCATTGCTCTGTGGAGAAGAAAAAAAAAGTGGTGGCTCGTCACCAGTGGTTGGCGTTGAAACAGATGGGTTGCCACGTGAAACAACCATCGCTCTCTAAATGAAAAGTTACAGCCTCCGTTTAAGCTCATTTTGTCTTAAGACATCATTTTTTACCTGGTACAAGACACAATGGACCATCACAAACCTGTTTCTTTACGTTCTTTACTTTTGGTACTGTAATACTCGTTTTTTTTATTGGCTCTTCATCCTCGTCTTCTTCACCGTCCTTTTGTTCAGTTGCCGCTGGGGCAATTTTTTTGAAATCGTCCTCTTCTTCGTCAATTTCTTCCTCAGTTGTACTGGAGTCCTGGTAACGATAAAAATTATACCTTATTAAGCATACAGTACAGTCTGAATGTAATCTACCGCGTACACGCTAATATCACACCTTTGCGTGGAGGACGGCAGTCGTTTGTCTTTTGTTATAATTAAATCCCTTAAGGGTTTTGCGAGTTTATATTTGCGTGTTAAAAAACAATGCGCTCGCGAAGAAATATCGGAGCAATTATATTTCTTGTAATAGCGAGATGCATTGTGTAAATGTATTGAAAGCTATTCCCTTAAGTATTAGCGTGAAGTAATTAAATAATAAAAATCTTTCGCGAAGTTTTATAATACATTGCGCGAGAATGTATTGTTGATTTAATTACTTAAAAAGATTCCAGCGCGTTTAATTTAAGAAACATACAAGAAGAATTGTTCACAACTATTAAATGCCGCTTTTCGTTGATAAACTTTTAAAATGCGATCTAAAAAAACATTTCTATCGCCGCTATTCGTTTTTAAACTTTTAAAATGCGATCTAAAAAAACATTTCTATCGCCGCTTTTCGTTGATAAACTTTTAAAATGCGATCTAAAAAAACATTTCTATCGCCGCTATTCGTTTTTAAACTTTTAAAATGCGATTTAAAAAAACATTTCTATCGCCGCTTTTCGATTTTAAACTTTTGAAATGCGATCTAAAAAAACATTTATATCGCCGCTTTACGTTTATAAACTTTTAAAATGTGATCTTAAAAAACATTTCTATCGCCGCTTTTCGTTTTTAAACTTTTAAAATGTGATCTTAAAAAACATTTCTATCGCCGCTTTTCGTTTTTAAACTTTTAAAATGTGATCTTAAAAAACATTTCTATCGCCGTTTTTCGTTCTTAAACTTTTAAAATGTGATCTTAAAAAACATTTCTTTTGCCGCTTTTCGTTTTTAAACTTTTAAAATGCGATCTAAAAAAACATTTCTATCGCCGCTTTTCGTTTTTAAACTTTTAAAATGCAATCTAAAAAAACATTTCTATCGCCGTTTTTCGTTCTTAAACTTTTAAAATGTGATCTTAAAAAACATTTCTTTTGCCGCTTTTCGTTTTTAAACTTTTAAAATGCGATCTAAAAAAACATTTCTATCGCCGCTTTTCGTTTTTAAACTTTTAAAATGCAATCTAAAAAAACATTTCTATCGCCGCTTTTCGTTTATAAACTTTTAAAATGCGATCTAAAAAAACGCTTAATTACTGCAATTAAAAATTTCAAAAGAGTTCGCGCAAAATAGATTGCTAAAATTGATCTTGCAACCTATTGTGATTAAACAATCGATCGCGTGGGGTCATTGTTTATCAGCGAGGCAATTATTTTCTTAAAAAAACAAAAGCTATCGCAATGTTATTGTTCTGTGTAACTATTCATGCGAGTTTCGCGTCCGCGGTAGATTACATTCAGACTGTACTGTAGCTACACAGTTTTTTATAGGAAAAAACTATATGTGAACATTGGCTTCATACACGTTTTTTTTTATAAGAACTAAGTTATAGGAACGTTGTGACTGAGATTTGGTCAAAAATTAAGAACATATTAAGAACGTGCTCCGCCTAAATTTCCTCATTGATTATAAAAACAAAATAACTTCAGTATAGAATTACTAAGAAACAAATTTTTTTCAGAATATGCATCTTTCATTCTTAGTTAAGATAACTTAAAAGAAAAAAAAACGTACATCTGTATCTTCGTTAGATAGATAGATAGATGTGCATATTTTACATGGCTAGCCTCACAAATATCGAGGGATATATATACCCTGTCTATTATTTCCAGGAGGGGCCATGGCTTAGATGGAGAGTCCTAGAGTATTTAATGCTCATTTTGAGCAACGCAGACCCAATTAGTAGGGCCCATGCTCTACTAGACAACTCCCGGCAACATCCAACGGCCCACACAGTGTGCCATCGCCCCAATTTCCCTCACATGGCTTGGGTTAACCCGGGGCTATGGTAACATTCACTCGCCCATGTTGAATCGCCGTCAAGAGGAATCGAACCCCGGTCTCCCGCACAGAGTACGAAAGCTATAACCACTAATCTACGGCGCCACATAAATCTACGGCGCCACATTGTCAATTTTCGTTGTCAATTTTGTGCTCGTTTTCTTTAAGCCACTGTACTTCCTTTCGTGAAAGATCAGACCAGTCATCTAAAAATTAAAAAAAAAAATAGTAGAAGTCCGATACCAAGCGCCGCATTAAGACTACAAAAAATGAGATATCATGCTCAACTGAGCTTGAACTTACTGCCAAGAAAAAGTATTTCTCCTTTTAACTGACTCGTTTCTGAATTTTCTTTGTCTCTCCAATTTACCAATACCATATCGCCTGCTTTGTAAATCTTATTTTCGTGGTTTACTAAATCTGTTTGTTTTACTCTTGCTACCGTCTTGTCGTCAAAAAAATATATTGACGAGTATCTATAACTTTTAATTCGTGTTGCACTGTAAAAGGAGGTCATCTTGTTCGTTCAAATGAAGATAGTAAAATGTTTAAATAAGAAAGGATTCTATACATATATTAAAATACTAAAAGTCTATCTATCTATCATAAACAACCTGTTGTTTAAATTATGCACCAGAACTTTAAAATTTTTGAGCATTGGAAGAAGAAAAAATATTGAATGGATGTTTGGGCTTGCCTTTTGTGGCATGAATTAAAAGAGACATTAAGAAACGATGTTAAGCCTCGAACGAAAGAAGAATTAGAGACAGGAATGAAACAATTTTGGGCTGGCATAACAGCAGAAAAATGACAGCGTTATATCGGTCATTTAAAAAAAGTTGTACCCAGAGTTGTTGAACGGAACGAGAGAGCAACTGGATTTTAGGTTTCAATTGAATTTTGTATTTCTTAAAAATACTTTTTTACAAAAATGTTTAATTTTTTTTTTTTTAAACCCCATGGTAATAATGTAGTAACTTACAAGTCTTTTAAAACACACAATCATGTGAAACTTGTCGATACAGAGTTCCCCTGAACTTAAGAAATCATTGTTCTTTGTTTTAAAAATATAACAACGAGACATCGTCCAAATTCATTCTAAAAAATATTGAAACAAAGAATAACGTAAACACCGAAACACATTTTTAGAAAATATCGGAAAATTTCTCGTTTAATTATACCGTTTGCCTATCGTGCACGCTAGCGAGTACTGTGTGAGTACAGTAGAAAAAATATGCGAGTATTTTCGGCGTACTCGTACGCGCAGGATACTCGTCGCGTACTTGTGGTATACCCACAGAAGAAATTACTCGTACCCGTAGTTTAATACTCGTGTATAGTTACTCGCGATCGGGACTGTAGTTGTTTTGGTCATATTCAATAGAACCATTGTTCAATGCTTGCCACATACTATGTGGCAAGCATTGAACAATCGTTTGATAATATTTGAAAAAGCTGGTATGATAGATATTGATCGATAGTTCCTGATGTCCGCTGATGCACCTGATTTATAGAGTGCTGTAACTTTGGTGCGTTTCCAATCCGATGGGTACGTTGACGATGATAGGGAGGTATTGATAAGGTGTGTCAATTGCTCGCCGATCACATCTTTAAGGTCTTTGAGTAGCCACCCTGGTAAGTCATCCAAGCCAACTGATTTTTTACGCTTCAGATTTCAGAAGTTGTTTTACTTCAGCGACAGAAGAAGCATTCAACGGTAGAGTTGAAGGTGTCGATTGGAAGAGAGTGTTATTAATTTGGATACACACACAGAAGAGTTTTGTGTGTTTTTGCTTGTCCAGCATCATCACCCCTTTTCGCAAAATATTCCTTTAAATTAACATCACAACGTTGTTAATTGAAATACATTTGTCTTTCTAGCTAAATACTGTGGTTTTCCTCTGGGAACGTTAGCAATTAATTGTCGATTATGTATAGCTATAATACATAAACATGTTTAATTTTTAAAGAAAGCAGAATTTTTGACATGAATAATATTTGAAATTATCATTAGTTTAGCTATATTTTGAGAAAACAGCATACATTGTAGCCATAGCTATATGTGTAGCTATATAGATGTTCACTGAAAGTGGGTTTCCTATAGCTATACAAATAAGACTTTTACATGTCACCTGCTCTACACAATAGAAAACGGTTGGGAAAATGAGACAGTGACATGGTGTGTGTTTGTAGGTTGGAAGAGATATGAAGGTATAGCTAAGAAGTACGCATAAAAATATGCACATTTCCCGTGGCTGTCGCATTCGAAGTGGTTGTAGCGCACGATATCCAACTTTTGGATAAGGGGGCGAAAGTAAAACAAAACTCCATGGGAGAGATTATCATTTGGTGATAAAAGTCAATTTCGTTGCTAGATGCATGAAAATAGCTTTAGCTGCACACAACATATGTAATTCGTAAGTTTAGGGAATGCTATGACATGAAACCAATAAAACGTTTCTGCCAACTAGTTACAAATAAGTTGTTAAGCAGATGTAAACAAAAGATAATAGTTAAAAGTTTCTGCGAGGGAGTTTTATGTATTTTCTGATTTTCCGATCACGGCCCGTGGCTGGTGAACAACATCAGTTTTAACTTGGCTGGCAAGAGTCGTTTGTCATAAATTCTAATCATTTAGTTATTTAAAAATTACTTACACGCGAAATGAAAATATATTATAATCGTTATTATTTTTATACGTATTTAAGGGGCTACACAGTCACGGAAAGTATCTGGCTAGCCTAAGGTGTTAATGTTTTTACGAATGTTTGTGGATTTTAGCTGCTACTAGCTAGCTAGCTAGCTATAACTTGCTTAGTGCATTTTAGTAGGTAAAAAAGCAGGACCATATAGAGTAAAATAGCTATTAATAAAATATAATAAGTTTAGTAAGTTTAATTGCTATAGTTTTGACGCAAAAATTTCTCTTGTAACTACAATTGAGTTTGGGGAAAAGGGGAGGATGTTGTGTGTTCTGACCCAACTACGAACACCGGCCCAACTTTGGACGCAAGACTGGCCTGTCTTTTGACGAGACGGCCCGTCAAAAGACGGGTCGGTGCGTTCGCAGTTGGGATAGCCCATCTACTGATATGGGCCCTGCCCAATCTTGGACAAATGTATGCAAATTAGTCTTAAGATGGTATAGGCCCAACTATTAACAAAAGAATATCCTGCTTTTAAAAACCGTGTCATCAGATGGGACAAACTCAACTGTATACAAAGGACTCTTGCAATTTTAAAAAATGTGTCATAAGGTTGGACAGGCCTAACTATTAACAAATAATTCTCACGCTTTTAAATGACTGTGTCATAAGATGAGACAGGCCTAACTATTGACAAAGGACACTTGTGATTTTAAAAGGCTGTTATAAGATGGGACAAGCCTCTCACGCTTTTAAAAAACTGTCATAAGATGGGACAGGCTCAACTGTTGACACTTCACACTTTTTAGAGACAGTCACAGCATGGGTCAGTCTGAAGACTCCCAGACTAAAGTTAAACCTTGCAACATAGGCAACACACTGTTTCGAATTTAAAAAAAAAATTGAAGACAGGCCAGGCTCAACTGTGAACAAATGCAGTGTCTATAGGGGAAGAATAAAGAGGACAACATATGTATAAAGGAGAATAAATCATGAATTCTTTAAATATAATATATTAAAGATATAGCTATATATATAGCTATAAGTAATGAACAATACAAATACCATATCTGCTTAATTCTTAAAAATTCAACAAACACATACATAAATTGACAAATAAATTTGATAAATGGGGATGAGTAGCACAGTCCGTAGAGAGTTTGACTCATGCCCAAGTGGTTGTGGGTTTGATTCCCACATAAGACTTTAGTGTAGTTGGGCAAGAATTTCCAAAAAGGTTTCTCTAGAACTGTCTTTTTGTTCCCTCCTGGAAATAATAAACTGGTGAGACTGACCACATAAAATATAAATTAAGACATAATATTTCTTTAAATCATAGTCATAAGTCTCTTTTTTTTATGACTATGTTTAAATATATAGTACAAAGTTTTTCAATGTGGCTGCCCCAGCCAAAGCAATCCTGCCTCTCAAATTACGTAATGGGTCAAGTTGCAATAATTGTCAAAGATTATCTTGAAAAGTAAACATAAGTAGCTTGGAAAATAGCCAGCATTACACTGAGCTGAATGTTATACAGAACAGTCTGAATGTAATCTACCGCGGCAGGCCTTGCCATGAGCAAATAACCTCCCAAGCAATTAATTGCTCGCGTCAGAGTGTCCTCGCGAGCAATTTTGCTTGCCATATTTTTCGCTAAAAAAACTTTACATTTAGTCTCTCCGGGCATCTTTTTCAGGAGAGGCGTGCGCCTTGGCACACACCTAAATCGTTTCAGGCGTATGATTTAAACGTCTGCCACATTTCTAGTTTGGTCGGACATGTCCGTAGCTCGTTTCGAACTTTCGTTGGTTAAAACGTCCGATAGATTTCCGTCTTGGTGGGACACTTTTAGATCTCAGAATTATTGAATAGTCCTGGTCCTTTAAATCCACGAGCAAGCCTATTCATAGCCAACCTGACCATCCTAGCCAATTCACCGACTCCTGACTTAGTTAAAAAACTACGTAGACATAAATCTCTTTTGCCTAGCCCCTTCGTCGTTGGTAACCAGGTCTTACACAAGAAATCCAGCCATGCGGTTCTTAACTAATGCGGAGGTGAACGCCGACGGAGCACGGATGACGCAAGTCTGCAAAACTGCACTTACAGGCGGAACAGACAATTTATCATGGATTTAATTGTAGATAATTTCTTCATTTGACGAAACAATTGGAAACCATAGCAGGTCCAAATTTAATGGATTATTTTCTTTATGCCGCAACTGTTATTCAAACAATTTTAAAAACGAAACCCACGTGCGGTATAATTTTTTTTTCTGTATAAATTTTATGTACCTGACGTGAGATTTTATTTATTAGTTTTATTTAAACCACGCGGATAAAGATTTTTTTCAATTTGAAAACGAAGCATATTTTTTTCCTATTTGCTTGTGATGACCTGAAAAATAAACATTAAATTTATGAAAACGACAGTATAGTCATGCATACTATTTCGGACATGTAGAAAAGGAAGTTAAGATTGAGAGAGTCGCTATACCAGTAACGCACGCGTTTTACAAAATGGCGAATGAACTGTTGCACGATGGGTGGAAAATAATCACACCGAATATCTTTTCAGTTTCAGGTTGAGCGTTCGTGCAGGAATTTCGCTTAAAAGACCAATCAATTCTTGAGAAAAACGTTTACACTTATCTCAAAATGTTAATATTTACGCGAGCAATAGAATGCTCGGGTAACGAGCATTTACGCGAGCACTACGCGGGCGCGAGCAATTGCTCGAGACTCATGGCAAGGCCTGCGCGTACACGCTAATATCACACCTTTGCGTGGAGGACGGCAGTCGTTTGTCTTTTGTTATAATTAAATCCCTTAAGGGTTTTGCGAGTTTATATTTGGGTGTTAAAAAACAATGCGCTCGCGAAGAAATATCGAGCAATTATATTTCTTGTAATAGCGAGATGCATTGTGTAAATGTATTGAAAGCTATTCCCTTAAGTATTAGCGTGAAGTAATTAAATAATAAAAATCTTTCGCGAAGTTTTATAATACATTGCGCGAGAATGTATTGTTGATTTAATTACTTAAAAAGATTCCAGCGCGTTTAATTTAAGAAACATGCGAGAAGAATTGTTCACAACTATTAAATGCCGCTTTTCGTTGATAAACTTTTAAAATGCGATCTAAAAAACATTTCTATCGCCGCTATTCGTTTTTAAACTTTTAAAATGCGATCTAAAAAAAACATTTCTATCGCCGCTTTTCGTTGATAAACTTTTAAAATGCGATCTAAAAAACATTTCTATCGCCGCTATTTGTTTTTAAACTTTTAAAATGTGATCTTAAAAAACATTTCTTTCGCCGCTTTTCGTTTTTAAACTTTTAAAATGCGATCTAAAAAAACATTTCTATCGCCGCTTTTCGTTTATAAACTTTTAAAATGCGATCTAAAAAAACATTTCTATCGCCGCTTTTCGTTTATAAACTTTTAAAATGCGATCTAAAAAAACATTTCTATCGCCGCTTTTCGTTTATAAACTTTTAAAATGCGATCTAAAAAAACATTTCTATCGCCGCTTTTCGTTTATAAACTTTTAAAATGCGATCTAAAAAAACGCTTAATTACTGCAATTAAAAATTTCAAAAGAGTTCGCGCAAAATAGATTGCTAAAATTGATCTTGCAACCTATTGTGATTAAACAATCGATCGCGTGGGGTCATTGTTTATCAGCGAGGCAATTATTTTCTTAAAAAAACAAAAGCTATCGCAATGTTATTGTTCTGTGTAACTAGTATTCATGCGGGTTTCGCGTCCGCGGTAGATTACATTCAGACTGTACTGTATCTTAAAACTTAGTCATAATTATTTAGCTAGTCATGCCCACAATAATCCAGGTAAAAACATCTCCAATCATGCAACAAGCAAGTCTCTAACTACTTTAAAAAATGCATTTACCATAAGATCTTGTCAGCTGTGTTCAAATCAAGGATCTGGTCTTGCACCAAGAGTTAACAAGTAGTGTTGTTTTTGCTTCCAAAGTACCATATATCTCTGATCTTCTTCATTGATTTGTAGGAAACCTGGCCTTATCAAGAAAAGATGCTGAACTGTATATAGAAGGGTACACATTAAAGTAAACTCACCATGAGATTGCAAAAAGAATTTAAGTTGTGGAAAACAATGTGGATGAGTGGCAATGTATGTACAGGACGACATGTCACACAGTCTAGAAATGCTCATTGAATATTCAACGAATCACATCCAAGCACTAGTACTGTTTTTAAAAAAAGAAAATCTACTCTTAGTTACCATGTATCGTCAACCCAATCTAAGTCAAAATGGTAACCCATCAAATGAAATTGATTTTCAAGATGCACTACACTTGATTAAAGAAGTGATTCTCTCTATCGATGGCAAAAGTCCTGACATAATTATTGGTACGGACTTCAATCTAGCATACCTGATAAATAACAAAAACTCACCCTGCTCTTCCACAGAGAAAATAATGATTGAAATATTGGAAGATTTCTCTATGGAAATGAGTTTGAGATTATCAATATTATCAAGACACCCACTCATAAAGATGGAAACACCTTGGACCTTCTGTTAACAAACAATCCGGATCACATACACAAAAATGCAATCATACCGACATTATTCTCAAAATATGATCATTACATAGTTTATTTAAGGCTTCTCCAGATAGATATTGTCACAGTTAAAGAAGCTTGTACTCTGCTGTGGCTGGGGCTTTGTCAACACAAGCTGTGAATGCTGCTTTCTAACTTTCATAAGTTGCTTTATTACCATTGAATGTTGGGATTTCAATCTTTTCAGCTGTTTCAACATGTCTTGACCAATTTCTGCAGATTTCTTTCCATTTCTTCCAGCTGTGTTCTGAAATTCCAGATTCTTTGAAACTCCATTCTCCAAGTTTGAATCATCACTCTGCAGTTCTTAGATCAATTTCCTTGTGCGTTACTAACAAAGTTTACTCTCTGCTGATCATTAGATTTATGTTGCCATTTATCGAGTCTTTGATGAGAAGCATTTGTTCGAGATTGATGCACTTTGCGTTCAAATGTAGGAGGATTACTATCTGCTTGCATCGCATCCACTTTGGATCCGTACATATTCCATTGAGATCCTTGCTGCAGGATCTTCACTGAAGATCTTTGCTTTTTAAGCTAGATTTTTCTCTGCCAAAAAAAAAATTTTCTTTCATGTTTTCAATTTCCTTGGCAAGGTCCATCTGTGCTTTTAATTACCAGCTCATCACCCTGGATGCAAGCAAGGATGATTCTTCCTTTCTGGAGTCAAGATATTCTTGAGCATGATCTTGAATACTTGCATAATCATCAACCAATTGCTCTAATTCAGCACTAACAAGCTGTTGATGACCTCTTCCACTTCATCATGACGCTCCTCTAAATCTGTTGGTACTACCTTTAAAGTTAGCTTCTGCTTTGCGGGTCTTCATCCAGCAGCTTCAACATCCTGTGCTTGAACTTAGTCAGCTTGCTTTTTTTCGTTGATTTCGATCTCTTCAATACAGTTTCTGTTAACTGGTCACCCATTTTGGGGCCAGCAATTACCCTCTGCTACCAAATTGCTCTGAAGGAACAAGGCATAAATTCAATTTCGTGCTCTGACATAGAGGCCCCATGTATTTCACTCAACTGAATTATATACAAAAATTGCATCTTAAATACTTTTATATCCCTGGAGTAAAAATGCTATACAAACGAAATCATGCCACGCAAAATTAAAAGCATGCACTAAATAAATAAATCGCAATTAATCCCCTGAGGGACATAGTATTCTCAAATCACATTAATTAAAAACTAATAGACTTTAAT
This sequence comes from Hydractinia echinata, assembly GCA_030067915.1. Classification (NCBI taxonomy): domain Eukaryota; kingdom Metazoa; phylum Cnidaria; class Hydrozoa; order Anthoathecata; family Hydractiniidae; genus Hydractinia; species Hydractinia echinata. The sequence goes on along the minus strand of JASGCC010000002.1, from coordinate 5,210,445 downwards.
TACTTGCATATATAAATATATATTACATTCTTAATTTTACATTGTACATCAGTTTATAGCAGCCTCGCAGACCTTAATAGATTCTCCTTTTATCATGATAGATAATAGAATAGGAAAATGGCAGCAGGTCCTAATGCTGCTGTGAAAGCTTTGCAATTGGAGATGAAAAACATCAGTAAAGATCCAATTGAAGGTGTTCTTATAGAGCTTCAAGATGAAAGTAACATGTTTGAATGGTCAGTTGGTGTCTTTGGACCTCCAAAAACACTATATGAGGGTGGATACTTCAAGGTTGGTCAATAATTTTATTCTTTGACATTTGAACTTGTTTATACAGTATATTGACGTTCTGATTATCATTTAACATAACACATGGGTGTGTAATGTTTTGTTTTAGGCTAAGATTTCTTTTCCACAAGACTATCCCTACTCACCACCATCATTTCGATTTATTACCAAAATGTGGCACCCAAATATTTATGAGGTAATTTTTTTTTTTTAGTTGCTGTAAATTCTCGGAAAAAAATACAGTATAGGGCTTGAAATCTGACACGAGTCCACAAGTTCATTAGCCTCGCGCTTAAAAGTTTTCACGTATACGTAAAAATCGCATTGTTCAAAAAAGGATATTTATATAAATTTGCTGATTTTTTTAAATGTAAAGGGATCTCAATAGATATTCAAACAAAGAAAAGTAAAGAAATTGAAGAAGATAAATATAAGTAAATAAAAAGACAATTTGACCTGAATTTATGTTAAAATTTACATATTTTAATTTTTTTATATTATATAGCGTTTTGGTAAGGTTAAACCTAACTTTATTAAAATATGTATATAATAAAATATAATCACTGTTTTTAACATGTATCTGTTTTCTTGACGTAAAAACAAAAAATATATATAATAATTATCATTGAGTGTCTTTAACATCAATGCACAAGATTTCTCTGATGTTTTTATAAATTTATTACACATTTTTATCTCAGCAATCACAGTCTATAGTAAAATGAGTTGCAGTAATGGGGAGGACATAGGTGCATGGGCCTTAATAATTGTATTTTTTTTATTTTGAATGGCCTGGAGTTGCTTAAGGGATCGTCTCCGAGATCGTTTCAAAAAAAATCGTTTCAAATCGTTTCATTTTTTAATTAGCATAGCATGTGATACGAATTTGAAACGATTTTAAAGTAATGTTTAATTTTTTGAAATCGTTTCAGATCGTATGGAAATCGTTTCACTATTTTGTAAATCGTTTCATTAAAAAATAAAATCGTTTCATAATCGTTTCATAATCGTTCAAGATTGTTTTATTATATTTACTTGAAATCGTTTCACATACCATAATTCGTTTCAAAATCGTATCATTATGATCGTTTCAGTATATTTATTTTAGATTGTTTCAAAATCGTTTCAAGGTGTTTCTTTTACATTCTTTTAACATAAAAGAATAAAAGAAATTAATAATCTAATAAAGGTCTCTCAATAAAACCTACGCGCTGTCACGTAGGTTTTTCTATCGCTGCTTTTCGTTCTTAAACTTTTAAAATGCGATCTCTAATGAAGCTTTTTTATCGCCGCCTTTCGTTCTTAAATTTTTAAAATGCGATCTAAAAAAGCATTTCTATCGCCGCTTTTCGTTCCTAAACTTTTAAAATGCGATCTCAAAAAGCTTTTCTATCGCCGTTCTTCGTTCTTAAACTTTTAAAATGCGATCTCAAAAAACTTTTCTATCGCCGTTCTTCGTTCTTAAATTTTTAAAATGCGATCTAAAAAAGCATTTCTATCGCCGCTTTTCGTTCTTAAACTTTTAAAATGCGATCTCAAAAAGCTTTTCTATCGCCGTTCTTCGTTCTTAAATTTTTAAAATGCGATCTAAAAAAGCATATCTATCGCCGCATTTCGTTCTTAAATTTTTAAAATGCGATCTAACGAAGCTTTTCTATCGCCGTTCTTCGTTCTTAAATTTTTAAAATGCGATCTCTAATGAAGCTTTTTTATCGCCGCCTTTCGTTCTTAAATTTTTAAAATGCGATCTAAAAAAGCATTTCTATCGCCGCTTTTCGTTCCTAAACTTTTAAAATGCGATCTCAAAAAGCTTTTCTATCGCCGTTCTTCGTTCTTAAACTTTTAAAATGCGATCTCAAAAAACTTTTCTATCGCCGTTCTTCGTTCTTAAATTTTTAAAATGCGATCTAAAAAAGCATTTCTATCGCCGCTTTTCGTTCTTAAACTTTTAAAATGCGATCTCAAAAAGCTTTTCTATCGCCGTTCTTCGTTCTTAAATTTTTAAAATGCGATCTAAAAAAGCATATCTATCGCCGCATTTCGTTCTTAAATTTTTAAAATGCGATCTAACGAAGCTTTTCTATCGCCGTTCTTCGTTCTTAAATTTTTAAAATGCGATCTAAAAAAGCATTTCTATCGCCGCATTTCGTTCTTCAATTTTTAAAATGCGATCTAACGAAGCTTTTCTATCGCCGTTCTTCGTTCTTAAATTTTTAAAACGCGATCTAAAAAGCATTTCTATCGCCGCATTTCGTTCTTAAATTTTTAAAATGCGATCTAAAAAAGCATTTCAATCGCCGTTCTTCGTTTTTAAATTTTTAAAATGCGATCTAAAAAAGCATTTCTATCACCGCATTTCGTTCTTAAATTTTTAAAATACGATCTCAAAAAGCTTTTCTATCGCCGCTTTTCGTTCTTAAACTTTTAATATGCGATCTCAAAAAGCTTTTCTATCGCCGTTCTTCGTTCTTAAATTTTTAAAATGCGATCTAAAAAACCATTTCTATCGCCGCATTTCGTTCTTAAATTTTTAAAATGCGAACTAACGAAGCTTTTCTATCGCCGTTCTTCGTTCTTAATTTTTAAAATGCGATCTAAAAAAGCATTTCTATCGCCGCATTTCGTTCTTAAATTTTTAAAATGCGATCTAACGAAGCTTTTCTATCGCCGTTCTTCGTTCTTAAATTTTTAAAATGCGATCTAAAAAAGCATTTCTATCGCCGCATTTCGTTCTTAAATTTTTAAAATGTGATCCAACGAAGCTTTTCTATCGCCGTTCTTCGTTCTTAAGTTTTTTTTCATCGCAATATTTTCCATTTTAAAGGAAATTGTTAGTTTTAAGAAAAACTGTTTATTTTTAGTTTTGAAAAACTGTTTTACGATATTTACGATAAAAGATGTTGTTGATGATGTCGATGTTGTGTTGAATAAAAAAAAGAGAAACAATAATTTTACATTTATATATAAGTTTAATTGGTTTTTAATTAGTTCAACATCGTTTCAAAATCCGTTTCAATAACTTCAAAGACTTTTACATCATATCACAAATAATATTTTGACAATCGTATCAAATCGTTTCAGAACTTATTCTAATCGTTTCAAAATAGTTTCAAAATCGTTTCACAATCGTTTCATTTTTACGTAGTTTATACAAAATCGTTTCGCAAATATAATATGAAACATTTAATTCGTTTCATGATACGATTATGAAACGATGTGAAAAAAATATTGAAACGATTTCCATACGATGAAAATCGTTTCAATTCGTATCAAAACTGAAACGATCTTGGAGACGATCCCTAAATGTAACGAAGATAACAAAAAAGGCATTTTTCAATTTTTTTCAACAGCAATTAACATCTAGAAATGATATGATATGCCCTTTGTTATTTCATCCGTTCCTTAGCAAGTTCTTTTTTTATGTTTTGGTCTTTGGGGTCTTTTGCAATGACATCACTCCAACGCAGTTGTGGTCGTCCTCTGTGGAGACTTCCAGTTATTTCATAACAAATAACTTTTCTTAGCCAGATATTTCTGTCCATTCTCAGGTGACCAAAGTATTTTAGTCTGCTCAACGGATCTCTTCAGGAACACTAATAATACCAGGCTTTTCGTGGATTTCTTGAGTTCTAATACTCTGTTCGAGTCTACACCATACATCCAGTGAACCATCCCTAGTCAGCAATGGTAAACGTCTGATCGATTTGATTGATGCAGGCCATGTTTTGTAACCATACAACAAGATCTTTCTCACACCCTCAAACTAAAGATGTTACGCCGATTCTTTTGCCACGGTTGGTAATTCTTGGTAATACTGTCTAAGGCTGTTCCATGCTGCGATGATGCGTGCACTAGTTGCATCTATACAAACACCTAATTCTCCAATCACATCAAAAAGTTGATCAGCTTCGAACATGTCTGCACCAATGTGCATATCCGTGAAATTCAAACTATCAGGTGGGATGATGTCACCTATACACGTTTTGTTTTTGAACATACTGTCTTTCTTTAGCCTGCGTTTAACTCCCAAACATATTTTATAACTGCTCTGACATAGTATTGAATTTGCACCAACTTCTTTGGAACACACGCTGCACGGCCATTTAACTTTTCTTGTCGCCTTTTCAGCTTCGCTCGATGAACCGAGTATCTTAGTTTTGTCCACATTTATTCTATGACCCCGTCTCTCTAGAGTTGTTCTCCAAGGCTATTTATTAGTTGAGGAGATAATTAGAGGATCAAAATCAACCAACTTTATAACAGCAGATAAAGTAATTAACACCTGGATGGAAACAATAGATTGATTAAAATCCGTTTCTAAAAGTACGCTTTTCTAAACATTATTTCTGGAAGTTGAAGAAAATACTATTGATATTTCTTTCACTTTTCTTGCTATCCAACTGGACTCTCCATCTATGATCTTTTTATTGTCTCAGTCAATAATATGATCATTCCCTCAGCTATGATTTGCATTTTTGTCTGTATCGGCGTTTCGTGCAGCTCTTTTGTGCTCTTGCACACGTTGTTTAAACATTTATTTTGTTTCACCTATATTACTTATATTTCATCTGTATTATTCATCCAATAACAACATCCTCAGAGAAAAAATAACTTCCAAGAATCTAACATGCGTAGGTAAAGAGATAAAAACTTTGAGACTGTTTTTGTTTTGTTTTGCTTTCACAAAATCACTTTCAGTACACTTCATTGCGCATAATCATTTGAACTGTTGTTCTCGAAGTAGTAAATTAAAGCACTTGTTGTTTTTCAAGATGTTTTGATACAAAAAAATAATGCAAAGAAAATAATAATAATTTCGAATACACATAATACTTATATTTTTCAAGTGATAACTCATGTTTAAAACTACATATTTAACAGTGAAACATTATTTTATTCTGCAAAATACATATATTCATTTCAAAACATGACAAAAAATTACTGTTAGACAATAACAGGAGACAGTTTATCCGTTTAGCATTTCCTCTCTTCTTTCACTCGGAATGCGTTTGCTTACATCCCCGCAGGCTACGTCACACCAGTTAGTAATGTACCGGTGACACTGTCATGGCGGCAACCGTAGTACTAATTTGACCTAAAATATCTCGAGAACCAAAGCTCACAAAAAAATCACACAGTTCATATTCACACTATGATAAACATTTTAAGCACACCTTGTTATCAATCGTTAGTTCTTCTTTAAAGATGCTAAAATGATACATCACACTGGTTAGCTGTTGAACATATGCAAGCATGTAATTTGACAGTGTGCGATAAATACATCTTTTTTTATCATGCAATCTCTAGTCGTAAACCTCTCCTTTTGTTTTTGTGATTTTTGTCCTAATTAACTTTTTGAATTTTAACCGCTTCTGGAACAAGTTAGGCATTTTTGGGGTAATGTCATTTTATTATAAAGTAATAATGTAAAAAATAAAGTATATTTTATATTCATTATGTTTTATATTAGAGGAAGGCGTTTAAAAGAGGGAGTATTTTAAAACAATTCTTTTTTATTAAAAAAATCGTTCTCTTCTTTATCTTCATCATGAAGATTAAACGGGACATTTGCTTCTTCAATGTCAGAGTCTGTTGGGTCATTGAAATGAATTATTTTCAAGTTCATTATCGTAGAGGAAAATTGTTTGGCCTTTTAAAAGTGTTCCACCGGCACTACGCGGCTGTTTTTCTTTATAGCAATGGATCTTGCTGTCTTCATTCCCCTCGTTTTTAAGATCTAGGACAGAACCTTTGAAATGAGTCGATATTGAGATCTTTTTTTATCATTTTCCATGCGCGTAAAATCTATTCAACCACTGTGCGTCGTGGGGATGGTTTCATGTTTCTTGCTTCCGTATATCGGTAAACACCATTCGCTAACCATTCATTGTATATCTCAGAAATATATTTATTTATTTATTTATTTAAAAATATTTATACAGGATGAGGACTTCAGTAATTTGCAAATATATACAATAAATACAAAAAAACTGCTATCAATGTCCGTCCTGTCTGAGAATAAAAATGGAAAAAAGCAGTAAAAACAGTAAAAACAGTAAAAACGATAAAAACAAACAAAAAATTGATCGAGTAGAAATGCAACAGTATGCAGACAAGGTGTGAAGTGACTTTATGTGAGAGCTAATTAAGACATAGGCATAGTTCAAAACATTAATCCCACTTAGCCAAACTTGAAGCAGACTGGACGGCACAGTGACTAAGATAGCCGCTGAGAGTGCACATCGCCCAATAGCTGGTATCGTCTATTAAGAGAAGTACCCCCTGAGCGCCTTCATAAAAAGAGACATATTATCGATTTTTCGAATTTCAAGTGGCAGTGAATTATACAGTTTACCCCCTGCAAAATAGAAACTCTGCCGGGCGATTTCTAGTTTGACCCGAGGTAACCTGACAATGCAGCCGTTATTTCGTGTGTTATTGTCATGTTGTTGGCTGACAAAATAATTGTCAAAATGTTCAGATGTTAGTTCATTTAGTAGACACTTTTTAACGAGTACACAAATATTACGGTTGACGAGTCCTGTGATGGATGGAATATTATCACTCCGGACAATCGATCTAGCACGGTTCTCAAGCGATTTTAATTTGTTGAGCTGTGTATTTGTGAAGGGTATTCTCAATACCCTTTAAATGTTTTATTCCATCTGGGGCCTTAATGTACTTTGTACACCCGCCTGGAATCAAAGAACTTTCGATTTTCATTCCCTTTAATGAAGATTTAACCTCTTCAGTCATTTGACCTTCAAATGTACTCCACACAAAAAGCCTTTCACGGAAGGAGAATGATCTAACAACCTTTTTGCACCACTGTAGCGTAAGTTGTTAGTTCATCCAACCATTGCTCGACGATACACCACTATGCATTTTGTTTTAAACTCTTTATTTAATTTAGCTGAATCTCCTTTGGCATCGGAAAAAACGAAGAATGGTTTCAGTTTAAAGCCGTCTGCTTTGGCAGCACTAACGCGACACTAACGAACCTTTTCATGACCAGTTGTTTTGAGTATAACTTTTTTTTTACTATGGTTATGCTTACCATATCCGTCCAAACTGGTGTTTTATCCATCGCGATGATATTGGAAAAGTTAAGGCTTTGTTACAATGTAGGACTCACCTGCGCGAGAGATGATTTCTGTCCATAATGTAGGGCTCACCTGCACGAGAGATGATTTCTGTCCATAAATCTCTACAGCCATCCACGACTTGCTAAAAATGAACCTTTCAATGTCTTATCTTCTCCACACATCTCGTCAAATCTGGACTTTGCTTTGAACATGATAATTTTACGAGAAACACAAAGCATATTACTCCGCCTTTCTAAAATCCGTTTCAAAATCTTATCCTCCAAGCGGTTGTTAACTTTCTACCAGCACTATCAAGCCTTTGACGTTTGATAATGTTATAGATAGATACCGATAATGTTATAGGTAGATACTGTTATGATTAGCTCGCTAAAGTTGAAAGTGAAATAAGCTCCAACTGCCAAAAAAGGCAGCGGTTAAAAAAAATTATTTTTGTTTAAAACAGTACGTAAAGTACAGTGAATAAAATACAACTCATATAACTTCAGTAAAAATTCAAATAATAAATTCAATTAAATGACGTGTTTAGACCGGTTTGATGAAATGGAGCCAAAAACATTTTCCATTATTATTATAATATAAGAGTTCTTGATTTTGACAAAGATACATGGACAGAAAACAAAGACCAATTCTCACGATATAAAGTCACATAAGGTCTAAATAAAATGTGTTTCACGGTTGTGTAACGCAATTTTCTATTTGTTAATATTTGAAATGTGCAGAAGAATTTCATGAAATCTCTCCCCATCTCATAAAATAGCACAATGGCGATATAAACATTCTGCGATGATTATTTTAAAATTCTATTGTGGAAAACCCCAAAAACTCACCAAATCACAGTTCATATTTCCAACATAAGGCAGCTTTCTAAACAGCAGGCAGGTAGATTTCACTTGTCCAGATTGTGTATTATCTGAAGTGACGATAGTTATGTTTTGAAAAAATGCCTAAAGTGGGTGATCACGATCCATTCTGTAGAATCCAATTTTTGGATTTGTTCAAAGAAACATCAACCAATCACATTCTTGAAATAAAATTAGGATTCAACAAGTTTGTCGAATTTAAAAAATCGTATTCAACAAAATGATCGTGTATCTTCAAATTACTTTTAACGCAAATTGAATCGTGTATTGCTTGCATGAAAGAGTGCTCCACTGAACGTGTTGTAAACATAACCTAATGTTTTAAACTTTTCTCTCTTCACAATAGAACACATAATTCTTCATCACCATAATTGTTATGTAAAGTTATACAAAAAGCTGTTGCAACGTCAACCATATTTTTATATATTTTTTTAAATTTTTCGATAACTGAACGTTTGCTTTAAATTTCCAGAAAGCTCATTATTTGCATTGTTTCGAATCCCAGGATACTCAATTAAATCAATACAATAATCAAAACAGATAAATCAATGTTTGAGTAATGGGGCGACAGTTAGTTTGTAACTATATGCTAGTTACTTTAATTGCTAAACTACCTTAAAGGAGAAAAAAATAAATAAATTTTTGCGAAGCCTGTGAGAACTAACAAGATGCAGGGGCTGCATAAACTATCTCGCATGTCAATGTCAATTACACATCACTGAAGCAATATATTTTTAATTTATTAACGGGATCATTTCATAAAACCTAAAAATTGATTTACAGCTGTTCCTGGCGTGAGGGATATGATGCATGGCTATGATACTTACTGATTTTTCTATTAGACACTTGCACGTAAAATTTTTAGGTCCCACACTTCTGAGAACCTTTGGCCATTTCTCGAAAATACTGTTTAAAAATTCTTATGATATCCTTATAATAGGGAAATTCATTAGGATTATTCTTAGAACTTAAAGGTCACAAAACAACTTTATTTCGTTGAGAGGAATCATTTCGCAAAAAAAATTCTAAAAAACTTTGTACTTCGCATCAATAAATCATTCTGCGTTAATACGCCAGCCGTCGAACCGGTTTCACAAATGATTAATATAAAAGCCGTAAAACTACATATTTTTACTCAAGGCGTAATAGCTCAGTTGGCTAAGGCGTCGTAACTTAAACCCAAAGGTCATGGGTTCGAATCCTTCCGAAGGCAGCTTTTCTAAAAAAAAATTTGCGTATAAGCTCGTTGATGATGTTGCAATTGACCATTTGGGACATAGTCAGTTAGGAGTTAGAAACAAAACTATCCTCGCAGGCGAGATAGTAATAATTGCATTTAGGACATCTTCCAAAGTAAAAAGTGTTTTTTTTTTCAAAAACGTAAAGTATATCACAACATGATTTGTATCAAATTATCAAGTAACATAGCATTTACATATCGTTCTCCAAAAATTATAGTTTTGAGATTTGCTCAAGAATGTGATATGAAACAAAACTTAATTTTACGAATATGTTCTAAAGTCCAGTGGACAATGCAACAATTGAGACAGGTTTAGGACAACTTTTGAATAATGTTTTTCTTGCTGAAATTGTTTTTAAACTTCTTGTTTCTTTTATTCTGGAAAGTTGGTATCTGCATTCCGTTCAAGAAAAAGGGTAACCGATCTTTTATATTATCTTAGTCAGGTGATGTGTGTATATCCATCCTCCATCCACCAGTAGACGACCCACAAAGTGGAGAGCTACCACAGGAAAGATGGAATCCTACACAAAATGTCAGGTACCAGTTATATTTTTGAAAGGAAGAACAAATTCCACATTGATGTCGGGGTTTATACTACGTGGTGTTATTTGATCGTTTTAAATTTTTGTGACTTCTCTGCTTTAGGTGGATTATTTTTAGCGAAGTTTAGTTAACAAGTCCTAAAATCTCGTGAGAATTAAACTGAAACGGATTTCACGAAAAAAAAAAATCTGATTTTTTTTTAAGGACTTTCCTTCTGAAATTAAAATTCACAATCTATCAAGTTAGGAGAACAAAATAATGAAAATTATTTTTACGTTACGGCATGCATTACAACCAGCTGAATGTCGCAAATACCTCGCACCTTGGAAAAAAGATTCGTCCAGGCTCACACCTATCAGATCAATCTTGACATATTTTTCGATCCACATGAATTTTTTCATATTTATGCAATGATTGAATAATTTCGTTTTCTGCCAATAACAGGCACCAAAAATGTTTGGTATAAGTACAATATTAAGCCTTATTACATTCGTAATGCTATGTCTAACTTTTCTTTTTTGTACCTTTAGAACAATTTTATTAAGCGTGATTTCAATGTTAAATGAACCAAACACATTTTCACCCGCCAATGTGGATGCGTCTATTATGTACAGACGTTACCACACAAGCAAAGGTAAAGACAAAGAGTATGAAAATATAATAAAGTAAGTGTGAACACGTATAGTCTTCATCAGAGTTTGCGTTTATTGCAGATGGAATCATTTATGATTTATGTGTTGTATTTTTTTCGGGTTCGATTTCAGATCGACTTTTTTACGTGACATACAACTACAAAATTTTTTGCAGGGTCATTGATCCAATGGAAATTGTCGGTGTGGAAATGTACCTAAAAAAAGTCGAAGGCTTGTTTTGAATTTTTCCTTGAATTCAGAATTTTTTGACAAGCCACTTCTTCGATCAGTCTATGAATAAAATAAGTACAAAATGAAAGTTGATATTTGGCGTTCTTCCTGGTTGTTTGCATGGCGACGTGTTCGTGAACAATGTTAAAGTGTTCTGACCGGGTTGTTTTTTAATTGCTTTGAAATTTTGAAAACGTTTTACGCACCACTATGAAACATACCTAAATGCAAACAAGTTTACATAATAATGTACCGGTAGGAAATATGTATTTGAAGAGCTGTGTCGCAAGTTTTGACCAAGCTCGTGCATACACGGCACGAATACAGGTATGCTGTTAATAAAAAACTGTCCTCAATAGTCAATATGTAAGATTATGACATGTTATGACGTTATATATATAATTAATAACAGTAAGCATTAATTAAGCATTAAAATTTATCCGAAAACGCAACTTTAAAAAAAAAATGTGTTACTGGTTCATATTGTCGCATGAGAAGACTCTACAGAGGATATAACAGGGCATTAAAATGTTAATATCTTGTATTTCTGTGCAGCAAACAAGTCTCAAAAAGTCGTTCTGATGCTGAAAAAGAAGGCGTGGCCATCCCATTGACAGTGGAAGAGTATTGTATAAAACACAGACCAGTGGGAAGTCAATCCTCGGATACGAACATTGATTTATGCGATGATTGGTACGACGAAGACTATGATGATGATGATGACGGCAGTGAATGTTTCGATGACAACGACGGCGACGATTCGGGTAATGCAGACGATTAAACGTTGCTGGTAAATGTTTGTTAGTGTTGAACTAATGGTGAAGTGGAATGTTAAAATGTCAAATCCGAGCAAAGTGTGTTATTACATAGCGTGTTGTTGCAATCCTCTCACTGAACAAAACAATTTTAAATTCTGTATATATTGTCGCATTATTAGATAATATTTAATATTTTTTAAGTTTTTATATAATTTTCCAACAAATTAAAAAAATCAAGCTACTTCATATCAGAGATAAGTTTTTCATACAACTAAACCATTTCGCATGTTTTGAATTGTCCTACCTGTTCAAAACTGCTTACAAAGAAAAAGTAATAATTACTTGCAACGTAAGAATTTGGAAAAATTCGCAATTGGTTACTATGTAAATGTAATATACGGTGTGCAAATCAAGTGTGCTGTAAAACTAACATTTCGCTTGTCGTGTTGTTTTTTAAAAAAATATATTTTAAAATGTAAAAAAAAGATGGTGTCATCTACGCATAGAAATGTGGCGATACAAAATGTAACTGCAATGGAGCAAAAACCTACACGTTTTTGTTTGTAAAAAACTTGTTTATTCCTATACATAATCACACCCAGATGTTTACAAAAAGAGGACAAATTCGACGTAGTTTAATGTTATTCTTTAGCGCGGTTTCAGCTGCTATAATATATTGCAAACAATTGAATATACTTGTACAATATATTGTGAGGTAATCACGACTTCAAAGTTTTCAAGTTTTTTTTAAATCCAATCAGTTTGGTTTAAAGAAACTAGTAGCAGGTCCCTATTGAATCATTTTCAGCACTATCGGAACAAATGTGTGAAATATTTATTGTTTTGCAATGTTTGCCTTGTTTGCAATTGTACATAATTGTACCCAGTTCCTACAATTACTTGTACAATATTACGTCCAATATATTGTAGCAGTGGAAACTACCCTTTAAACAGTACAGCTACATTTAGGACTAAGCTAAGTGAAATGAGTCAAGTTTAAAAATTGCATTTTTTTGCTATAAAGGAAGAGGCGCTGCGACTTAGCTGGGTCAAAAGTCAAAACCTAAACGGGAAATTACATCACAGCTTCTTGCATTATTGCTACACATATTTGAGAACACCTGCGGGAAATTTCATTGCGCATCATGCTGCCCTATCTGCCCCGTATTTTGTTGATATGTGCAAAATGGTTGCACACAACCTTTTTCTCTATCGAGGCTAAATAAAATAAATTCGGAGGAGCTCCTTATAAACACTTGTACTGAGGAAACTTTTTGCGAGTCCAAAGAACTTCGCGAATCCACGCGTTGAAAATAGTTTCACGAATTTGGCGATTCGAAGGTTTTGAAAACTAAGACTTACTGAACTTACTAAATTTACTAAATAAACTTTTCGAATCAAGACAAATTATTTTAATGGAATAAATTTTCACGAGAATTGAATTTTGCGATTTTTGTTTTTTTCGTGAAATGCATAAATTGCCACTGATGTCATTTGCTAAAATATGTTCTTGCGAATTTTGTGAATTTCGCTATTCGCGAATTTTATTTTTTTTAAATCGTATTTTTAGCAAAATTGAGGGATGATAATTCATCCGTGTAAATTCACCAGTCGATGATTTCCTACCTCGAGGTCCTGAGAACCCTTACTACGTCAATGATAGAGATTTCTCTGATAAATCTAATTTGAAATAAATTTTTGCGAGAACTAAATTTTCGCAATTTTTCGAACTTTTGAGCTTTCTGCGAACTGCCTAAATTGCCACAAAATATGTTCTCGCAAATTATTATCAATTTCGCCATTTGCGAAATTAAATTTTCCCCAAAATTTATTCCATTGAGGTATTTATATTACTCGCAGTACTATTACTATTACAAGGCCGTAAACATAACAAAATTTGACAAAATAAATCCAAACCTGTATCCATTTTAGTGTCGGTAGTACTTTTATGAAAATCATGCTTTTCGTTGAAGTTGAAAGTTATAAGTACAGAAAAATTCTCATAACTAAAATAAGTCTCAAGTTCATTTTATGCCTGAAAGTAGAGTTAAATCAAATTGAGAAAATTTATTTAAGTTATTTTCTGTGCTTCACCCGGATCTGCAACATGGGAGCTGTTTTTGCTCATAATTCTCGAAAAAATTTTTTTAACAGACATTGACCCTTACTAAGTCCCTTACGTGGATGTGTGACACCGTTTACCCTGTACTAAGTGTTTTATCCAGACTGACATTTCAGTTCTTCTAACTATAGTTTATAAAGAAGTTGGCTATCAAAAACAATAATACCCATTATTGCGAAAACATCATAGTGAATATTACTTCTTACTGGATCACAAAAAATTTTTAATCAGTAACCTGAAAATCTGTGAAAACAGAATATACACTCAAGTCTTGGCTGTTCACTATGATGGAAAGATTGTAAATACTCAAAAAGGTCTATATAGTTAGCTACTTTATTATTAAGTAAGTAAGTAAGTAAGTAAGTAACGGGAAGTTTTAACGTCCTTGGAGATTCCATCCTAACGGCTGGCTCTTCCTCCCCTCCGACTGTAACTATGTTACATTACCGCTAGAGATACGTATAGCATTGCTCCAACTCGCTTGCCTGCCACACAAGCCTATTAGCGGTCAGTAGATGGCACCAAATGGGCTTACAACACTACATTTAAAGTGCGCCGGAGGGGGGATTCGAACCTGAGACCTTATGATTACAAGCCGAATGCGCTACCACTACACCATCTCCGCACCATCTCTTTTATTATTAAAATGACAAAATCCTCTGATAATGTCTTAGCTGGCTACACATAAACGTAATGTACCTACTTTTCCTTTGAACCATTTCTTAAAAACACAAAACAAATTTACCTGTGGAGTCCTGTCATGTAATTGGGTGGCTAAAAATCTCAAAATTATTATCTAAGATGTGACTATCCCAGGGGTTTCTGTTCTATAATCCCTTTTCAGATATTTGCTGCTGATGTAAGCATATTTTGGCCCTCAAGTCTGACTTCCCGTAAATACAGGAAAAATTGTCTTTAATATTGCAGTTTCCCTACACGATTTGGTAGAAAACATTAACTTTACTGAAAATGGCAGTTGTTCATTATTTTGTTTGTTCAATGCGCACAACTATAAAGATGACACTCAATATTTTCAAGATGTTTCTAGGCCCTCCTTTCTTCGTTTTTTTTTACAGATTGCAAACGTCCAGCAGCTTATTATAGGAGTATTCTCTTCTCATAAGTAGCTTGAAAATTTCCTCAAATCCAACTATCAATTCTTCCTTAAATTTTCAGCAATTGGTTCTCTGCCGTTCATTTAAAATACATTTATTGCTGAAAGCTATGTTACTGATAATTAATGATCTTCAGCGTCCGCAAAAATTAATTGTGTAAATTTCAGGAAAATGTAGTTATTTCCGCGCACATCAAATTTTCGTGCATATCACAATTTCACGCGCATCAAAGATTCGCACAACCGATTGTTCGTGCAGCGGCCTTTGCGCGAAAATTAGATTTGCGCGAATATTTCATAAATTAATTAAAACAACGTGAAAACGAAAGAATAATAAAAATAAAGTAACGATTTTTTTTGAGCCAATCATGAACGATCTTGTGACAAAGTTGTAAGGGACAACCAGCCGTGAACAAAAATTTACACCTTAGCCAAGTCACCTTAGTCTATAAAAAGTTCTGAAAACGATCAAATACTTATCATCTCTTCATATTTTCATAATTTTAAGTACGTTTCTTTCTAAATATCAAATTCAAAACTAATTTTTTTCCCTTTGGTAAGGAGAGCAGTTCATATAAGCTTTCAGTAAATTTTTTTTATCACGCGTGAAGACTTGATGTATGAAGTTTGTGTACGGATGTGGGATAAAAACACCCATTCAATTATTGAACTGACTTCTGATACATCCGTGTTTTTTACAACTATAAAATAACTTCACAATTTTTTTTTATTTCTTTTATCGCTGCGGTTTTTTGTTTATCAAGGCTAGAGCAGTATTTATATAAAAATAATATAAATCAATATTCTTATCGTGTTTGCTAAAGTACTTAACTCTTTTATAAAATACGTATTTAAAAAGAAGTCGAACATTTATGTTCCTTTACAGACGATGCGTGCATATGTTTGATGGCTTTAATATTTAATTTTGGATTTCTGGTTTGTTTGGTTTGGTTTGTTGACACGCTCCAGGTATTGCATTTGTTTTTGTTCTTGTTTTATTTTCAATTTCATCCTCTAAATTTTAACAACAATGTTTCTCTGGTTAGTTTTTATTGTTGGAGTGACCGAAAGTTACTACAACAAAAATTAATGTCAATTTCACTAATCGCTGAAAACAAAAGCAATTGTTGTTGATTTATCAATCATCGTGATCTGAAAGTTATTAATTTTTAATAAAATCGAGTTTTTGCGGAGGTCTTTTTTTTTTCAAGTTCATTTTATTTAGTTTTTGATCATTTGCAAAAGTGGTTTCAAAATAAGCTTGCAGCTATGAAGCAGTTTAGATGCACTCACAGGCTAAGTTATATGAAGAACCTTATCTATCTTGTTCTAATTCAGATGGCCATCATATAGTTGTGTAACGAACTCGGGTTACATCGGAACAGCAAGATGTTGCTCTTATTTTAGTTCGCAATCAGTAGCTAGACCAACTGATGTCGTTGATAGTTGTCAAGTAGCTGAATTTTATAGCTTGGATTAAAACTTCAGATATATTGGAACTTCTATGCGCTAAACAGGCGAATTTATCATAGTAAATCATCGCAAAAAATATTTCACAAGGCACCTGAAACATTCTCTCGACGTCTCGTGAATGAAATTATTTTAACGTTATATGCCAGAACGTTTATAAAACGAGCAGGAACGTTTTTTTTTTGCCGGCTGGGTATGGATTATAGCTATCAGTAAATAAAAATAAAATCATAAATAAGATTCCTAAGAACAATTGTTTTTATATCTATTGGAAGGATGATCCTTGGAAGATTCTGTCCTTCAAGCTGTGACTTGCTTAAGGTCACAAGCCTTTTATGGTGTTTTATACATCTTATCCTAACTTGACGCCAAGTAGTGAGAACAGTGTACGCCAAGTGGTGAGAACACTGTACGCCAAGTAGTGAGAACACTGTATGCCAAGTGGTGAGAACACTGTACGCCAAGTAGTGAGAACACTGTATGCCAAGTGGTGAGAACACTGTACGCCAAGTAGTGAGAACAGTGTACGCCAAGTGGTGAGAACACTGTACGCCAAGTGGTGAGAACAGTGTACGCCAAGTAGTGAGAACACTGTATGCCAAGTGGTGAGAACACTGTACGCCAAGTGGTGAGAACAGTGTACGCCAAGTGGTGAGAACACTGTACCTCAAGTGGTGAGAACACTGTACGCCAAGTGGTGAGAACACTGTATGTCAAGTGGTGAAAACACTGTACCTCAAGTGGTGAGAACACTATACGCCAAGTAGTGAGAACACTGTATTCCAAGTGGTGAGAACACTGTACGCCAAGTGGTGAGAACACTGTACGCTAAGTTGTGAGAACACTATACGTCAGCCATGCGGAATTCTAATAACGAGCTCTTAAAACGTCGTGAATGGGTCTATTAATTAAAGGGGTTGAAAGTGCAAGCGCCAACAAAGAACTTTCGTTTTAGAAAGGTGACAAAGAATAGCTCCCACGAATAGTGGGGGACCCATTTAAAGTTTCAGTTTTACTTCTCACCTAAACATAGAGGTCTAGTTGACCTAACAAAATAGATTAATTTAATCCCAAGTTGCGTTACTCTGTAGTAACTAATGACAACTTCAAATGACTCGTTTCGAAACAATCACTTTTTTCACAACAAAAAACTGAACAATGTTAACGAAACATAACATGTTCCAAAACCATGAAAATAACAGGGTTTCAAAACATTATTAAGTTTTTCGACAACGAATTTCAATCTACGTATATATTTTTTATTTTTTGTTTACCGGCGCCAGTCTTTGAGCTAACTAATATGGCGGAAAGAGGTTCATGTTAAATTTGGATTAAATAGATTTTTTTATCTGAGTAAAAATAACGTTGAGCAAACATGCGTGTTGTTTTGACTGCGCTGAATAAACATACGTTTTCGTGACAACACCGTATTGTCAAAATTTTCAATAATGAATGAAAATTTTGTTTGAATTTTATACCGTTAGTTTATATTTAGTGTGAAACAATAAGGATCATGAGAATTTAAATTTGACATCTGAAACTTAATTTAACTTAGAAATTTTTACCTTTATAATAGCAGCAATACTAAAAGGTTTCACTACAAAATTAAATGCACGCAATAAACGTGAGGACACCGCAGGTTATTCAGATAATTTTAAAAAACCAAGAAAACCCTCACGGTTTTATCTCTCGTCACTACTACTAATAGTTTTTAATAGTAAGAGTTTTAAAAAATACATTATTCGGATGTAAAACTTCGTACACATGTGTTGTGTATTATTTTGTAACCCATCGCACTTTGTAATCCCATCGCACTTTGTAATCCCATTGCGCTTTGTAATCCCATCGCATTTTGTAATCTAATATTGTCACCCTTTGTAATCCCATCTCACTTTGTAATCCAATATTGTCCCACTTTGTAATCCCATCGCACTTTGTAATCCAATATTGTCCCACTTTGTAATCCCATCGCAATAATTACCTGAATAAAAAGGTTAAATCTCATCCAGCGAGAATGGATGAATTTACAAAAATAATTGCACCAAAGTGATTTGTCACGGACAATTTGTGTATTTGATTGGTCCGTATTTTAACTTGCTCAGACGCCGAATTTTAACTTGCACTAGTTGCAAACTATGATAATAAAGAAATAATGTATGATATAGTTGCAGTGGTCAAAATAATGTATGATATAGTTGCAGTGGTCAAAATAATGTATGATATAGTTGCAGTGGTCAAAATAATGTATGATATAGTTGCAGTGGTCAAAATAATGTATGATATAGTTGCAGTGGTCAAAATAATGTATGATATAGTTGCAGTGGTCAAAATAATGTATGATATAGTTGCAGTGGTCAAAATAATGTATGATATAGTTGCAGTGGTCAAAATAATGTATGATATAGTTGCAGTGGTCAAAATAATGTATGATATAGTTGCAGTGGTCAAAATAATGTATGATATAGTTGCAGTGGTCAAAATAATGTATGATATAGTTGCAGTGGTCAAAATAATGTATGATATAGTTGCAGTGGTCAAAATAATGTATGATATAGTTGCAGTGGTCAAAATAATATATGATATAGTTGCAGTGGTCAAAATAATGTATGATATAGTTGCAGTGGTCAAAATTCTACCTCTAGACCAGATACAATTTGATTATCCCGATCTGTAAAATACACGCAACAAGTTTTTGAAAGCTGTCCGCTGGCATCATTTACAACTTCATTCCTTCATTAGAAAACCACAATAAAAATTAACACATGATTCACAGGTATTATCACGCTTTGGTAACCATCTGGATTTTACGAGCGGGAAATCGCCCTCAGTCATTGCACCGACCTTGCAAGCTTGGTCAGCACTTAGACCTTGGGCGATATTTTGCAGTACAGCCCGGAGTAATCGGTTGTTATTGTATTAGTAATGCTTCGGTTTGTGAATTGGGCAAAGTCATCTTTGCCAAAGTGTTGTAGAAATGAAAATATGGAGTGCAGACCAAAATGAACACCCTTTCAGTTACAATTATGCAGCTGGTGAAAGTTAATGCGTACGATGATTACATAAAAATATGCCCTAATTCAGAGAAATACTTTTCTTTTTGAACTACTCTTAACATTTGTTAGATTGCACATTTTTGGGTGTTCGGGTTGATGTTAACATATTCTTCTTTTTTTTCAGGAAATTTCAAATCATGTCTACCCAACCTTGAACAAGCGTATTCATGACAATCGCATTAATCAGTACACATCCCAACAAAACAGCGTGACAGGAATCTTCGCAAACCAACATATACCAACCTACCCGGTTCGTTTTAACAACCACTATCGCTTAAACCTGCAACCAACCGGACTGTCATATTCTCCAAACCAATTCTACAGACAAACATGGCAGAGGAATTCACCCACAACACTACATAGAAATGCATATTCATGGTCCACATGGACTGCTTGGTCGAAATGTACGAGATCTTGCGATGGAAGGGTAAAAATCAGAACAAGAAGCTGTGTGCTGTAAGTTCAATAACTTTCGCTTGTCTTTTCTATTAGTTTTTTTAAACTCTTTGGCCATAGCTTTTGGAAAACGGAATTATATTTGTCCCAGACAAGTATTTTTCGGTTTATGTTATTTAAATGTTTTAATAGAGACTGTGGTAAAGCGTTTACCCTCGATAATAAAATATCTTCTTAGTTCTTATTACTCCAACTAACAGACAACGTCAATCACTTTTGGCCGGTTGTTATCGTGACGTGGTTAATTCTTACGATTAAACTTTAATAGACGCCAGCTTTTAATCCTGCCGCATAAAAATTATGGCCCATATCAGCCGGTGTAATAATTACGAAAAAACGTATGCTATCACACAAGCACTAGTTATTGTACAGTACAGAGTACAATAACTAGTGCTTATGCTATCACATAAGCACTAGTTATTGTACAGTACAGAGTACAATATGGCATATATTTCTTAATATTATTATCGTCTGTTATTTCCCCAGTTATTCGGTGAAGAAGAGGAAATCAAAAATGTCAGAACATGATTCCAAAACATGATTCCGAAATACAAAAAAAACATTTTGTAATAACAATCAATTACTTGTGGTATAAAAACCTGTGACGATAAATTCAAATAGTTATTAACGCATGACCCACAAAGAAATAAACTGATAAAGAAAACAAACGATAAAAGTTGTATTTACCGCATAGTTACAAGAAAAGGGATAGTCAGCCATTTCGGTCGTACTGAAATGTGTGTTAATTAGGTAGCCTTTACATGGACCCGACATGAGATTTGCCCGAAATGAAATTTCGTTGTGTGTACAAGAAATTTCGTTGTGTGTACAAGTTTATCTGAAATTTCGTTGTGTGTACAAGGAGTTTTTCGTATCGGGGTTGTGTAAACTAACCATTTAACTTTTTGACCATCCGTAATTGCTTTTTACAAAATCCAGTACAAAATACGGAACAAGATCCAGAACAAAATACGGAACAAGATCCAGTACAAAATACGGAACAAGATCCAGAACAAAATACGGAACAAGATGTTTAATAGCCGTCGTCGTAATAGTTGTGGAAAATTAATTCGCATTTATATGTCACAGACAAATAGATGGAATTAACAAAAAGTCTTTGTTTATATATACGACGGGAGTTTTGTTTTCAAAAGTTTTGTTTAATATTTGAATATTCGAATATTCTTTGTTAAACATTTGTTGTTATTTTTTCTCATCACCCGTAAGGACTGAAACAGGTAACCACCAGTTTTTACAGAACGACCAGAGAACCACCAGCGAACGAACAGAATAACCAGATAAACGGCAGCGCATCATAAACTTGGAACTCCGTGCAGGAGGGCGCAAGCACTAGCCTCGGAATATTCCCAAAGCTAAATATATTTTTCTTCTTTTCTTTCGTTCCAAGCATTTCAAAAGTGACGAGGAAAAAGGCTGCATTGATGTAACGAACTAAAGTATATATCATAATAGGATGGGGATTATCCTTCTAGATAAATATTCATTAATTTGCGAAGGAAAAAAAAATTTTTGTGAGTTTAGCCTGGATGTTTCGTAACTTTTAAGTGATTGAATTTAAATTAAATTAAATTGAACGTTGAAACCTCTTTTAGTAACATTTCTTTACTTTCTAGTGTATTCCCGTTTAGAAAATGTTGCAGAAGGTGATCTCTGCAAACTCTTTTTTATAAGGGTTCGTGTAATCAGCCAGGCTTGCTTGCCTCATTTTGTTCTTATTAATGGAATGCAGGTGAGAAAACAATCGCAAGCAAAAACAGTTATCGGTAGCTTGAACGACAGTGGGCCCACAGTGAACGACAGAAGGTCCGCGGTAGTTTGGCTGTTAAACTCTCCTTTTTCTCTCCATAGACTCACATTTTTATTTTGACGATTACAATGTCTAACATATCGATTTAAAAAAGATAAGCGTCGGGACTCCTGACTCTGCTTCCAGTTTTACATTTAATTTTTACTTTAAATTTAATTTTTCGTATCAGTGCCGAAGTAATCCCGCGCTTGTTGTCACAACGCGACAATTTCTATTCGGTAGAAAAAGGAACTTATTGGTCGTTCTAATCTTTTCAGATTTAAAAGGTTTGTCTTTTTATCTGCTTACTTCTCTTTCAGGTGGAAGCGGATAGCCCGTTCCACAACAATGCTTTCTCGTTGCTCAGGCAACAGAAGGGATTTCCAACCATGCAACAGAAAGGTTAGTCTTGTCATTATTGGGCACAGAAGGACATTAAAACTACTTTTGGTTCTGAGTCGCGCATAATCTGACCTATGTTTTGCATAGGTCAGATTAGCGCGACCTTTTCTTTCAACCTTTTATTCAATTTGCAGACCAATTTCAATTTGCTTCCCTTATTGCTGCACTATTTCTGTACACAACGGTGTGCCAAATAACATTTTTTGCATAGGTCAACTCTTATGTAAGTCACTAAAATTGAGATGTCCAACATTGTTCCTTTCAAATAACCACTTTATTTTTAGCTTTGTGTATCACCACAAGAATTCCGTACAAAAAAATACGAATCACGTTTGAAACAGTGTGAAAAGTACAACCAAACACCTTACTTGGGTGAAATATATCAGTGGATTCCCTACATGAGGAGTAAGAAGATTTTTTGTTATCGCGCTGGAGTGTTTTTTTCCCAATTTTATAATTTCTTCCTTTTTCAGATGGGTTAAACGATTGCAAGTTGAATTGTTTAGCAAAGGGCTATCGCATGTTCCGCCCGTTTGGTTTTGTACTAGATCGGACTGCATGTGGAAAAAACAGTGACTATCAATGTAAAGCTGGCAGGTGTATCTTATTCAAGGTTAACTTTCTGTTTTGATTTGTTATAATGTGGAATAAGGTGCCGTATGCTTCACTCTCTCACTTTCGTCATATTGCTTTTGTTCGGTTTCCAGCGATTAATTATTTCACATATATTTTTCTTCGTTCGATTAATTGACTCTATTTTCAGCTTCTCTATCAAATGGAAAAAGTTCGGATTGGATTTAATTTTACAACAACAGAGACAAACGTACAAAAGATGTCTTCTAAATTTTTATCACAAAAATACAGTCATTTTCCACCTGTACTCAGCCATCGTCAGAAACAACAACTTCAATCGCTGTCGCAGAAGCCAAAACAGCATCAGATTCGACTGTCCTCTAAGATGTCAAAAGTACTTCCTTCACCCAATCAACCATCGCCATACCGAACATCTTCTACAGCAGAAGGTTTTAAGTACGTATTCCCGCACCTCACTCCAGCACAAGAAGAAGGACGACGTGACGTTATAATGACGACGTTTAAATGGCAAGTCGGTGGAATTTCTAGATGTACTCAGTATTGTGGAGGAGGTAGGAATCGAATCATCTTTTTATTGCTAAAATTTACATAATCGTTCAAATCCACGAGTGTCTAATCACTAGTGAATTAACAAGTAGCAAAATACCGTAAACCTCCGAATATAAGCCCACCCGTGTATAAGCCCATCATTTTACTCATTACTAACGATTTCCATGTATAAGCCCACCCGTGTATAATCCCATAATATTGGAAGGGAAAATTTCATGGTTGTTTTTCTTTTACAAAAAACTTTTTTTTTTGCAAAAACATACAAGTACAAGCTATTTCTTCAGTTCTTTACGAACTAGTCCTCTATTGATATTTGGTCCATATAAGAAATAAACACAAGGGAGCTCAATTCCTCAAACATCAAGCGAGGAAGAAGATGATGGTAGCGGAGACAATGTAGAGACAGCGACGTCGAGCGAAAGTGAAGATAATGGTGATAGCGAAAGTGAAGATAGTAAAGAAAGTGGCGATGAGTGAAAAGTTTTTATTACGTAAAATATATGCATAGATATTTAATATGTTGCTATTGTTTTCCATGTATAAGCCCACCCGTGTATAAGCCCACCCCCGTGTATAAGCCCACCCCAAAAAAGCTTACGAACTTGTATAAGCCCAGGGCTTATATTCGGAGGTTTACGGTATGAAATTATTTTTGGACGTCAAGGGATATCACGTTACCTGGCCACTACTTTAAGAGGCTTAATTATTGCTGGATATTTGCTAGCTTTTTTGTTGTTGAATGGTAAAATATGTTATAATATGTTTTGCAGGATTTATTTTTGTTCATCCGATATAAAAAAAAAACATTTTGTAATCATACTTTTTTTAAAAGTAAACTTCACGTGCAGCAAATTGTATTCTTATTTTGCGGGATTTATTGTTGCGAATATCATTTTGCGAATATCATTTTGCGAATATCATTTTGCGAATATCATTTTGCGAATATCATTTTGCGAATATCATTTTGCGAATATCATTTTGCGGATATCATTTTGCGAATATTATTTTTGCAAAATCAAAAAAAGTTCCGCATTGATGCAGAGGAGATATAAAGTCAAAGTGTATATCTTATTTGCTGAAAAAAATTTCTAGTTACGGTTTTTCTTCTCCTCTTTATACGCACTCACAGGCGAACAAACTATCATCTATCGATGTTTTGAAGAAGATAATTCTCATTTGGGAAAATTCGTGGACGATTCCAAATGCATACATGTAAAGAAACCACCCATCAAAAGGAAAGCGTGCAATCAATGGGAGTGCACAGTAAGGTAAAGTTATGCTTTTTATACTAAATGCTGGAACTTTTGCGAGCAGAACGTTTCGCTTTTAACGACCTTCACGGCATTTCATAGAATTCACTTTATTTTCGCGAATCGATCGATTTCGCAAAAATTGAATTTCTTTTTTTTTTTTTTTAATTTTAATTTTATTATATTTTTTTATTAATTTTTTTTATTGAGGTGTATTAACAAAACGTTGGAACAAAATATGCTTTTTCGAGAACAACATCACATTTAACTTTGGGTAGTTTTTTTTTGACAGGAGTAATTTCTCAAATTTCTGTCATTGGTAGCTTTAATGACAAAAGTCAGTTTGGATTGAATTTTGAATTTTGTCTTTGTTTTTCGTACAATTGTATCCTAGTTTTCATTTAAAACCGACAACACCTCTTCTTTCATACATCTCAGTTTTACCAGAGAGACGAAGAAGAAGCAAGAAATGGAGAATTATCAATCTCATTATGACTTGATTAAATACGAACCAAAGGGAGTTACAAATGAATTCAATATTAACCAATGAATATCTTATTTATTTTAGATGGTCTGTCTCAAACTGGACAGCGTGTTCTGAAACATGTGGCGAAAACAGTACACAATATCGATCTGTTTTATGCAAGAAGGTGCGTCATGGAGACAACACAGTAGTTGATGGAACGGTGGTACATCCATCACACTGTCAAAAGCTGAAGAAGCCGATCTATTTTAAGCGTTGTTTGATGGTCCCCTGTTACTTTCAATGGGAGGCTGAATCATGGAGTGAGGTAGGAATTTAAACACGGTACTTTTTTTAACGTCACTGAGTCATAATAAGTAAATATAATATTTCTAAATTGAATGGTTAAATGATTTATTAAGTTAGGCAAAATATTTGAAACAGTACAAAAATATTGACATTCTGTTTGGAAAAGTAATGTTGACTTGAATACAAGTGTAGAAATCAACGATAAATATTGTTTTCTCTTCATAGCGCTGCAAATATTTTTAAATTTCTTTCTTTACGTATTTCCAAAACTCTTCGTGCACGTGCTAAAAATGAATGACGTGATGTTTACTTTATAGTGTTCCGCTTCCTGTAATTACGGCACACGAAAACGAAACGTGGTATGTAAGAATCACGAAGGATTCAAAATAAAAGATGAAAATTGCAATCTCAAACACAAACCAAATACTATAGAGACTTGTGTGGGCAAACCGTGCTCAAACACGTGGTTTACCAGTGAATGGAGTCCAGTAAGTCTTCTTTTTCATAATAAAAGTTGGGTGGTGTCTTCTTTTTCATAATAAAAGTTGGGTGGTGTCTTCTTTTTCATAATAAAAGTTGGGTGGTGTCTTCTTTTTCATAATAAAAGTTGGGTGAAATGTCGCCGACATTACATCATCTATTTATGCGAGTTTTTTAAATAGCGCTTTCTATGCCCCTAAGGGATGAAAAGATGTTAGGAATACATACATTAAGAAACGATCTACAAATCGAAAAATTCGGAGGACAGGAAACAACATGTTCATTAAAAGGCAGCCTTCCTAAAAGCGTCAAGTTCAGTACAAAAAAGGAAAGGAGAATTAGTGATTTAGTCTCTAGCTATGTTTTCATTAAGTTTTCACATGCCGAACATTTTTTGTCATCCTTGCCATAGAAACAACGGTAGTTGCATTTAGCCAAAAATAAGTCTGCTCCGGTTTTAGTGTTCAAGTGCTTGTAGCAATGGATATCAAATGCGTCGAGTGGTCTGTGCGAGTTCTACAGGAGCTGTGGTTTCCGAAACATTGTGTAACGAAACGAGTAAACCTCATCATAGAAGAGTTTGTTCCGGAATTATGTGTGCAACAAGATTTTGGGTAACTACCAAATGGTCAAAGGTATGTGTCTTATAATTTTGCGCATTTGTACCCGTTTTTTTAAATCTTGGAATACGATAGCACCACGCTTCATCACATCTGTTTGAACCAAACAGTATCTCTTTTATCAATCCCGGTGTCTGTCTGTCACACGGGCCAATTTCATGCTAAAAATGCACGAAATGTTGGGAATATATCCGACATGCAAAAAATTGACACCCAGAGTATGTACGGATTTTTCACAGGCTAGACTTGTGCACTAATACGATACAATTTAAAAAAATAAATTATTTTAAGACATGGGTAATAGATGGAAATGGGAATGGATGAAATATTTGAAATCCTCGCCCAAAAACTCATACTACTAATAGATAACCTGCTACAACTGTAAGTGAGGCTCCTAACACAAATCAAAAATGAAGAAGAACCTGGCCGTGACAATAACGCCATCAAATCAAAGCTTTACATGCATGTTAATTTGCCAATGCTCAGGTGAGAAAAAACTCATAAACCAAAAGTTTCAAAATACATGAAATTCGGAAATAGTCAATTAACACTAATGTTTCCTTACGTGAATGATACAAACTGCCTTTCATGTTATTCCTGTTTTTTTCAAGACGCCTTTTCTATTAGGAAATGTTACTCTCCTGAATTTCTTTTGATTCACGACTAAACAAATTTTGTATAGTTGGGATTAGTGGACTGCTTTCATGGATCATACAGAAACGCTTTACTTTTTTGATTGATGTGATTGCGAATTTCATTTCGTACAAGTAAAAAACGCAGGTGCAGACAAATAGATTTTGCATAAAAAATAGTAGGTCTTTACTTGTGTACAGACCTTAGGGTGTACAGAATGAGTGTATGCTACCTAATTAGCAAGCAGTAGTAACCGGTATGGATAAGAAACAATAAGGAAATTGTGGTAAGATAGTTAAAAAATACGGTTAACTACGTTATAAAGGCGTTAAAAGAAACACAGAGAATATGTATACACCATGATAATATATTTAGTGTACAAACAACTGCGGTGTTGGCAAGCAGTACAGACAAGTCCTATGTATGGAGAAGAATGATCAAGATTACTATCAAATTGGTGAGACAAAATGTACTGAAAGAAAACCTGTGTCTGTTAGAACATGCCGGAATGCAGCATGTCTTCCACTGTGGTACACAGACCATTGGAAACAGGTAAAGATTGAGGGGTATAAAAATTACGTAATTGGATGTACAAGGGTTCAGCGAGGATAAATTTTTCTGCCTGGTGGTGAATTTATTTAGTAAAAACAAAGTCAAAATACTTTTCAATATGCTACTTCTTAGATTTTTATCAAGAAACATTCCTTCACCTATATTTATGTTTGTCTTTCGCAAATTAACGGTGATGTAGGCGAATACAAATTGATGTGCTGAAAAAATCAAATGATGCAAAATACGACGTCGCCTTGATTGTTTGAGGCCAAATCATTTTTTTAATTTATTGGCTAGTTACTCTGCCAAGTTTCATATTCATAGCAAATGTCCGATCCAAAATTATATCAAGTGGTACAATTACCACCTGTCCTAACAATGAGAGATAATAAATAGAAGCATTCATTTCGTACAAATTAAATCAAAAACAATTAAAAATTCTTACATTCTTTACTCCTATTTTATACATTTTTTCTGTCAGTGTACAAAACCATGTGGAGAAGGCCAGCAGTATCGCCATCAGATTTGTTTATCGGAAAAAGGAACTCCTACTCGTAGATGTTTAAACCAAACAAGATCTCATGTAAAACGCGCTTGTAACACTATGGCATGTTCTTCACCAAGACAGAAAACATTGATTGATGGAGATAAAAGCAGTAAAAAGACAAAAGATGAGACATTGATTGATGGAGATAAAAGTAGTAAAAAGAAAAAAGATGAAACATTGATTGATGGAGATATAAGCAGTAAAAGGCAAAATATGAGACATTGATTGATGGAGATAAAAGCAGTAAAAAGAAAAAAGAGGAAACGTTGATTGATGGAGATAAAAGTAGTAAAAAGAAAAAAAATGAAACATTGATTGATGGAGATAAAAGCAGTAAAGAGAAAAAAGATGAAAAAGTTAAAAACTTTGAAACGTTTGTCAATATTACAAACAAAATAACGACTACTTTACGCCATAATTTTGCGCAAAATAGAGCAGAAATTGTAAGGTCAAAACTCAACCCGATTAATCTCGTTGAAAGGAGTAATTACATGTCCAAAGGTGTGGCTTATAAAAAGGGAAGTAACGATGAAACAATATCACGAACAGGTCAGACAACAACTAAGCAAGCAAAAGTAACAATTTCACCGACAACGTCACCGACCACGATGGTTCCGTCTACAACAATAATCTCCACACCGACGACCTCGATAAGCCTGAAGACACGAATGAAGACTAAAGTTTCGATTAAAAAAATGAATACATTTCCGTATAAAAGACCAACAATGCACGTACTAAGACCTTTCGCTAACTTTTCACGCAATAAATGCTACGATTTACACAGGAAAGCCTACTGCCATGTTATATCTGTTCGTTTAAAATTCTGTAAAATACCACGCTTTAAACGTCTATGTTGTCACTCTTGTAGACAACAAAAAACATAATGGTTGGTAAAAACAAACGAGTAATGCTTCTGCCAATCTTCATAAGAGAAACGGTGAGTAAGTGGAAAAGCAAGAGGTTGTAAAACAGTGTCTATGGTTTTATGCATGTTATCTTTGCCTGCATTCTCACGTATTAACAATGTATATTATTCTAACTTATTTCCGTGAATATTTGCTGCATTTATAAAAGGAATTAAAATTATCCTTACAATACATATAAATATTTATAAATATATTCTTTAATATGTATATTTTTGTGTGCATCTTTGACAAATATATTTAGTTTTAGTTGCTATCAAGTTCGAAGCAGATTTGATGCTACAACACCGGAACTGCATAATATTTTTCAAAAAAATTTCGAAGATCGTCCCACAAATAATTATATGCAATCACGAGCTTTGAACTTATCAAAGCTTATACCGGACTGTCTGAACTTTATGCCGTGGCCCATAGGTGACATGCTTAGAATATATTTTATTTCTCCTTAAAGTCATATCAATGTAACTGTCACCGCGTGTTATAACTGTCGCCGCGCCTTATAACTGTCGATTCGACACTTATAACTGTCTCCGCGCCTTATAACTGTCGACTCGACACTTATAACTGTCGCCGCGTGTTATAAATGAAATATATTCTAAGCATGTCACCTATGGGCCACGGTAACTTTCTTAACTTTACTTGGTTTGACAGAGAATGTTAAAACCTAATTTTTCCGACATCTAATTACATAATATGGTCGTCAAAGAGACTGTGAGCAGCATCTTTTTAACGTTTTTCACCTTGCCTACCAATTTACCAATAAAAACTTCACACCCCTACCTGCTGCATAATGTTTGTTGGGAAGCTGTGTGACAATTTCAGAAATTAGTTATATTGATTGCAGTTTCAACTTCTTTCAACTTCTTTGTGCAATAATAAGAGTTTCAAGAACAAGAAACTTGGGAAGGCTAAAAAGAAATTCTACAAATCAACATTGCTTTGACTGACCAACGCAAAAAAAAAGATGTTGGTTTACATAGACACAACCTACCCGCTTTGATTGAGAATACAAAATTGTTGTTGATTGTCCAAATTACCTTCTGAAACAATTCCTAGTTTAGAAGGAAAAGATTTAACCTCAAAATCATGTTGTGATTTTCCGTCATAGAATCTGAAGAAAATAAAGACATAATAACATAATAACAAAAAAAGGCAGTTAAAAATGCACCGTAAAAATCCGGAAAAATTGCAACCCTATTGGTAACAAAGGCTAGCTTAAACCACGGGGACACGAGACAATTTTTTCAGGCGATGGTAACAACTTTAATTTGTTTACTATCGCCTAAAAATGTTAACTTGTGTTGCCACATCTGTGCAAATGCAACATTTTTATCAAAACAAAACGAAAACATTGTTTATTTCAATGGCAACCGTTTGCAAGGGGAAATGCAAAACTATTTCTGAAAACATAAAAATGGAAAGACAAATTATTGACAGCTATTTCACTTCTTCTTGAAGATGACGATGTGGAATATACAAAAGGCAAGAAAAAAAGGGAAAATAAACGCAAATGGATTAGGCCGTGGATGCAACAAAGAAATGAAGATGGAGTATAAAATTTTCCAGGGAACTAATGCGGGAAGATTCTAAAGGTTTTCGAGATTACAAAAGAGTTGATAAAGCTTCAATACGTTAAACGTTGAAGACCCCATTTAACAAAAGAAGACACGATAATGCGTGAAATGTATCAAACGTCAGACATTGTCGTACATTGATTTGATTCTCTTGATTATCAGTACTAATGTCTTGTCTTTCCTCAACCATTTTTGTTTTTGACTTTTGATCATTTAACAAAAAACATTCAGCAAAATTGCTGCATTGTGATTGGTCGCGCGGCGAGACGGAGAATATTCATACGCGTGACCTGTTTTGTTGTTGCTGGTAACGTTTGTTTGTTACATACAACATTTTTTTGTTACATCCAACATTTTTTTGTTACATCCAACATTTTTTTGTTACATCCAACATTTTTTTGTTACATCCAACATTTTTTTGTTACATCCAACATTTTTTTGTTACATCCAACATTTTTTTGTTACATCCAACATTTTTTTCTTACATCCAACATTATTTTTGTTGTCGGTAACAAGATACAAAATCAAATCAAATCGATTTGATGCCGGCAAGAAAATTAATGTTGTATGTAACAAAAAAATGTTGTGAGCAACAAAAAGCTTCTCTGGCGACACAAAGTTAACATTTTTAGGCGATAGTAATTAACATAAATTATAAGACAAAGTACTCTGAGCTAAATTATAGGCCGTGGCAACATTGCAACGCGGATTCGTTGTAATTACACCACAGGGAAGGTATCTGGGAATGTTGGTTAATGTGTAAATTATTGACTCGTGACCCTTCGTGTTAAACCAGTCATCGATAAAAAATATAAAAAGTATCTCAAATTAAATACATTTCAAGAGTAGAAACAATAACATGTTATTGGTCAATCAAGCAATCAATTAGTATCCGAACTCGCAAATTTAATGTGAGCTTAAGGTGTACACTACGGATATTAGTGATCGAATGATCACAGATGTATATTAGAGAGGTTAGTAATTTGAACCATCTTGGGTGTATCAATATAAAAAGGTTACGCCCGCCGGAACAACGTGCCTATGTTCGAAAGGAATTACAGTGGAGTCTTGCTAGATGAATAAATGCAAATAATAATAACAACAAATTTTGATGTTGATTCGCATGTCAAGGGATATCTTGAATATGAAAGCATCTGGGTACCGAAATTTAGTGAGGTTTTATTGATAGAAACGGAGCCAGGAAATTTGGTTAAGAAAAGTAATGAAAAGTAATGAAATGGTTCGACATCTTTCGCTAGCAAAAGATGAGACATTTGCTACAACTGTTTTTTTACTTTTTGAGAGCAGATAAATATGGTTTCTGTCTTGGTAAAGGGGAAACCTGTACACTTAGGTGACTGTGATGGCATGCAAGTTCCATGTACTTTATTGGTCGAAAAAAATTTATTGATATTTCACCGAAAACAATTTTCAAAAGTGTTAGAAAATAAATTATTTTCAGAGGAATATGTACAATTTTTACCTTTTTTCCACCGGTCCAGGCGATGCATTCTTTGACATACATGCAAGCTTCTCTTTTACAATTTACCGTCTATTGGAATGTTTTTACCCTGTTTTGACAAAAACCACCGGAGCAAAACACTGTCGAGTTTATCAAAATTACTCTCTCTTAATTTTTGCTTTTTGCTCGGAGTGTTGTCTTCCAAAGCTTTCAAATAATTCTCTTTATCATTAGCATGAAAAATATCTCAAATATATTCGGAGTGAATTTTCTCATATTTGAAGTGCAAAATATTGAAAAAATCTCTTTAAAAAAACAAGTTTTTTTTGACCCAAGTCAAAATTGTATTTGGCGGGACTCCATATTTGATAGAAGCATCTTTATTGGAAAGCGTTTTCTCTATTTTTTTAAGTGCTTTGCGCTTTTCATTTATTGTTTTTACAGTTCACTTTTGACATCTCGAGAGTAAAAGATACACAACGTAGATAACAGAGTGGAACATTCTGTAAAACGTTCGAAGATTCGAAAGTAAAATAGCGCTCGAACAAAAACGAAACTGGTTCTATCAGCGGCATTTTATGAAAAGTTCGAGATAAAGATTTTAATTTGTCCCAAGAACTAAAAATTATTTCGAGATAGCGGGACAAATCTCAGTTAGCGAGACCGTAAATGGTAACGGGGTTTAAGTTTTTCTTCGAGATAGCGCATGTTCAAAATAGCGCGATTCTACTGTAAGTGCAGAGTGATGAAGGGTATTGTGACGAAAATGAGAACGATGCCTTAGCCTACGCTTTCCCGTAACGCGCACGGGGACGAAAACGAAAAGCAAGATTATTTGCTACGTCCGTACCCAGCCTGTACCAGTAGTTTTGTATTATACTTTACGAACATAGAAAATGATAGTACAGTAGAATCCAGGTCACTCGAACACCGGTTAACTCGAACTTTTATTAGCTCGAACTTTTTTCTACGGTCCCTTGGACATTTCTTAATACTTCCTTATAAAAACTACTTGTTAACTCGAACCCCGGATAACTCGAACATTCCTTTTCTCGAACCATTTTGGTCCCCCTTTAGTTAATTTCTTCGGATAACTTTTTAGTGTCTAAGTAGAAAATAAATGTTCGAAAAATGAATACTGGTATGTAATGTAGCCAGAAATTTCGAAAAAGCTGTTCTTAAATGGTTCTCTTTACAAAGAGCCAAAAAGTTCCTTTTGATGGCAATATGATAAAAGAGAAGGCTCTTCAATTTGCTGAAAGTTTTGATCTAACAAATTTTAAAGCGTCAGATGGATGGCTGGAGAAGTGGAAAAAGGTTAAGGTCCGAATATACGGAACAATTTTGTAGATATTGAACTAAAATTGATCTAAAATTGTTGTGTATATATCATTAAAAAGTAATAGAACAATAATACTCGAATTGATAACCTCATATCT
This sequence comes from Hydractinia echinata, assembly GCA_030067915.1. Taxonomy (NCBI): domain Eukaryota; kingdom Metazoa; phylum Cnidaria; class Hydrozoa; order Anthoathecata; family Hydractiniidae; genus Hydractinia; species Hydractinia echinata. The sequence goes on along the minus strand of JASGCC010000002.1, from coordinate 5,176,968 downwards.
ATTGAGTTAATATTTCTGCCGCCTAACACCACCTCCAAGCTTCAGCCGATGGACGAGGGTGTAATTCGATCACTAAAAGCCCACTAAAAGACGATAGAACAGAAGAAAAAAAACGCTCCCGGAATTTTCTGTACTAGATGCTATGAAAAATGCTTGATGTTGCTTGGGAAAGGGTTAAAACTGACACTGTTGTTAACTGTTTTACAAAAGCTGGAATTTCAAAAGAAAAGCAATCTGAAGCCTTGCTAGATGCTGACGATCCCTTTAGAGATCTCCAAGAAGAGTCCGATAAGCTTGTCGTCCACGCCCCCGATTTCGTCCCAGAAGAAACCACTGCGAATGATATCGTCTCTGCTGATGATTGTGTCATCAACACCGAGCCAGTAATGAATGATGACGACAACTTATCAGACGTCTTTTAAGAAAAACATCCTGCAGAAGAAGACACAGATGATGATGCTTCAAATGAGCCAATTCGCCCGCAATCTAATGGTGTGCGTCAAGCTCTGGAGTTACTCCGTGAGTATATGTTGTTTAGTGAAAACAGAGCCTGTCTTCACAAATACATCAACCAAGTTGTTGAACAAGAACTATCAACAACACAAGGTTAAGTCAAACCGACATACGAAATTTCTTTCAGTGAAAACTTACTGGATAGTCTGAAGAAAAAATCGCCTTAACTCGTCGAACATTCGTTAAGTCGAACTGTTTCGTCTGGTCCCTTAGAGGTTCGAGTTACCGAGAGTTAACTGTACTGTTTCCTTGTACATAAGTGATCAACTTGGATGTATGGTTTGCGTTCAACACCAGGTAACAGAAAGACGTGCTACGGAAACACAAATATCAAATGCGATATATTTTTTATCCACTTTGTTGCGACGGGTAAATTTAAAAGACGCAGCGAACCTGTGGATTTTTCCACGGGTTAACGACTAGTCTATATTTTAATACTCTCGTATAGGTCTGTTTGTCACGCAAAATGGTAACCGCAATAGCGAAACACACAAAATGCCGGTAAATAAAGCACGGGCGAAACCGTGGATTTATCAACGGGCCGAATAAACCACATTTCAATTTTATTTATTCGGTTTTTACTGGGGACGAGGTTGTATGGATGTACGTACCGTAATGATCCGAACAAGCGCCCTGGGCCCTTTATTAAATTTTTGATTTTTTGAATGGGCGCTTAATCGAGGGGGGCGCTTAAAAATGCTGGGCGCTTATAAATTTCTTCAAATTTTGTACAATTTAAAGACAACGGTAATTTTCAATTTTATTTCTCTTTCCTGAAAAATAAAACTGAACAAAAATTGTAACAAAATGAAGTTTAGTCTTTCGATGATTCTCAATATAAGAAAGTAAAATTTTCAAATAAGCGCCCAGTTTCTCAAGGTAGTTTTTGATTAAGCGCCCCCTTTTATCAAGTGGGCGCTTATTCAAGGGGGGCGCTTAATAAGTGCTGAGCGCTTATTGAACTTTGAGGAAATTACCTGGGCGCTTATTCGAGGGGAGCGCCTAAAAAATGCTGGGCGCTTAATCAGATCATTACGGTAAGCGAAAATTTAAAAATTAAACAAGAATATGTTTTAAAATTTAAAAACTTTTGGATTATGAGAAATCTCTTTCCATATGAAATACTGTTTTTTATTGCAGATATTTTTACTTATTTGTTTTTTTTTATTTATTTATCTTGTTTTTGTTGTAAAACAGAATTCAACCTTCTCATTTTGTATCACTGGAATGACTTTGAAAATGTTTTTTGTGCAGCCACCAATACATTTTCTGTTGAATGCTAGCAGGAGATTTGTCACAACTGTGTGAAAACTGAGTTTCTTCCACTTCCTTTCGACTTACAGACGCTTTTAGAAGAAACCAGGAGATAAGTTTACCAGTACTTCTTAGCGCAGCATAGGGAAACCAGGTTCTATACTAGCTCTTTAAATAACTCAGAATAGTGATAAACGAATTAAAAAAACCTATCCACTTTAAATTAAACCTAAAGACTTTCAAATTACTCTTGCTTATTCAATTCCTTTATTCAATGATTGTTATCAAGATGTAAAGATAATCGAGTTAGGCTATCAATGGTATTTTCTTTTCCATTGAACATCTTGAAAACGCCGTGAGTAAGCTGTGAATTATTAATAGTGGGATGATTTAAACACGTTAAAGCCATCTGTTATAATAACGCTCGTCAAGATGATTTTCAACGCGGTTGTTTTTTTGCTGGCTGTAATCTTGCTTCCCGTCGAAGGTAAGAATAAAAAAATTAAGTGTATTTTGCAGAACTATGTGGCTCGGTTATCTCCGTCACGTTACTTCAATGTTTTGACTCTCATTTTTTTTTAAAAAAAGATCTTATCTACTTCGAAGCAAAATGAGAAAACAAACACCTGCTTTTCTTGAAAAGAACAGTATAGGTTGTGTTACGTCTGGGCAATCGAGTTAAATTACTTCAAAGTCGGAGCACACTCATGAAGTCTTCAAAATGATCAATTTTATCGGCAGCTTTAAGTGACACTCCTAAAAATCAACGACTAAGCCTTCAATGCATCAGGAATTAACATGCAATAACATTTAAAGGACCCTGTTTAGAAATATTTATGTGCACATGTATGAAACCGACATAAAAACCCACTGTGTCCATTGGGTCCTATGCCCTAATTTAGGGACAAGATTGTTGGTTTGTTTGTTTGTTTTTTAGTGTACGAAATATAATTAGAGATTATCGAATCTTCAAAAACCACTAAAAAAGCATAATTTGGGAAATTCTGTCGTTGTATATTGTAAATTTGATACATTAAAGATTTTTACCATTACGTATGAACCTTCGATTATGAAAAATTATGTAGCGTGTGGAGAAAAAATAGCTTTTGTTCTTCGGAGCTCATACGATGTCTCATATGATGTGTTATTACTATTAATATTATTCTAATAGACTGATATCAATGAGGGTCCTGCGAAGGGGAGGGGCGGAGGGTCATTTAATAGAATAGAATCTATTTAATAGATTCACACTTTTATAGCCTCTGGGTTTGAACCCAAGACCTTCCGTACTGGAGGCGAACACTCTACCACAAGGCCACCAGTTAGTTCGTAGTTTTTCATATGTTGAATTTCATATGAGAAAATTCATTTTAGAGGGCAAAATATATTTTTTGGAATTTTCGCAGAACCACTTTGTTGCCAAGTCTGAAAAAACACACTGACTTAAGCGCTCTACATCTGGCGTTCAACGCCGGGTTAGTCAGCTAGTATCTGGTAATTAACTTGATATTCTAAACCAAAGAACAATTCATCTCCCTTCTACACTTTTGCCATTTTTTTGTTTATCTTTCTGGTGTTCTAAGTCAGCATAATAAAAAGGCTGAAATTTCGTGAATTAAAAAAATATCCTCGTCGAGATGTAAAGACGAACGTGGTAGCAAAAATACTTCGGTGAGGAATTAGGTTGTAATATTCGTTCCCCTAAGAAATATCTGTTTAAGAAAGTAGTTTATGGAAAATCTAAAGTATAAGTAATTAAGTCGTAAAACTTGTCCTCTAGCTGACTTATAAGGTTTTCCATCTTTATCTATTTATGTTCGTAATAATCGAGACAAATTGCACATGCGTTTTTTAAGATCAGTAATTAGTATACCCACATGCAAGCATGTTGATATTTTTGTATGGTTGAGACAACCTATCCACCTTCGGTTTATCAGACGTAGACGCGTTAGAAGTAACAGAGAAGATCTTAGGTACAAAATAATTGATCGCTGTCACTTCCATGAAATCTCAAAGTGCGACACAGAGTCACTAATCAATAATGGCAGTGGGCTAACAAATTTCTCAAAAACATCCTTTCTTTGCAAAAAAACAAAACTTTTTTTTACTATCAGCTACTAGCATCACTTTGTTTATTTTAAGGTAATACGAACACTACAGCTGCCACGAAAACTAAACCAACCCAAGAACCAGTGAAATTTATTGATAGACAGACTCTAAGGAAGGAAATCAAAGTAAAGGCTGGTGACAGAGAGAAGCTGACATGCCCATCATACCACGATTTAGCAGTAGTAATCCACTGGATGAAGGATGAAGAAAAAAATATAGGTTTGATCATTTTTTATTATTAGTTTTGATTTCAATCATAGGTTTATGATTGAGATTTGCTGCTTGGTTTGTACTTTAAACCTCGAGTCCTTTTATAAGGCAACACCAAAACATCTGTTAATCACTCCCCAGAAACCTAAAACGAAAGATGCGCTGAAAAATTAAAAGAAAATAGCTTACTAAAGATAAATAAGTACTCAAGAAAATGTTGTTAGTTTTTCTAAACATGGCATTTTTTGCTGTTTCTTTAATAGAGGACATCATTACACGAAATCATGCGACTTCTTTTGGCGTAAATGTTTTGCTTTAATATTCAGACACGGTTGTTGATGTCATCACTTATGTAAGTAGTAGCTCCACACACCGCTAGCTCCACTCATTATCATAAGATCAAGTCTTACCGTATGATCCACACATCGTACGCTCCACATTTCATCGTATGCTCCACATTTCATCATATGCTCCACATTTCATCGTATGTTCCACATTTTATCGTATGCTCCACATTTCATCGTATGCTCCACATTTCATCGTGTGCTCCATATTTCATCGTATGCTCCACAATTCATCGTGTGCTCCACATTTCATCGTATGCTCCACATTTCATCGTATGCTCCACATTTCATCGTACGCTCCACATTTCATCGTATGCTCCACATTTCATCATATGCTCCACATTTCATCGTATGTTCCACATTTTATCGTATGCTCCACATTTCATCGTATGCTCCACATTTCATCGTGTGCTCCATATTTCATCGTATGCTCCACAATTCATCGTGTGCTCCACATTTCATCGTATGCTCCACATTTCATCGTATGTTCCACATTTCATCGTATGTTCCACATTTTATCGTATGCTCCACAATTCATCGTGTGCTCCACACTTCATCGTATGCTCCACATTTGATCATATGCTCGACATTTCATCGTATGCTCCACATTTCCTCGTATGTTCCACATTTCATCGTATGTTCTACATTTCATCGTATGTTCCACATTTCATCGTATGTTCTACATTTCATCGTATGCTCCACATTTCATCGTATGCTCCACATTTCATCGTATGCTCCACATTTCATCTTATGTTCCACATTTCATCGTATGCTCCACATTTCATCGTATGTTCTACATTTCATCGTATGCTCCACATTTCATCGTATGTTCCACATTTCATCGTATGTTCTACATTTCATCGTATGCTCCACATTTCATCGTATGTTCCACATTTCATCATATGCTCCACATTTCATCATATGCTCCACAATTCATCGTATGCTCTACATTTCATCGTATGCTCCACATTTCATCGTATGCTCCACATTTCATCGTGTGCTCCACATTTCATCGTATGTTCCACATTTCATCGTATGTTCCACATTTCATCTTATGTTCCACATTTCATCTTATGCTCCACATTTCATCGTATGTTCTACATTTCATCGTATGCTCCACATTTCATCGTATGTTCCACAATTCATCATATGCTCCACAATTCATCGTATGCTCCACATTTCATCGTATGTTCCACAATTCATCCTATGCTCCACAATTCATCGTATGCTCCACATTTCAACGTATGCTCCACAATTCCTCGTATGCTCCACATTTCATCGTATGCTCCACATTTCATCATATGCTCCACATTTCATCGTATGTTCCACATTTCATCGTATGTTCCACATTTCATCGTATGCTCCACATTTCATCGTATGTTCCACAATTCATCGTATGCTCCACATTTCATCGTATGTTTCACATTTCATCGTATGCTCCACATTTCATCGTATGTTCCACAATTCCTCGTATGCTCCACAATTCATCGTATGCTCCACATTTCATCGTATGCTCCACAATTCATCGTATGCTCCACATTTCATCGTATGTTCCACATTTCATCATATGCTCCACATTTCATCGTATGCTCCACATTTCATCGTATGTTCCACATTTCATCGTATGTTCCACATTTCATCGTATGCTCCACATTTCATCATATGCTCCACATTTCATCGTATGTTCCACATTTCATCTTATGTTCCACATTTCATCATATGCTCCACATTTCATCTTATGTTCCACAATTCATCGTATGCTCCACATTTCATCTTATGTTCCACAATTCATCGTATGCTCCACATTTCATCTTATGTTCCACAATTCATCTTATGCTCCACATTTCATCGTATGTTCCACATTTAATCGTATGTTCTACATTTCATCGTATGCTCCACATTTCATCGTATGTTCCACATTTCATCATATGCTCCACATTTCATCGTATGCTCCACATTTCATCGTATGTTCCACAATTCATCATATGCTCCACATTTCATCGTATGCTCCACAATGCATCGTATGCTCCACATTTCATCGTATGTTCCACATTTCATCGTATATTCCACATTTCATCATATGCTCCACATTTCATCGTATGTGCCACATTTCATCGTATGTTCCACATTTTATCGTATGTGCCACATTTCATCGTATGCTCCACATTTCATCGTATGCTCCACAATTCATCGTATGTTCCACATTTCATCGTATGCTTCACATTTCATCATATGCTCCACATTTCATCATATGCTCCACATTTCATCGTATGCTCCACATTTCATCGTATGTTCCACAATTCATCGTATGCTCCACATTTCATCGTATGTTCCACATTTAATCGTATGTTCTACATTTCATCGTATGTTCCACATTTCATCGTATGCTCCACATTTCATCATATGCTCCACATTTCATCATATGCTCCACATTTCATCGTATGCTCCACATTTTATCGTATGTTCCACATTTCATCGTATGCTCCACATTTCATCATATGCTCTACATTTCATCGTATGCTCCACATTTCATCGTATGTTCCACAATTCATCATATGCTCCACAATTCATCATATGCTCCACATTTCATCGTATGCTCCACAATGCATCGTATGCTCCACATTTCATCGTATGTTCCACATTTCATCGTATGCTCCACATTTCATCATATGCTCCACATTTCATCGTATGTGCCACATTTCATCGTATGCTCCACATTTCATCGTATGCTCCACAATTCATCGTATGTTCCACATTTCATCGTATGCTCCACATTTCATCATATGCTCCACATTTCATCATATGCTCCACATTTCATCGTATGCTCCACATTTCATCGTATGTTCCACATTTCATCGTATGCTCCACATTTCATCATATGCTCTACATTTCATCGTATGCTCCACATTTCATCGTATGTTCCACAATTCATCATATGCTCCACATTTCATCGTATGCTCCACAATTCATCGTATGCTCCACATTTCATCGTATGTTCCACAATTCATCGTATGCTCCACAATTCATCGTATGCTCCACATTTCATCGTATGTTCCACATTTCATCGTATGCTCCACATTTCATCGTATGCTCCACATTTCATCGTATGTTCCACATTTCATCGTATGTTCCACATTTCATCTTATGTTCCACATTTCATCTTATGCTCCACATTTCATCGTATGTTCTACATTTCATCGTATGCTCCACATTTCATCGTATGTTCCACAATTCATCATATGCTCCACAATTCATCGTATGCTCCACATTTCATCGTATGTTCCACAATTCATCCTATGCTCCACAATTCATCGTATGCTCCACATTTCAACGTATGCTCCACAATTCATCGTATGCTCCACATTTCATCGTATGCTCCACATTTCATCATATGCTCCACATTTCATCGTATGTTCCACATTTCATCGTATGTTCCACATTTCATCGTATGCTCCACATTTCATCGTATGTTCCACAATTCATCGTATGCTCCACATTTCATCGTATGTTTCACATTTCATCGTATGCTCCACATTTCATCGTATGTTCCACAATTCCTCGTATGCTCCACAATTCATCGTATGCTCCACATTTCATCGTATGCTCCACAATTCATCGTATGCTCCACATTTCATCGTATGTTCCACATTTCATCATATGCTCCACATTTCATCGTATGCTCCACATTTCATCGTATGTTCCACATTTCATCGTATGTTCCACATTTCATCGTATGCTCCACATTTCATCATATGCTCCACATTTCATCGTATGTTCCACATTTCATCTTATGTTCCACATTTCATCATATGCTCCACATTTCATCTTATGTTCCACAATTCATCGTATGCTCCACATTTCATCTTATGTTCCACAATTCATCGTATGCTCCACATTTCATCTTATGTTCCACAATTCATCTTATGCTCCACATTTCATCGTATGTTCCACATTTAATCGTATGTTCTACATTTCATCGTATGCTCCACATTTCATCGTATGTTCCACATTTCATCATATGCTCCACATTTCATCGTATGCTCCACATTTCATCGTATGTTCCACAATTCATCATATGCCCCGCATTTCATCGTATGCTCCACAATGCATCGTATGCTCCACATTTCATCGTATGTTCCACATTTCATCATATATTCCACATTTCATCATATGCTCCACATTTCATCGTATGTGCCACATTTCATCGTATGTTCCACATTTTATCGTATGTGCCACATTTCATCGTATGCTCCACATTTCATCGTATGCTCCACAATTCATCGTATGTTCCACATTTCATCGTATGCTTCACATTTCATCATATGCTCCACATTTCATCATATGCTCCACATTTCATCGTATGCTCCACATTTCATCGTATGTTCCACAATTCATCGTATGCTCCACATTTCATCGTATGTTCCACATTTAATCGTATGTTCTACATTTCATCGTATGTTCCACATTTCATCGTATGCTCCACATTTCATCATATGCTCCACATTTCATCATATGCTCCACATTTCATCGTATGCTCCACATTTTATCGTATGTTCCACATTTCATCGTATGCTCCACATTTCATCATATGCTCTACATTTCATCGTATGCTCCACATTTCATCGTATGTTCCACAATTCATCATATGCTCCACAATTCATCATATGCTCCACATTTCATCGTATGCTCCACAATTCATCGTATGCTCCACATTTCATCGTATGTTCCACAATTCATCGTATGCTCCACAATTCATCGTATGCTCCACATTTCATCGTATGTTCCACATTTCATCGTATGTTCCACATTTCATCGTATGTTCCACATTTAATTAAATGTACCACATTTCATCGTATGTTCCACATTTCATCGTATGTTCCACATTTCATCGTATGTTCCACATTTAATTAAATGTACCCACTCTAATGCGCTTATTAGGAATTGTCATCTTTGTTTTAGTTGTTTAGTTCGAGCTGACGGTATCTTTTGGATAATGACAACTGCCCACCCACTCCCCTCCCCCCCCCCTAACTTTAGCATAGACTTCCCTCCCCTAACGGTTTACGTCATTTGTGAACAATCCCTTACAGGCAAACATAAACTACAAACTTCCATACAATTGTTGTCAAATCGCTCCACCTAAATTATTACTCCCCTTAAACTCCTTGGTAGATGGTTCCCAATATTTAAGCAATTAAATTTTTTAAAGAAGTAACAAGATGGCTAAAAATACACGCGCTGATGAGCATACATCAGGCATAGAGATCTTTTAATATTTTTACATTATTAGTATCTTTTCTTTCATATTCTGTTTCTTATTCATTGCTAAGACAACCATTTTTTCCGAACAGTGCTGAAATTTCTTCATATCTATTACAGCTTCCGTCTTATCTCATACAAACAACCAGTTGCTGCTGCTAAAAGCTTATCTTTAGTACTCATTCAAATCTATTGTTAATTTTATCGATACTGTCAACTTTATCGATACTGTCAACTTTATCGATACTGTCAACTTTATCGATACTGTCACCTTTAACGATACTGTCAACTTTATCGATACTGTCAACTTTATCGATACTGTCAACTTTAACGATACTGTCAACTTTATCGATAATGTCAACTTTATCGATACTGACAAATTTAAAGATGCTAACTAAATAAGCCGTAAAACCTATTAAAATCTTACTGGACCCATCGATTTGTCTGCTTTGGATTTGTGGTATCCTACGTCGTCGAAACATTGAATTTTTGATTTTTAGTATGAAAGTATGAACTCAGCTCAGAACATGCTCTAAATTTAAAGCTGTGGAATTCAATAAATGCAGAAAATATGTCAAAACTAATAAAATACCGTTAATTATACCTTACCGTAGAAACTTTTATATATTTTTTTTGGTTCATGTTTTTGTTTCAAGAACAGTAATCTGCAATGAATTTTCCAAGCAGCTTCAATATTTTATTAATATTGGCTTCCACAGTTCAGTTGCTTTGTATTATGGTATTAGCAATATCTTTATCACATCCTGTAAAGTTTCACCATAGAGATATAGTTATGTTTTCACCAATAATATCACAAGCAGTATTAATTTTTTTTGTTATCATAGCCATATCTTAAGTAATTGTTGTCAATGTCTCTGAATAACGTCACATATATACCAATAATGAACCATTTATTACTTCTCCATAAATATTGATGCTCTACCATTAAACTTGGTACGTATGTAGAATACTGCATTAAAGGTGATTGACGCCAAAAACAATATAATCATTGGAATCAGGAATGACGCAACATCTTATAACACTCTTGCTTGGATGCCGGCAGTTTTCGAAATTCAAAAATAAAAATTACCCCCCGCAAAGCACAAATTTTTTTTTATTAAAAAAAGCCCCAATAACTTTTCCTTTGTTTAAATAGGTTGAGTTAATATGACAAATCAATAACAACCTACGCGCGTGGACCTGTTCCACCACTGTGTTACTTTCGCCGATACAAACTAGCCATCGCCGTCGAGAACTTGTAGCGAATGATGGAGATAGTAATCTCAAACCTACATGTTCGAGTGAGTGAAAATGGTCTCTCTAATTTAAAGAGAACCGTTGTTTTTGTCTCGCAGAAGCAATAGATAAAATGGCATCGAAGCTTCGCACCAAAATTTAACTCCATACCAAAAACCCGAATAATATCGGGGAAAATATCGCACCCTAACTGACTGATTACGGACCACCCTCAGGCGGTCCATAAGGAGATGGACTGTTTGATTTGGAAAAATATGATGGGAGCGTTGTTTTAATTGTGAAGTATAAAACAACCGATTTTATGTGGAGCGAGTATTTATGCGGAGCGAGTATTTATGTGAAGCGAGTATTTATGTGGAGCGAGTATTTATGTGGAGCGAGTATTTATGTGGAGCGAGTATTTATGTGGAGCGAGTATTTATGAATAAAAAAAACGCGGCGGCGACGCAACCACAGTTGATTGGAGTATTCAAGCATTTCTTGTTTTTTTAGCAAGCGCTGATAAGAGGTACACTTTGGCTGGTTTGCGCAAGAACATACTGATAATAGACAAAGTGGATTATTCGGACCGAGCTGTTTTTAAATGTATAGTCACGCATAACAATCAAACTAAAACTCACGAATTTACTCTCAGAGTAAGAGGTAAGCCTTTTTTTGAGTGAAATCTTTTTGTAAAAGTTAAGCAAATTATACTGGGAAAAAATTAAACTAGTTGGAGGGCGTATCTTTTGAGTAAAATCAGAAAACCTCATCTCTGTGATAAAAAATTAACCTAAATCAAATTTTGTGGTTTACTTTTTCTTGATTGAACACTTCATTTTCCCCTCTTTTTGTTCTGTTTAGATCCGTTAGGAGCTTTATGGCCCTTCCTCGGCATACTTATCGAAGCTGTCATCCTATTGGTCACAATTATTGCATATGAAAAGTGCAACAAGGAGAAGAAAAATGGCGGTAATAGTTCTTCCACAAAATTAACCCAAGGAGCCCACGTATAAAAGTAAACCATGGGTAGACCTTTTAACAATCTTTTTTTATAGATACACCTGTTAGCTTACTGGCAGTTCAAGAAAATGGAGAGTAGGAAGATTTTTGTTTACACATCGGGCAAGTTGTGTATGTTATTGGAGACACCACAACACCAGATCGCAAGTGGCGAGAAAGACTTTTTTTATTATTTAGAACTACAAAACAGATTTAAAATACCTTCAAAATCGATTACCAGCGAAAATTAATTCCCACGGTATTTAATTAAAAACCACGCGGCAAGGTTGGAGGCAAGAATCCTTCCTGCTTGCCCTTTTTCAACAAAAACTTCTCTCGACCGGTTTTTACAATATCTGTTTGTTATGTTATCTTTTGTTTCGTTTTATTCATATTTATTAACGATGCCATGCTATTACCATACTATGTTTTAGCATGCTCGTATATTATTTTAAGCCCTTGTTGATATTTTTTTTATGTATAAAACTAATTTTAAGTTAATACCTAATTTGATTGCAAATGTTTCTTGTTTTCCGTTCCACTTTCTACAATTCTTCGCTGTTTATGCATGGAGGTAGAAATAATTTCTACCGCCATGGTTTATGTTAGAGAAACGGGAACAAAAACACAAGATAAATATTTCCATCATATCTTATGGGTAAAATGCAAACTGTTAAAGCTTCCAAAAAAACTACTAAATTATTTGGTTCTCAGGTCCCCTTTTAAGTAAAGTTAAAGTCATATGACGTCACATATCAACAAAATATAAATACGAAAATGATGCTTTTTAAACGTTGTTACTTTCCTTCTTTAGCAATGTTGTTCCCAGGGTTTATTTTTTTCTTGTCAAGTTGACAGAATCACATGAAGCGAATAAGATTTTATTTATTATTTAAGTGATTTCCTTTATGTCACGTCTACCAAAAAATATGGCTTTCCGTCAAATATGTTTCTTATCAAGAACACTTTTGTTCATGATAAAAATTAGATCCGTAGACACTCAACCACAACATGGAGTACTGTCATGTGAATCAAATGCACTCGATAGATTTTACTTGTTTTCTGACTACACCTATGTTTCGTCTTATTTCAATATACAGTGGAATCCCCCTAAAGCGGACACCCTATAAAGCGGACAGCCCTCTAAAGCGGACAAAAATTTTTGCACCGGCAGAATTTAGGTCAAACTCTCATAAAAAAATCTCTATAAAGCGGACGATTATAAAGCGGACACTCTATAAAGCGGACAAAAATCTTTGCACCAAATGACAGTTTCCCTTATAAACACTCCCTATAAAGCGGACAATGGAAAAATAACGAGATGAAATGTCACTTTTTCTTAAAATTTAAACCATTTTACTTAGTACATCTTTGAGTTTTGTTATTTACCGAGTCCAACACTTTCCTTATATTTTTCTCGGCCCACTCAACTGCCTTTTCAACACCAATTAATTGGTACTGGGCAGGAATTTCTAGTCCGTAGCCAGCACCACGGTTCACTCGCTTCCCAGTCACTTTACATCCGATGGTAAAGACCTATAAGATAAATGAAATATATCTTCGTAATATAACTTGGTTTCTTAGTTTATAACCTTAGCAACACTTAAAGGTTGGTTGCAACACCGACAAATTTGAGCTGCTAAACTTACTTTACACAGCCAACTTGGGTTCTTTGCTCGATAAGCTAAATCTATTGATGTTGCCGTCTACCCTAGTGTTGCAAGTCACCCCATGATACCCGCCAGTACTACAAAAAAAGCTTTTTTGGTCAAAATTAGGTCTAAAACTAATTTTTTGGTCAACTTCCTATAAAGCGGACATCCCTCTAAAGCGGACACTTTTTTTTGCACCAATGGTGTCCGCTTTAGAGGGATTCCACTGTATAATATGAAATCACTGCAATAAATGGTCATGTGACTAACACATATGCAGTACACAAAAAGAACGAGAATGAAAAAAAAAGATAACAAAAAGGAAAAACCAAGTCGACCATGGTACGTTCACGCCTTTCTTCAAATGCTTTGGAGGTATGGTGTAGTAGATGTTTTTAAAAAACAGCCGATATTCTGGCAGAAAAGAAGAAGCAACCCTGGAGCATCATCGTCCGCTAGATGAGAACACGACTTAACTTTGCTCTAGTGCGATCCAGCTTACTTTGTGTCCGAGGCACAAAATTCATGAAATCTGTTCCACGCCGCCAACTGATACAGACATAGCACTAGTCGCAATCGACAGCCAGATAAAAAGTGATTAGAAAAATTGATGTATGTAAAAAAGGCATAATTTTAGGGTAATCTTATTATTTATTTTGAAACATCGATTCTTTCCCTCTTACCCAGTTACCCAGTCAAAGAAGGTCAGGAGAGTCATCGATATTGACAACTATGTACAGGTAGTTGAGATAGGGTAAGGATGGAGTGTTTATACAGTGGGATCCAAATATCATCTTCTCTTAATGTAAACAAACCCTATGGGGGAAGAGAAAATGACCCAGTGAATCAATACTTTAATTTTGTGGAACTGAAAAGAACAGAAGCTCTCATACGTCTTCTGGGATTTTATTACAAACAACAGCAAAATCTTATCTACAATAATCTTTTTCAAAAAAATCTTCACACTAATGTCTGATCAAATTTTAAACGGTATAAAAAAAGCGAAGTAAAATGAATATTAATCACAAATACATAAAATAAACGTTATACGCCATTTTTCATTGATTGGTCGTTCAATCTGCTTTTTGAGACAACTTGGCAATTTCAGTTTCGTCCAACACCTGATTCGTATATACCAACTGTTTCATCCGACCTGTAAAAAAGCTCACGCCCGGATATTTGTTAACCGTTTTCCCGATGTAAATCAGCGCGTTGTTCGGGTCTGGTACAGCAGTAAATAATTTTGATAATCTGAGCTTACCATCCACGTAAACTTTTAGGCTATAAAGAAAGAAAGAAAAGTTAGTTTAAATGCAGAGCATCTGATGGTGCGTGGTATATAAATTTTTGCTTCCTTGTTCTTTGGTTTTTAGCGAATTTCGAGTCTGTTCGCCATTTATGCGAAGAATTTTCGAAAAAAATGACAATGAGCAGTATTTTCAAAATATATCTCAGCGATAAATTTAAGAAAAATTTCATTATTCGCAAAATTCATGAAATCTAAAAATAGAAGTAGTAAAGTAAAAACAGAAAATGGATGGCATATTTAAAATTCTCCCCCCAAAATTGATAAGTTTGAATTTTTAAAAATCAAACTACACATGGAAGAGACAACGATATATTATGTTATATTTGATCCTTGTTGGAATGTGAAGCTCGTAAAAAAAAATCAAAAATTCAATTCAACTTTTTTGATTTAACTGAGAATCGTGTGAACATGAAGCTATAGTTTTGCATAAAAAATTGTCTTTCTTTCTTGTGTGTATATATATACTACATTAGTCGCTAGCCTGTGGAAATTTCCACGGGGATCGCCCTTCGTACATATTTCCACGGGGATCGCCCTTCGTACATATTTCCACGGGGATCGCCCTTCGTACATATTTCCACGGGGATCGCCCTTCGTACATATTTCCACGGGGATCGCCCTTCGTACATATTTCCACGGGGATCGCCCTTCGTACATATTTCCACGGGGATCGCCCTTCGTACATATTTCCACGGGGATCGCCCTTCGTACATATTTCCACGGGGATCGCCCTTCGTACATATTTCCTGCATTTCTATTTCGTGCATCTTTGCGCGCCTGTTAGCATGAAGTAATGAAATTTACTTGAGCGGATATTCTTACTATGATTGTAGGTGTGATTATAATGCGCTTTTCGATTGTTAATTGCAGAACGATCACAAGAATATAAACTAACATTTTGAACAGACAGACAAAATACGTGAATTAATATAGCAACTAGTCAGCAGCCAGTGGTTAAATCGACGGGATTTACCCTTCTTTTATACATTGCATTTTGGACTCAACTTTGCGTTAAAAAAAGACAGACGCACTGCGTGTATTATTAATATAGAGACAGAAACTTACATATCCGATGGCGTGCTTTGTTTTACAACGATTGTTAAATGATGCCACGATCCGCCAGTGACTGGTGTGAGGATTTTATAAACAGTACCACGTGATAATTTCACGTTGATAAAACCACCTTCAATGTAAACTGTTTTAATGCTGTCATCGAATGTTGTTAAAGACGGTGCAATCTTTGAAAACAAAGTCCCACTTCGAGCTGTTTGGAACCACACTGAAACTGTGTAGTCAACCATTCCGAAATTGAGCTCATTGGACCACTGCAATGGTAGGGTCATGTATTCCTTTCCGTTAAATGAAACTTCATTTTTCATTATAGCTAAAAAAAAGATAAAATAAATTAATCCTATTCACGTCGGAATTTTTGTGGGCTCTTACCTGCCATGACGTAGAGTGGAGGTAAAATAAGATATCAAGGTTTGCAATTATCAACGCTTATTTATTAAAGTAATAACTGTGAAGATTCATTAATATCATTTTAAGGATCGACCAAAGCCTGCTTCACTACGGAAGCAGCAAAAGCAACTAGACTACTGTCCAGGACACCGGTCTTATGTTCAGAGTAATAAATTATTTACATTGTGATAAAAAGTATTCCTCGCAATTCATCGCCACAAATCATTTCCCAGACCACAGGTTCTTTTATATATTATTTTAGTATAACTAGTTGGTGGCCCGTGTAACTAGTTGGTGGCCCGTGTAACTAGTTGGTGGCCCGTGGAAAAATCCACAGGTTGACCCGTACTGTTCATAGTATAAACAGGACGGACAAAATGGTACGTCAAGTAGCGAGAAGCACGCAATGCGGTATAAATTATACCGCATTGCGTGCGTCTCGCTACTTGCGGTACCATTTTGCGTGACGGACGTATACGGGAATTATAATATAGATAAACATTCATTAAAATCATCAAATGACTTACTGTAAGTTTTCACACGTTTACTACTTGATGTCGTCCCCCCATCGCCAGTGGAAGGATTTCCAGTTAAAAGAGAAATGGAAGCTTTAACACGTGATGGTCCGTTTCCTTTTGATTTCGAATTTTGCTTGATCCAATTGACTTTTCTTTTTCCTTTGTAACCAATAAATGCCCATGAACCTTGTGTTCCAGGTATATATGGTGGAACAGCGCCAATCTTTTGAAGTTCTGTTTCACCGATGTATTGAGCCAACACAGAGTTCTAATACAGAATAGAAATTTATTATTTGCAATGCTTCTTTTTTTCTACGTTTTAACAAATTGTAACAACACAAAACAACAAGTAATTTCGTCCTAATTTTTAGGATTACCTAGCATCTTTTATCATTGACCTCATTTAATATATGTATACGTATTATATGTTTGTATACGTATCATTTAATATATGTATATGTATCATTTAGTATATGTCTCCGTATCGTTTAATATATGTATACGTATCATTTAGTATATGTATCCGTATCGTTTAATATATGTATACGTATCATTTAGTATATGTATCCGTATCGTTTAATATATGTATACGTATCATTTAGTATATGTATCCGTATCGTTTAATATATGTATACGTATCATTTAATATATGTATACGCATCGTTTAATATATGTATACGTATGCCGCTTACCTACTTTTATTAATCGTCAATTCAACATACCTGCGTCGCAATGACAATAATGGTGTCGTCTTTAAGATTTTTGATATCCCTGCCCACAGTAGTGGCTGCAAAAGCGTTATTCATTGTGTCGTATGATTTTGATCCAATGACCTTGCCAGTTTTGCCGTCAATAGCAACAACATTATGACCATCTTTCTTAGGTGAATACTCAACTCCATTTACAATTATGGATGATTTTGTCAGTTTACAATTATTCGTTAGTTGCGAGGTGGGATCCTGAGAATTTCCGGCCTTGTTCAATTTCTTCTTTTTCGGTTGGAATTCTTTTATTTTCTTGCTCAAATAAAAGAAGGCGCGCTTTTTAGCATGATCGATAATTTTTTTGTAAACACCAGTTTCGTCTTTTTCGATCTTTTTCTTCACTTTATTCAAAATCTTCTTTCCTTTCTCCAACACTTTTCTGGTTTTATTTAGAAAGAATTCTTTCCAACTTCTATAGGGGAGAAAAAAATCATTAGCCTCATAGTCAATAAATATTGACAATAAAATTGAAAACAAATAAACACATTCACAAACCCGAAACTTCTTCTTCTTCTGGTAGGTTTGTTCCTAGCATTATAAGCAGCTGTGCGTTTTCTAACTGCGGGATCGGCGCAGCCTTCGGATACGACTTCAATTTTGATTTCTGAAAAATAAAAAAAAATTGTCATGTAGGGAGAAGCTAGATGTGATCAGCATCTGATTTAATGCTGATAAAAAACTAGTAAGATCAGTAAAGTATAAAAATCTAAAGCGCTAATTACCGTCTGTTGCAGGCTGTTCTGGTTGAGTGACTGTCGGCAGCTCCTCTTTCTGGACAGCCGCACTGGTTGGCTTAATGACACACACACCATTTAACAATTTAATGTTGTCAATTGCGACGTCGCTTGTGTATGTATGACCACGTATGGCTTCAAGTATGATCTACACATGCATATCAAATTACATTTATAATTATAATTATGCAAGTCTTTTTGGTGGCGAATTGGTCGCGATATAAGTATTTAGAACACTAGACATATTAAAACACTTATATTCTGGTGAAAGTAAGAAATGAACTAACAATGGGTTTTTGGCTAATTGGGACTTCCACTTGAGCTTTATACCAATCACTGCCTTGATGACCTTTCAGCGTCCAATGCTTGTTGATAGTGCTTGCAACAGCGTCATGAAAGAGAACGTTAAGTTCGCCAATTCCGTCTCCGTTCATGTTATAATCGAATGTCAAGCATCTTCTACTGTTAGATGTAACATCAGGTAGCTGAGGACTTAACAACCAAGCTTTGTCACCTTGAACCGCAGGTGAACTTCCCTCAAGGTAAATATACGTCGAGCCTACAAAATAAAGAAAGACTTAAATTTACCATTCTATTGCATGATGGGAGAATCTTTAAAAGTATGTTTTTAAATGTGTGAAGCGAGGATTCGGAATCGATGAACGTGTTTAAAATTACTTTTTTGTGAGTGTGACCAGTTTTCTAAGCAACAGCGGAAAAGATTCATAAATATAAAATATAATATATCGTTTGGTTTGTTGTTTACCACATGTGAATAAGTTTGTTTTTTTTGGACTGTTGTTATTGGACGAAAGACGGTTTCCAATACAGTCCGTAACTTTTGTGCAACAGTTATCCAAGACATGTTATTGGACACCAAGCCGATTAATTTTAAATTGCATGTTTTTTCACTTACCATACAACGGTCCTGTCAAGGAGCTCTGTGTTTGTCCACTGTGAACCGTCCAGTCCATCGTGTCGTATGAATTTGTATTACCCCATTGACATTGAGCTGAGGTCGATTCGAAATCACATGAGAAAGAATTATCTAAAAAGGATGTTTTCTGTTTGCTCATTGTTGTTGTTGTTGGTTGAATTCATTTTGGGCTAAAAATATCTCGCATTAATAACACATACTTTTTCGCATATTTCGACCCACAAAATACCGTTAAACTTGTCTTAAAATTTAAAAATAATGCTTGTGTAAGACTAAGGCTCTAACTCTATATTTTCCCAGATTATAATGTGTGCAATTCTGCTTATATTAGAATTAAATGATCTTGGTAAAAAACAATACACACTATTATTTTTGCGCCGTAAAGGACTGTAAAAATGGTTCCAGAAAGCTTGAAAAATGGAAATTAATTAATTGTATGATCCACGATGGCATTATTCATAAAAATTGTTCTTGTGATCCTCCATTTAAATTATACCCATTTCCCACTGTAAAGAAAGATCCTGTTCGCCGTGATAAATGGATTAGACTTATTAATCGTGTGGATGCTAAGGGTAAACCCTGGACTCCCAATGCGCATAGCAGAGTTTGTTCTGAACATTTTGTAGATGACGAACCCTCCTTAAAAAACCCTTTGCCCACACAAAATCTTGGATATAAAGCTTCCTTAAGAATTAAAAATATGTCTGATCAAACGTCTAGAAGAAGTATTATATATTCTTCAGAGGATTCATTTGCAGACAAATCTAGTTTATCTTCAAATGTTGTTGCACCTATTGTTTTCTGTGGGGAAAGAAATCCTGTTATATCTATCCACACTCCATCAACAAAAGCAAAACATTCAACAATAAATATGGTTACACCACAACATTCAACGATAAATAATCAGCTATCTTTTATAAATAATAAACTTCTTACTTCAACTCCTATTCAACCTAAAATATTAAGTATCAAAGATATGAAAAATAAACTACCATACAGCCGTCCTAAAGAAAAAATAAATAATACTGTCACCAAAAATTCTGATGACATCAATTTTCAAAATATATTATCGATCTCCATGCTTCTTATCATGAATAATTTACTTTTACCAAAAACCGCGTTAATTTGCTGCGCGATAATCCAATGAGTTTTTAATAAAGTGATTCGTTCATTTCCTCTTCATTGCCTTTTTTTTCAATTTCAACAATTGCCCAAACACTGTACATTTTAGACCGAAGCCTCTGACTCGGTACACATTTCGTTTTGTACAAACAGACTTTGCTTTATCTAACGGATGAAACATGACTTCGTTTATAAAACCATTTGTGAAATATCGGTACGCCTTCCCCTCTTTGTACTCGCACAAAATGCGATGTACTATATCGCCTTTGTTGATGACTGTGGAAAAATATGCAGAGATATCTGTAATGCTCAGGTGAGGCCACATCAGCATTCCATTTATTTCTCCTAGCCAACCTGTCTGTACTTCTAAGGGATCTGGGATATTTTTATGCTGATAGCTAAGCTTTTTTGATACTCTAATAATAAACTTCTTTCTGTATGTTCACAGTCAGGATCAACATCACAACATTCCTCATAAGCTGCAAATGCCCTAGTAAAAAAATAAATTAAAAAAATACTGCTATGCTAGTGAATGACTGTCTATTCATGCACTGTTAACTGACTTAGAGTTGCAAAAGAGGAGTGCTTTGCTATCTAGCAAACTTTTTTAAGATGTAAGTAGTAAAGCTATTTATAGCTAGCTCAATTATACAACCTAAAGTTTAAAGTTATCCTCTATATGTTATTTAACCTTCGCCAGGATATTGTTTTCCTAAAATTTAACCCACTAAAATTATCCATGCAGTAGTAGTTTTTTCTTTGTACCTGGCTGCAAGCTCTTCATCACTTCCAACAACTTGTTTTTTTCGTATGGAGAGAAATTTTGTGAGTGCCAGATGACTCCATAACTTCAAATCATTTAACGTAAGCTTGCTAAGTAAAACTGGCTCACAACTTGAATTACTAGCCATGACAAACCAACAATAACAGTTCTCTGACTTAACTTGAGGCACCGGTAGCTCAAAATTTTCGTGACTTCGTGGCACGGATTCAATATAAGATGCACGAAATTAAATTCCGGCAGGCTCGGCGAGATTGTAATACCGTGTATTAACATATCATAAGCGTACGATGGACCTGGGAAATATGTAAGCATATAATGACTGGCTTGCTACATTTTACCTTCAACAGCAATTTCATAGTTTTCGACCTGAATGGGATTAAATCCGTTTTTTGTGTTGTTGCTGTTTTTATCGTCCCAAACTGCGTCAGAGATTGTAGGGTTTAGTTGCATGAGAAAACAATGCTACAAAAAAATCTCGTATTCTCCTTTGAAATAACTTTTTGCGAAAATCCAGAATATCGATTTTGAAGAGATTACGAAGCTTTGCACCTAACTAGATAGTTTGCAAGAGGTAGCATAACTCTTAATTGTTCGTCATATATCACATTGTGTATTCTATTATGTTTACAAAAATGAGGTAGCATCACTCTTAATTGTTCGTCATATATCACATTGTGTATTCTATTATGTTTACAAAAATGAGGTAGCATCACTCTTAATTGTTCGTCATATATCACATTGTGTATTCTATTATGTTTACAAAAATGAGGTAGCATCACTCTTAATTGTTCGTCATATATCACATTATGTATTCTATTATGTTTACAAAAATGAAAATAAATAAATTTGGAAGTAAAAAAAAGTATTGTGTATACTTTTTCCGAATACCCAATAAATCAAAACCGGTTTAAAACAAAACTGGTGATACACCAAACACGAAGAACTTTTTACAACTTACTAACATTAATGTATCCTTACGTTATAATCTATTTTTGTTACTACCCTTTTATTTTTTGTCGCTTGCAGCCTTTAATTTATTCTTTAACACGTGCTTCTGAACCGAAAAAAAATGATCGGTAACTTGGTTGCTAAATCACTACGGAAAAAAAAAACCTGAAAAAATAATGCATTATATTTACCAGATGTCGTAGTTTTGGTTGTTGTCGTCGTCGTTGTCGTGGTAGTCGTCGTCGTTGTAACGGGTTTTGTAATAAAAGCTGACGAGGGTTTGGTCGAACAACTTGACAACTTAAGTTCCACATCGTCGATTGCTACATCGCCGCGATAACTATCGCCTCGAACGCCTTCGAAAATGATCTAAAGTCAGATTAACATTTTTCACTGCAAATTCTTCTGTGGGAGTTAATTGACGGCGTTGTTGTTGTTACTTTTTCAAGGTATTTCTTTTAAAGAAAAAATAATTTTTCGTGAATTCAACCTTGCGGATCCGCAAAAACTTGTAAAACATCTCTCCCTGTCACACCATCTCTCCCTGTCACATCTCTCCCTGTCACACCATCTCTCCCTGTTACATCTCTCCCTATCACATCTCTCCCTTTCACATCTCTCCCTATCACATCTCTCCCTATCACATCTCTCCCTGTCACATCTCTCCACTTAAGAACACTGCTATCCTGCTAATGAGTCAGTTTAAACAACAGCGACATGTGATTGAACATACGCATTTATTTACAGAGGGATGCACAAAATAACGTCCTTATCCTTGCAAGATTATTTAAAGACTATTACCCGAATGTTTCCGAGACCAGCGGCTATTGACACAGTAGCATCTCTCCAGCTATTTCCTTGGTCACCTTTTAAACTCCAAACCAAAGTAGACTGGGTAGCAGTAGCTACATAAACGTTTAATGCACCAACCCCTGTCCCGTACATGTGGTAATAGAAGCTTAAACATCTGGATGAGGAGGAGAATGGAATTACACCACTACGAAGAAGAGCGCTGTAGTCCTTAGCAACAGGGGAGCTGGTTTCAATGTACATGTAAGAACCTGAAAGAAAACGTGTTTTTATATTAGAGCAAAAATGAAATACAAGAGAAGTTTTTTACTGCATGTCTTATACATATATTTCGTATTTAAGACGAGTTGACATGATAGCTTTAAAATTGCTTGAAAGTTAGGCTGACCTGATCCAGAAGTGTGATCGCTACTTGGTCCAGTGTCTGTGGAACTTGTTGCACCCGTTAACTGTGTCCAGTCAAAGTTATCGCCTGACAGGTTTTCCCACTGACAGAGAGAGTGATCAAAGTTGCATTTTACTAAAAATATTTTGTGCATTTATATGTGTAGTTCAACGGGAATACTTTGAAATTTAAATTATATGCCATAATATGCCATATTTAAAGTAATCTCGGGACGAGGTTACTTTAAATATAACATACAATTTGACTTAACAAACCTGGCCCTGGGCACGAGTTGGTATTACAATTTGCGTTTTCGACTGCATTTCCAACACATGTATTTCCACCATTAGAAGGAGGGGGAGAGTTACATGATCTTGATCTTATTGATGTCCCTCCTCCACATGATTTGTCACAAACTGACCAGCTAGACCATCCACCCCAGTTGCCATTTATCGCAACTAAATTAAAATATAAAAAATATTACAATTACCAACATGTAAAGCGTCCTCACGAAAGGAATTTTTTTTGAAAGACAATAATTCTACATTTTTGCTTGTATGCAAACGACTGCTAAAACATGCCGTCGGAAGTAATTTTGGCAAACAACCAATTACACTAAAGGATTCCTATTGGTTAGATGTAACGCCTATAAATAGTTAGTTTTAGACTTTTATCATCAAAGAGACGCCCTTAAAACAAGGAAACCTTCAAAAAAAATTTATATTGGGATGTATATGTATATGTAATCGCACGTTTACGAGTGCAATTAGGAAATAATCGAACGAGTATTTTTTTTTGCTTTTAATTTTCCGAGTCCGTTTGGACGAGGATAAATTTAAGAAGCAAAAAAATTACGAGTTCGATTATTTCCAATTGCACGAGTAAACGTTCGATTACGAGCTAATCACACAATGAACTATTTTTGTAAGAGTAGCACAGGATGTCAATTTCAATGTTTTGATTTTTTTATTACCCGATTTATAATTAGTTCGATTCATTGTAAAGATATCTTTTTTTTGTCTTATCATAAAACGCGAGAAAATAAATATTTATGGGTATGAATCCAAAAGCAACAGTAATTATTTTAAACGACAAGTATACGCTTTAGAAAATATATTTTTTTCTATATCGAATGTTTTTATTTCTCTTGTTCAGATTTAATGAGCCTTATTGTTTTATGACATTTTTATTACCTTATTGTTTTATTGGCTTTTTTATTATAGTTCGAATTTATAACATCATATATATTTTTTAAATTATCGGCGCTCCTTAAAGAGTGCAGTTAAGATTCTAGAGTTTGCACTGTAGAAGAAGCGCCAAACAAGAAAAAATAGGTCATCGTGTGATTACATGCAGTATTCTTTCATTTCTCTATCCTAATTTCCCAAATGTTCGGCGTCATCAAACTTGCTTATTTTCGTTCCATGACCGACAATCTTTTTGCCTCACTTACCTTGTGTCGTTCCAGAACATTTGTACAAGTTTTTAACTTGGTCAATGTCAGTAGGGCTTAACCCGGACCGCTGACCAATTGTTCCCTGGTAAGCTGAGTCTTTTACTTTGATCGTTTTCAATTCTGAAAAAAGAAATTGACACGCTAAAGAAACTTGTTCGCATCTTACCTTGTTTTGCATGAACTCATTCACAGACGAAATTTATGTAAACAAAAGACAAATTATAATATTCAGCTAAAATTTTATTCTCCACATAATTAACAATTTTAAAGAATCAAGGACATACTGCTTCGATCTTTCGAGAAGGCTGTTTCTCCATAATGCATCACTGATCCATAATCATACGGAGAACCTTTAGAATCAATTTCGGTACTGTATTTTTTGAACTGATCGTCCATTCCTAAAGAAATACGCAGTCTGAAAAACATATTCAGAAAGTTTCACGAGGATAGAAACTTTTTCTGCATTTCACGATAGAATGAAATTTTCCAAAATAAGCTTAAATAAATACCAACTTCCAAAAGACTAATTAGAAGACTACTGTACCAATACAGTGTGTGAGGTATCAATTTGACACGAGTAAGAATTTCTCATACCATCCTTTACGTTGTTAAATAAAATTGTGACGTAATTATCTCGATCTGGTCTCGATTGTTCATGCCAGAATCCTAAAATGTTAGAATTTTTTATATGCCTAGCTCAAGGAATAGACAGATCTTATTCGTCAACGTTGGAGACACATACCAATAGCATGCATCATTTCATGTGCCACAACGCCGACATGCTCACAACCATAACCGATAGAAATTTGTTGCTTGCCACCGACCCGTCCAATCATAGACCAACATCTAAAAAAATTTATTCAATGTATATTTTATATGTTAACCTCCTAGACTGCATCCTCTACACAACTCTTTTTAAAATGATTAATATATTATGTAATATAAATCATATAAATATCATATGGACGGAGTGATGCAACGTTGACTTTGGAGTATATTTTTCAAAAAATAGTTGCACAAATAGTAGCTACTTATTAAGAAAGTTTACTGAACGAAAGTGTATGCTACACCCACCCACTTCCTTTATGAAATTCAATGTAGTGGTCCTCTGTTGTTCGTTTGATGAATTTAATGCAAGTCTTTTCATGGTAAAGTTTCATCGCATTCCCGATAGCTGTAATAGCGCTTGTACCTGAAGAAATATAAACAATAAAAGTTAAAACGTGTCTTTTTTATGGGCGTTTCTTTTTATGGGCGTATCTTTTTATGGGCGTATCCTTTTTGTGGGCGTTGCTTTTATACCCAGCATATGTGTTGTGTGGTTTTGTTCGCTTAAAACAAAAAAAGATTTATATGTACAAAATGTGAAAAATATTTTTGGCGAAAATATGTTTGACGGACATAATTTGAAGATGTTAGCAAAAAAGTGATGACGTCAACAAGTTCATGTTTTGACGCAAATTGTACATAAATAAAAGGAGCAAAGTTTATTCTGCTGCGCCAAAAAAAAGCCCGGTAGGGTTGCAAAAAAAAGAGCCTGTGATGATGTTACTTGCAAATGTTTGGTTGATGAAAGAAACACAGATAACTCACATAGTATGGGCGAACGAATGAAGTGATGAAAAGAATTGATCTTCTATTGTTGCAGAAAAAAGAGTTAATTTTACTGTTTAGCTATCTATATTGAAGAAGAATTTAACTAATTTTGTTGTTGAAGGTATTTAAAAACAAAGCAAGGTTACCTGGTTAACCTTCAAACTAGATTCTATTAAACAGTACTTACTCAAACTACTATCGTAGATGTAGTAAACTTTTCCTTCTGGCCATAATCGACTGAGATCAGCTGATGCACCATACTGGCGGTTTAGATCACGACCAAACACTTTAGTATGACTTTCACCATGAAGAAGGATGTCGTACTCGAATAATCCATCACTGTTTCGGTCAAAGTTTGGAGCTAGTAAAAAGGGGAGGTAGGTTATGCGATTCCACTGTTCCCTAAATTACTCTTGAAATTCACAACAGTTGCGGTTGTAATTAAAAACATAGAGATAATTGACAGTTTTAACACGTGCTCAACCTAATTACTGGTTTTCATGGGAAATATTTATTGAGTTTTATTTGTCAAAAAAAACTTAATAGAAAACCAAAAAATAATGAATTCTAAGCAGAAGCGAATATAAGGCAATTTTCAATTTTTGATAACGTCACAGAAAAAAATGCTCATATCAACAGAATAATTGCTATCGTTGTGCCTTTTATTCCAAACTTTTTAACTGTGACAAGTTTCATTCATTTTAGAAATTCCATCGAAATGGACAGAGAGGAATAGACGATCCTTATATTTCCTATAAAAATTCGAACTGAATAATTTACAAAAATTGGTTTGTTAACACACTGCAAACATTTAAAAAACATGATCATTAAAATTATTTACTTTCCATACATTCATGTTAAGAACAATATTTTCTTATACTTACGCATCAAGTTTGCTGTTTCAGAATTAACGTCAGCTATTTGGTCAAACGCTACAGCCTCGTTTTCTCTCTTTTCCTGGTCCGTTTCCATTTTCAGGTCTGCTAAAAGCACATCTGATGCTTCTGTGACGCCATAAAGCGCCAAACATGTTATTAAACTTAATATCTTTTTCATAGCTGTACTCTGTAATCATAAAGAATGGTCGTTAATGTTCAATTTTGTTTACAAAACACGTTTAAATTGCAATGCATTTTTCAATATTTGAAAGACAATTTGAAATCAAAATGATCTACCACTAACCGGGTCCTGATATATTCTTCTTGAGAGCGATCAAAATCATGTGTAGTTGAAGCAATCATCACATAGGTGGATAGGGAAACTAACCTGATGTAGCACATGAATAAATGATCAAGTTCAGATGTAAATTACCAAAACCGTTCTGGGCGTCCACTTTAATTTCTGAGTTATTACGCTGGGCGTTTATTTAATTACTTGGCGCTCATAACAATTTTTGAAAATAAAAATAACAAAAAACGATAAATAACGCATTAACAATAGTAATAATAATAAAAAGACGCAACACAAAGGTCATTTAATAGTTAGTCCAGCATATCTGGTCTTTTCTTCCTTTTCATCTTTAACATCGCCTTTTTATTTCAAGGAAGCGCCCCATTTAACTCGCTGAGCGCTTGTCCGGACTGCCCAATTTTAAAACGCTGGGCGCTTATCCGAAATAGGCGTTTACTTGGTCATTGGACGCTTAGTCGGTAATTTTGGATGCGACCGAAACGCTCCCACTATTGCTTGGAGTTAGAACTTTGATACTGACCAAACATGCAACATTTTTGCATGATATTTAAACATAGAAATATAATTTAAACCAGTTTCTGCCAGCAAAAACTAGATAACTTAAGTACAAAGATCCTTGTAAAGAATCTTGCTGGCTCTCAACAGGATAGATGTTAAACCAAATTGAAAGATAAGCACATCAACTGAGCAAATGTTTACTTCTATGTGCTTGCGACTTCCATGATATTTATAGTTACGACGGAAGGGCGTTTTATTTACATTATGTGTCTTTAAACAAACCGCATCCTGGATGGACTTGTCGTTTGGAACTCTACAGAGAAATAATATTTAGAGGACCTCCTCTGAGCATATAACAAAAACATTCGCTTAAACTTTACACCACGTTCTAGCTCAAATAAACGTTGTAGAAAGTTATGACGCATTATGAGTTGTGAATTTTTATGTTTCGTGGGAAACGGAGTCAAGGATACATGAAGAGGGGGATGGTTAACTTCTATTTTCAGCATTGCTTTCACAGCATGTTTACAGTTCATTTTCCACGAACAGCTGACGTCTTCTGTTTTTACGCTAAGTTGAGAAAGTTATCTAAAGCAAGTGCAAAATAGATTTTTTGTCTGACGAGGGATATTCAGGAGAGATTTGTTTGTTGCGTAACCTAAATTAGCACTGCATCTTGCAAGCTTCCTGTTTCTAACAATAAAATGGTCCAAAAGTTTCTTCACTGACTCAAAACTGTATAACACCTTGCATGGTTCTCATCATATTAATATGCAGTAATATTTTCGCTTGTCAGAAACCACGCAATGTTTTAAAATCATTATTCCTAATTACTTGTCCCACTTTACATTGGAGAGCATCTTGTTTGTGACGTGACAAACGATAATACAACACATTTTCAAATTGTTTAATTTTACAGTACAGTACAGAAGATAGCATAGCATTCTCACCACCCGACCTTCCTTTGTAATCACTAATCCTCTGCTAATTTTTACGGCTTTGATAGTTTCTAAATTTTTAACTATGTAATAATATGTTCAAAATGGCTGTCAAATCGCTACTCTGGGCTAAGAATGTACGACGTTTCTCTGTGATTCTTTATCCAGGGGCAACAAGTAAGATTCAGACGTTTTAGTGAAGAACAAAAATGTAGATTTATAGCTGCCTGGAAAAAAAATTAATTTTATATTTATATTATCTTATAGACAATTTAATTTGCTTTTATATCCAATAAATAATTTTGTAAAAAAAAAGAAATTTTAAGAAAAAATGAATATAATGAATATGTGTCTGAACCGTTACAGTATCCTTAAACCACGAATTTATCATCAAGGGAAATAATTTTAGAAATTTGAACTTTAAAATTCGTTCTAAACACAGGAGTAAATAGATATTAGGCGGCCATTAATATTTTGGATGAACTAGTTGTAAGTTCACGACAGTTCATCCGTCCCACACATCTCTATTTCATGCTTCCCGTTTTGCTGTTCGCATGAAGTAATTGCATTACTCTTCGAAAGGTCCAGTAAAAGCTGTGCGCAACCATTTGACGCACAGCATATTATAGAGATAGATTTTACATGTTAATGAACAATGCGCCACCATACGTGGGTCTTCATGCCATAGGACAATTTTGAGACCACGTGCCGCCTCTTAAACAGTCCTTCTGATTATCTATTATCTTATTTGGGCACAGAATTCAGCAGAAGTAAAAAAATTAAGGGAATAAAGATATGCTAACTATACCAAGTGTTGTTTTGTTGCCGTTTCGGATTTTTGTGTTACGGTAGACTGCACTCACCAAAACACCGAAGTTATATGTGATAAACAAAGTGCTGTGTTGTTGGTGCTGAAAATATCTTGCAGAAATATTGCGCTGCGAACAATTTCCACCTTTCCCTATATGTCCCGTTACTGCTGCAGAATGGAGGTATATGTATACCAGCAGGGCTGTAGACGAAGCGTCATGATCAGCGCCAAATCCAGCATTTTCTACGAATGCCACGAGATTGGATTCCATTCACATCATACCCTGACGTTAATGGAAATCCTTTGATAGGTATACAAATTTCACTTTGAATAAAAGTTCCGTTTGTAGGTTGACAAAAATAATATGCTAACTCCCTTTTCAAACAGGGAAGCAAAGAAACGTTCTGGGAAAGCTTTTGAAAGGCATTTTAAAACTTGTGTCAAATACGAACAAAGGAGAAGTGTGTGCTGCAAAAGTGACTTTCACGATTTCACGAAATAAAATTCGATAAGTCTATAAACATGATATATTAAACACTGAAAAAATAACTTTGCATGAATTTACATTTTGTGCAAATATAACAACGCACCGCAATAGTAACAAGAAAACCTGTCGGTTTGAACACACAATCCAATCCTAATAAATCAATTAGAACATGGTTAAAATCTGCCTATGCAAGAAATTGGGACGGCTTAAACACTCACAACTGCCAGAAGGCTATTCTGACCTTCTGTCAGTTGAAACAAGAAGGTTTTCAACTATCTACGCTTTTGTGGAAATGTTCTATTATAAGGGGTAGCAGCAGTACTTGCATATAGAGGGTGATGTCGATTAAAAAAACACTGTATATAAAGAACTTTTACTATAAAAAAATATCAGTAATATTTTTTATTTATTTTCTTTTAATAAATTGTTTTCAAAAACCATGAATAACAAAAGAATACACAATTAACTATATATATAAGTATATATATAATAAAACAAAGATACAACACTGGGTATGCGAAAAATTGATTCCTGTAAAACCCAATAGACAAGTCCTGTTTGTACCATCAGCACATCATATTACTGCAATTTTAAGTAACAAATTTGCAAATGAGAAAAAAATATCACTTATGAAAGACAAGGAATTTATAAAAAGTAGCAGCTTGGATGTGATTCTCAAAAGTCTTATATTTATTGCATTTTTTGAAAGTGAAAAAAATATATGTCCTCTACCATCCTTTTATTACTCCAGCGATAATCTGGTGACTCTGGTGACTCGTCTCGCCACATAACTTCATGGTTTTTAACAAGGGTGCCGATAAGCCGCAAACGCCCGCACTTTCCCGAACTCGCCCGGAGCATTCCCGAAATGCAACACCTTGTAACATAAACATGGCGGACAACAGTTGAAAGCATGCGCTTGAAGAGAAAGGAGTTAATAAAGTTTATGTA
Organism: Hydractinia echinata; assembly: GCA_030067915.1. Classification (NCBI taxonomy): domain Eukaryota; kingdom Metazoa; phylum Cnidaria; class Hydrozoa; order Anthoathecata; family Hydractiniidae; genus Hydractinia; species Hydractinia echinata. The sequence goes on along the minus strand of JASGCC010000002.1, from coordinate 5,145,689 downwards.
TAAGTTATTTATCAAGCAAATCTTATTAAAAACCATCAAAAACAGTTCTTTTAAGCACTTTGCTACCACATAATTAGTTCATTTTAATTTTTCTAATTTTTTAAATTATTATTATTATTAAAACATATTTATACAGGGTAAAAACCTTTCAACGTATATATACATTGCTAGTGGTGAATCATTGAGTGTTTTTGTGGTGAATCTTTTTTTTTGTTCAGGCATTGTTCGGTTCTATGTGGGTTTTTTCAGGCGAATACCTGAATTTTTTTCAAAACGTCGAACTCGCCAGAAAACGCACACTCTTTTTACGGTGTATGCGGCTTATCGGCACCCTCGTGGTTTTTATTCCATAAAATAACTTAGCAAAAATGCAGGTAAACAAAGTGGAAATTTTTCCTGGTTGAACAAAAGATGAATTAGCTAAAACGTCTTAATTTGTGATTTACGTCTTAATTCTGTGATGTGATTTTTTTTCCAATGTGAGATACGCTAGGCTCTACATATACATACTAAATAATATAAAAGCTCCTTTGCAACTTGTTTCTCTTCGATTTGAAAAATCTCAACAACATAACAAATGCAAAATTCTGGACTTCATTGGCGATAAATTTGTGATGAAACCAATGATGTTGTTGTCTATAATAAAGTGAAACCTTGTGTTTACAATTATATTTGATTGATGTCATGTCAAGACTTTTGGGGTGAAGAATCATCTGAAATGACAAATTTCAAGATGGTCGTATCATCATAATGGAGATACAAAATCATTAAAAACTTTAGAAATAGAATAAAATGGAATAAAAAATAGAATCAAAGTCTGCAGAATGAATTTCCAAAATGCACCTAATTTAGCTAGTAGCTAGCTATAAGTTCCTTATAATTGATGCAATCAATATGTTTTAAGCTCCAAAATGATATTAAATCAATGTAAAACCATAGTTGAAAGACTAAGATAAGGACTAAATACATACATTAAAATCCACGACAAGACAAATAACCGGTAACCATCCAACACCCAACACTCAAACTTTTGTACGGAAAACGAAATATGCGCCTTTTGCACAAAAATGAATAAACGGCGCGCTATTAAACAACTTTTCGTTCCTGAAGTTTCGTTTCCAAACACTAGCCACCTAAGGTGTGAGTCGGTAACTTGTACAGGAATATGAAATACGTTTATCGTAAGCTAGACTTAACTACACTATAATAAATACAACATTATGGGCACTAGATCTTAAGACATTCTTTTAAAAATCAATGTCAACCCGCTTTATAACTAAAGTTTTTACCGCCTCGGCTAGTTTCTCATGTAATCTCGCACATGAATTGGCTCCGCGTAAAATATTCACCAATGTGTTCATTTTTTATTCCGAGACGAAGAAAGGCTAAACCAAACACACATTCCTGCGGATTGAGTGAACAAAAATTTCAAAAACACTGTAAATTATCAGCATATTCAATCCTTGGCATATCATTAGCCTATCTGAAAAAAGTTATACATGTTAGCGTTTTTTTCGCCCTCTGAGGTGAAATATTCACTGTATTGTGGTATCAGCTCTACTCAACCTCAGCATATTATCTCAAAACTTACTCCGTAATACATAATACTAAAATAAAAAGAACTACAAATACAACAAAAATCACCACTACATATCTGTGTCTTCCACTTTCTTTAGTCCTTTGCACAACCTCCGCAACGTGTTTTGCCTTTTTATTGAGAAAACAAATGACTTGATATAAACTAACAAGTTATATTTTTCTTTCTTAGCAAGCCATGGCTACAGTACAAACAAAGAGACGTCAGAATGACGCCTGTTACAGTGACATCAAAGCTGTCGGTATTTTTATCAACCGGTTTCTACGTAAGTGAACAAGTGTTGACGTATAATAAAGAAGTTGTAGAAAAGAATCTGCTTCCCGGGGCTTCTTAGTTTTTTATATTTGACAGAACCTAAAGAAAGACAAGAAGAGTGGTAAATATTTGACGATTATTGACCAGCTGATCGCAAGGTCGGTCTGTATTTTTGACCTCGTGCTGTGTATTTCACAGAACAACATCAAACCGGGTCAGTATCCGTTTAATATTTACCACACTTCTTCAGTTTCTCTAACAATATGAATAGTTGGGAACGCGGCTGTTACTTTGTAAACCAAAAGTTGATTAAATAAAAGTTGTTTACAAACACTTTCCGGACCCACTTTACGTATTGCACTTTTACACCCAGTAGCAATTTATACAAAAGGAAAGTTGATCGCCAAACAAACTTGTCTGCTTAAAAAGGAAAGTCAATCGTAAATCGTAAAAGTTTATCTCACGAAATATTTCATTTAGAAAATGAGAATTTTGCTGCTATAAGACAAAATTCATAAAAACTAGTCTGAACTAAATAAACCAGCAATCGCTTATTAAACTTCTGTCAGGATCTATGATCTTTATATAAGTATAAAATGTTATGATATTATGATTAGATTATACAAATAAACAATGACAAAATAATAAAATATTTCATATTTCATTTCGGCCAGCAGTAAAAAAATTTTCGCGCTAAATATTTAATTTGTAGAAGCGCAAATTAAATGTTTTCCATTCTCCTTTTGTTTTTTACGCAGCGCAACAAAGTTTTTTTCTCCGTCATGTTTTTGAAAGTTAACGAGATGTTTAATATAACCTCTTGTTTTCAGTAGCAAGTAGAATTATCGTTCTGTTTTTTTTTTTATTATTTATTATTTTTTATTACCGACCGCAAAAAGCAAAAATGTGATTATTGTAATTTGTATATAACAGCAAAGGTGACTTTTTTTTTTAAATATATATTGCTGCCTTCCCCAATTTGTTAAAAATAAACCAAGTACATACAAGAACACAAACGTTCAAAGTTGTTGTTCACCATTATATTCTCCACTAACTCGCACTTGCAATATCATTTTAGTAATTATTCACATCTCAAAAATAATTAAGAGATGGCTGCACAGAGTTTATTTATGTGGAAAATTAACAAACTTAAGTTTATGGCACTGTATGAGACAAAAAAAATTGTGTTTAATCCGTCTACAATACTAATTGTATATCGCATATCATCAACTGCCTGAGAGCAGTCATTTTCAGCCGGTCACGAGCTGGGCAAGAATTTGCAGTGTGTCTACAATACCGCTAGCAGCTAATCTTCCATGTTTGCTATTAGTTCGGAAAACTGTCGCACGAATGGGCTATAATTTTAAGTACAATGCTTTCATTGTACTTAAAATTATAGCGCATATCCTTTATAGTGGCACCTCTCTACAACAGACATTATTTTTAGGAACGGATAAAATGATGGTCAAACTCTCATAACAAAACCTCTATGTAGGAGAGAGTCTATAGCGTACATACAATTTGCTTTACCGTCCGAACTGACCTCACTATAGCGAAACGCTTAACAATGGGTCCTATAAAACAATTCTTGTAAGCAGTCTGTTTTTTGTTTTTTTACTTAAAACAATATCTTTTAAATTAATAAATTGTCTGCGCTAAAGCAGAATCTGGAAGTTTTTTGTGAAATCTCTTTTACTTTGTTGAATGAAAATTAGCGTATTTACAATATACAATGTCTTTAAGCATCTCCTGCTCCCAAACCTAGACTTTTAACACACTTTGATGTCGATTTTATTAGGCCCTAACACCTCAGAGCAGGTTTTTGTATTTGGGACGAACCTCTCTGTAGCGAATATCTCTCTATAACCGACACTTTTGTTCCCAGTTGCGCTATAGAGAGTTATTTTCATGTGTATTCATCAGTTATTACCAGAAGACTTTAAAGCCCACAAGTGGAATACTATTTTTGTAATGCGTTATCAACCAAGTTTGTTTTTTACTGTATTAAATTATTTTTAAATTCTGGACGTAAATCTTCTAAACCCTATACCCCATTGTGAAGTTAATGAAGTGTCGGGAGTAGAGAGGGAGAACCCTACTCTCTTAACTTCCCTTTTGTTGGGTTTTAAGTCATAGAAATTGTTACGAATGATGTCTGTTACCATGGAGGTAGAAATAGAGATTTATTTCTACCTCCATGCTGTTACATGACAATTAACAATTATGCCTCAAGTGAAGACTTGTTAGCAATAATTTTTGCTGACAATAGCATTCTTTTGTTAAAATTCCAGTTTTCAAAGATTTTTCTTTGGCATAAATTTTGGCGATGTTTAAGAACGATCAAACAAAATGTTATATTAATATTTCTATAAAATTAATTAACTAAATTAATTAAATAGATTACCTTATTGCGATGTGTAGGGCGTAAATATCAGTAAAACATAAATGCACTAGAGGAAATGGATCTAGCAAGGGCCTAAAATAGAACTTCAATGAAGAAAATCAGTAATATATCAAATAATTCGAATAGAGCTTTTCAAAATGGGTGTGGCATACCATCTGCTTGAAATTGTTTTAAAAAATATTTTGGTATTTCCATTCCGAAATGATTAAAATTCAGGTAACATCAACCTCGTCCCCAGGGCATCTTGTATCTTTCTGACATCCTTGTTCCCCTTTCTCACTGTTTTTCACCTCGCCAGAAATCCTAGTTCATTCTTTACGTCACGTGGGTTTTGCTTATTACAACCCAGATTCTGGGTTGTAAAATGGTCACGTGAACAAGGCCTGTACCAGGGTCTTGTTCGTATCACCGTGTCCTATGTCAAAAAATACAAGATGCTGAGGACGAGGTTGAGTTATCATAAGTTTTCAGGGATGCTTTTTCTGGAATTAGCGCCCTGTGAATAAAAATATCCGTGAAGTTGTTACATGAGCCAGCAAGTCATTAAAATGGTCCTGATTCCGGATTTAAAATCATCATAAGGGAACTTGTTGAAAGAGAAATTTGGTGGTGTGATTTACATCTTGTATTGCTAGCCTCGCTAATTTCGAGGATAACGATACAATGCCAGTTTTGTCCAGGTGAAACTATAAAAGCGGTTCTAGATTGTTTAACCCTTTACTTGGACAGAATAAAAAATTGTGGATTTGTTTTTTCTCTAATCCCCGCTCTCCCCCTCCCTCCAGCGAGACATCTGCAGAAAATAGGTAACACACTGTTGAAAAGCCACTTTTACCTCCCTTTTTTATGTTGTGGACAACTTGACAGCTAGCTAGAGCTCTTGTTTTCCCTCTGAAGGTAGCTAGCTATATATTAGCTAGCTAAAAGAGATAGGATTCCTGCATACCCTAAGATTCTTTTTTTTTTGAATATTTTTATGAATCAGCTTAAAAAAATTTCTCAGATGCCTTTTTTCTTTTAAATCAAATACACCAGGAAATAAATTTCTTTATTGAAGTGGGTCTAATGGCAAATGTCTTTTAAAGTTGTCCTGCAAAGCATATTATAAATAACTATCAAACTCATTGTCTGACAACAAAAAGCAAAGACTCTATTTCTGATTTCTTAATGTCAAATGTAGTATACATACCCAATTGCAGGATCCTGCATTTATGGTGCCGTAGATTAGTGGTTATAGCTCTCGTACTCTGTGCGGGAGACCAGGGTTCGATTCCTCTTGACGGCGATTTAACATGGGCGAGTGAATGTTACCATAGCCCCGGGTTACCCCAAGCCATGTGAGGGAAATTGGGGAGATGGCTCACTGTGTGGGCCGTTGGATGTTGCCGGGAGTTGTCTAGTAGAGCGCGGGCCATAAGTGGGTCTGCGTAGCTCAAAATGAGCATTAAATACTCTAGGACTGTCCATCTAAGCCATGGCCCCTCCTGGAAATAATAGACAGGGTATATCCCTCGATATTTGTGAGGCTAGCCATGTAAAATATGCACATCTATCTATCTATCTAGCAATTTTCTCTGACTGACTGACTGTCTCTCTTTCTTTCTTTCTTTATATCAAGCATATTTATACAGGATGGTTTTATCAGTTTGAAACAGCTGTTGTCCATAAAGGTCGGGTCAAGATAAAATGATAAAAATCAAGCAACAAAAACATATATATAACGTGGAGAAAGCAAAACATCCTAGTCAAAAATGACGTAATGAATGACCAAGAGAGACAGAGAGACACTATCAACGCATAGACATAGTAATGATAAACAATGAAAATATAAATCTATTCAAATGATTTTTAAAATTGTGGTGCTATAGGTATGGATAGAATTAGACTAGGTAATAAATTATAGTGATATGCGGCTTGGTAATCCACTTCTACCACATTCAAATTCCACCTTCAGTAATGTCATGATCGTTTTGTTGTTCCTGGTACATTTATCGTATGTTATTACATGCATTTACAACAAAACAGCATTTTCTTTTTATTAGTATGATTGGCATCAATGACACATCAAATCGTTTATTACGATTTTTGAAAATATTTTCTCTTTCTAGTTTGTTATATAAATTGTGTGTGTTTAATAGACAATCCCACAATATGCGAAAGCAGGAGCTTCTATAGATGTGAAAACAGTTTCTGCTACATTTGCTGTATTAAAAGGTTTATTTATATATTTTACCCGGACACATTTATAACAGCTTTTAGTTGACATGCATATTCAGTATAAATATTCGCTTAATAAAAATAATAACAAAAAAAAGTTTAATCTTAATTTTGCAAGTAAACCGACTTGTCCAGATAGTTTGCTATACTTCTGCAGAAAGTTGTCATTCAATTTAATATCACTTTTTTCTGTGATGTTTACATATATATCAATTTTCCAAATAACATTGATTCCGTTTTCCCAACCTTTATCGATCTCATGCCAGGTTCAGCAAGAGATCGATTTTACACATCCAGTCAGATACATTAGCAATGTCTTCATTTAGCTTTTCCTCAATGATAATTGAATCTTCACCAAAAACATATAAAACAGTGTCATATACATACTTTATAATACATTATATATTATTAATTTGTAGGAGAAATAGAGCTGAACCCAAGATAGAAAACTGGGGTACTCCTCTACATATACAAATATCATTAGATTATAATACCCCATTATAATCAATTCTTTGGCATCTGTCAAATAAATAGATCTCAAAACATGATAATTCCTTGTCAGTGATAGTAACTTTGTAAGTAAAGAAGAATGACTAACAGTGTTGAATGCTTTACTAAGATTAAACATATAACACGCAGTCCTTTATCCATATTTTTACGCAAATCATCAATGATGCTGGTTGAAGCTAACTTAGTAGATCGTTTTGTTCTGAATCCAAATTGATACATAGACAGAATTTTATGAGTTTCTAGGTAATACATCAGTTGGCATGGACAACTTTTTCAAGGATATTGGTTGATGGATGGAAGTAAGCGATTTTTGGTGGGCTCCTATTGAGACCAAAAGTGTTGAAAAAGTAATTAAGTTCACAACTTAATAAAGCTACAGGCTTGGACGGAATTGGTTCGTGACTGCTAAAAGTAGATTCACCAGTTTTAAGTATTTATTTATTTATCAAGTGTTTTCAACAAATCTTTATCTACTAGTTATGTACCTGTAAATGTTGGAAGACAAAAATTTCGCCTATTTTTAAAAGTGGCAATAAAACAGATCCTTCAAATTATCTGCCTATCCCCATTCTGCCAATTCCTATGAATTTTTTTGAAAAATTAGTGCATGATCAAATTTCTTATTTTATTTCTGAGCACAACTTCCTAAATAACAGACAGTCCGGATTTCGAAAACTCTTTTCCAAAGAAACTACAGTAGTTGTTGATGTCTCTGATCTTATTCTCACTGAGCTTGACCAACAAAACTTTGTTTGCGCTGTGCCCATTGACCTTAAAAAAGCTTTTGACACTGTTGATCATAAAATTTTGTTAAAAAAAACATGGTGTTTCGGCATCAAAGATCCTGCGTTTTACTGGTTTAAGTCCTACTTAACGGGCCGAATGCTGCTGACTCTTATAAAAGATACAAATTCAGATAAACTTCATGAAGATGCTTTTGGGGTGTCACTGGGATCTGTATTGGGGCCCCTGCTTTTTCTTTTGTGTATTGATGACTTAAAATCTGTTATCAATTCAAATTACCACCATCTATATGCAGATGATACAATAATTATTTCATTTCATAAAAACTTGGATACCATTGTCTCGCAGCTCGAGTTAGAACTTTTGCAAGTCGAATAATAACAAAATTGACTATTAATATGGACAAAAATGAAACAATCTTTTTCGGCGACCACAGCCAGTTAAAAAAAAGTTGAGAACAAAACGATCAACTATATGGGTATTCCTTTAAAGAGGAGCGAAGTTAAATATCTTGGGGTAACATTTGATCAAAAAATGCAATGGGAAGAGCACATTAATGAAATAAATAAAAAAATCCTTATTAAATATTCTAAAATTAGAACCATTGCCTCCTGTTTAACACCTCACACCAACAACCTTTTAATTACTGCACTTGTCATGCTATATTTCAACTTCTGCTCCTTGGCATGGGCTTGTGCTACCCAAGGTAAATTGGGAAAACTAGAAAACTGATTAAAGTGTGCCCGTACCTTTCTTGGGAAAGAGAGAGATGTTCATTGAATAATTTACTCATCAAAAACGATGCCATGTTAGTTTTCAAAGCCATAAATCACATTACTCCTGATTACATGCGCTCAAAATTCCTTTTGGCAAAAACTGCCACAATCACCAAACAAGAGTTCTAAAAACAGGTTCACACTTCCCTTGGTCAACATGGAATTTGGAAAAAAAAGCCTTTCTGTTTAATGAGCCGTTGATGATGAAACGTAATGGCTTTGAGATCAATGTTGCAACATCTTTCACGGTGCTGGGTGGTGGTTGTCCAATTTTTACCATTTCAGCTTTAATAGGTCTTTTTTAAATCTCTTTACGTGAGGCCTACTTGAAATTGAATTAAGAGCGAGTCGTTTGAAGTGCAATCTTTATAGGTTTCTTCCATATAAAGCTATTAAACGATTTTAATTTGGGGTTGTCACCAAAAAAAATTACGAGGCCTGGGACGAGTGTCATTTAGGCAAAAAATTTTGTTAATCAACTCAACTTTATAATATCTATGCATTGATAAAGTTTAAAAGCACATCCCTTAACAGGTCTAAAATTTCTGATGGCAGAAAATGTCAAATGTCAAATAATACAACATATGGATACAGTACCGATCGCGAGTAACTATACACGAGTATTAAACTACGGGTACGAGTAATTTCTTCCGTGGGTATTCCACGAGTACGCGATGAGTATAATGCGCGTACGAGTACGTCAAAAATACTCGCACATTTTTGCTACTGTACTCACACAGTACTCGCTAGCGTGCACGAAAGGCAAACGATATAATTAAACGAGAAACTGGCAGAGAATGCACTTGCGGGCAATATGCTTTTATGTTGGTGTTGGATTTATTGAAAAACACTATTTTTACAGTGTTATTTTCTTCGTTCGTTAGTTTTCTATGTTCAATAGTGAGTTGGAGCTGACATTGAGATTACATGCTAACACTTTAAGCCCTGGCGTTTTGTTGATTTACGATCGAATCAGCAGTCCCATTTGGAACCATGCCACATGGACCTGACACTCCGAAGAGCCAGACGAGTCTAAACTGATTCGCGTTATATTCAACTCAACTGCGGGAAAGTGCGCACCAACGCAAGCTATATATGATAGCCAGAACGAGGGAGAACCTCAATTGCCTTATGACAGAGTCGTAACTTTCAAGCGAACTCTTTTGCTTCTGAACAAACAAACAAACCAACGTCACTTCTGAAAAATGATTTTTAAGTCTAAAAATACCGAATGAAATTCAGTTGTCTGTGTTATAACGATCTCCTCACTCTCTCTAAAACACGATTCTGGAGATAAATTTTTCTTTTGTGTTGAATGTTATTCTAATCTATTTATATCTTTGCAATCACATTGAGAATATTGAAATGATTTGCTTCTGGTAATAGAACAATATGGCAGTTATCATGTTTACGAGTTATTGACATGTATTTCACAAGCTAGTGCCCAGGACTAAATTGATAAATGCTGTTAAAAAACAGTAAAAAATGTAACAATTTAGTTTGAATGATATTCATTCTTTCTTTTCTTTTTTATATTTGCTACTTTCAAACAACAAGTGCCCACAAAATATGTGAAAAAAATTGAAAATACAATTATGACAACCCATTTTGAAGTAATTAGGGAACTCACTCAAAATTTGGGTGCACATCATTCTCACTAAATTCTAAGTTATAAAAAGCCATTACAGCAACGTATACATTTTTATGTAAACTAAAGAGAATTTGTTGCAACATAAAAAAAAAGATTATGTAAAATAAAATGTTATTTCTTACGACGCGAATACGAAGTAAAAGTTTTCACAATGTGTAAGGTAGCAGACAAATGTGAGCTATCGATAAAAATTATGCTACGATGAATTCCCGTTTTTTATCTTATACTCGCACACGTACTCACAAATCATTCACTTATTGTACTCGCATGTGCAAGAGGCTATACTCAAGGGTATGGATTACTCGTACTCGTCTTGCACTTTACTCAGCATTTAATGTACCCGTACTCGTATACTCGTGTATAGTTACTCGCGATCGGCACTGTACATTTGTGTCTACGATTTTTTGTAAAATATCTAGTTATATATACATAATTTGTGATGATTTTGATTATAATGTCAAAATTTATAATATCTACTAAAGATAAGCTTAAAAGTAATGTTTGCAGAAAATTCAGCGTGAAGTTTAATTTTCATTTACAAAATGTGATATTTCATGCCTGGGCTACCTCGTAATTTTAAACAAAATCAAAAAGTAGGATAGCTTTATAGTGTTATAAGTTGTGGGCAAGTGTCTGGAATTACCTGAATTAACTGTGCATATATTTGCATAGTCCAGAACAGAATCCAATACATGTTTTTATACATATTTTGTTGTGTTGTTAAGTTCTCAGTGCTGAAATTTTGTGAGAATTCTATAGTTGTATATGTATAACATTTTAAGGTGTTTTCATTGTGTATATACACATTAAACAAACTTCTGTTGTGTGCTTTTACTTTGTGATACAGGTAACAGTGCTAAAATTCTATGGGAATAATGAACTTGTATACATAATTTCTGTTGTGTGCTTTTACTTTGTGATACAGGTAACAGTGCTAAAATTCTATGGGAATAATGAACTTGTATACATAATTTCTGTTGTGTGCTTTTGCTTTAGGTAAAATATGTGGCCTAAATAAAAAATATATACCGACCTCATCATAATGAAAGTCAAATCAGAGATAACATATTTGAAGACTGTCTTTCCGAAAACCCATGATGTTTTACGAATTATATCAGGAACAGTGGATGATTTGACTTGCTCCTTTACTGACAACAGTTCTAAAAAGCACACTATATTGTGCAATATCACGGTAACTACACATTTCACTATATTATGATGAATATAAGATTTCACAATACCTAAGAAAAGTCACTCACTAAAAACTGTATTTACTTGAAGATCATCCCTAATTCCACTTCTTCATTTTGATGGAAAATATTTAATAAGTAGTTTCCATTGAATGAGTTCCCTGCATTCGTTTAAAAAATTTTCAATGTTATCTCTCAAGAATTTCCAGGCAAACTTAATATTTCTGCAAATTCTGTAGTATTTAATCTCTGTGTTCTTTATGCATTTGAAAATGTCCAAATTATTTCAAATTTTTTTTAATACATATTGATCTAGCACTGTGCAATAAAATTGTAAAATCTTAGAACTAAAAAACTGTAAAATCTTTGTAAACATATTTTGGAACCGTAAACCCTGAGTCAGTTATAAAAAAGTAAGCATTAAAAAAAAATGAGTATTCTGAATATACAGTTGCCTTTGGAGAACTCCATGGGAATTTTCTGCATCAGTATTTTGTGAATCCTCGTTTGGCTGAAGTGATGAATTACTCCGCAGGGGACGGAATGAAACAGCATAACCATTTTGAACACAGAGACAGAATTGTGGTATGTGGCCTAGTGGTAATGGACTTCGCTTCGTAATCACAAGGTCCATGGTTGGGTCCACAGTGCCGGCATGTTTAGCAAGTGCCTTTACCACAGCTACTGGTTAACCCATGCATTCAGAACACAGGACCTACATATGTTGATAACATTGTTTTCAACACTAACTATATACTGTATAAATATTCGTAATAATAATAATAAAGATAATCAAAATATTAGACATTCTTTAATCTTTTGCAGCATGAATACCCTGTTATCTCTCCAATATGGTTTTCTGAATCTGAGGAGTCGTATATTGTTGACATCATTGAAAAGGTTAATGCTGTGAAAAGTGATAAACACTTGTTACTGAACATGGTGAAGTCACTGGCAATAGAATTGTACAAATTAAGACAGCAAGTCACACCAAGTGAAATAATGAATATGGCTGTGCCTGAGGTTTGTAGTTTTTATTTATTTACCAACATAAACTGTAAAAACTACACTGAAGTCCTGTGAAGATCTAAAGATTTTACATCTTACAGGCAAAAGAGTTGCCACGTAAAAGCCTTCCATATTCAGTAATATCATCTCACAGTAACATCATCTCACAGTAACATCATCTCACAGTAACATCATCTCACAGTAACATCATCTCACAGTAATATCATTTCACAGTAACATCATATCACAGTAACATCATGTCACAGTAACATCATCTCACAGTAACATCATTTCAAGTAACATCATCTCACTTTTTATCATCTCACTTTTCATTATCTCACTTTTCTGACAGGAACAATTGTACCGTTCTTATGCAGTTGATTTTATTTTTGAGATAAAGTATTCTCACTCAATGAAATTACGTTGACTCCTTTGTACTTTTTAATTAGTTATTCTAATACTTAGTTTTTTATCTGAGAAAAGTTTTATAATTTGTATATTTTATTTCAAAAAAATTCTACATTGTGATCATGGCTCATGTATGACCTGAAAGGTTATGAAACATTCAGTCAACAAGGGTTTTTGGCTGTTGTATACAGCTCGTAAAGCAACATAGGTGAAGTCTAGGTGTGGAAAAGGAAAAAAAACAATCTGTTTTCTGTTTCAATTTTACCGTCTTGCACCTGTTGCGTTTGTCTTTAGTCCACAGAAGTTGAAGAAGATGATGTAGATGTGGATATGGATGAAGATGAAGGAATTGAAGATGTAAGTTTCTGTAAAATTCTTCAAATACAGTAAATTTACTCCACGTATATGGTGGTTCATCACCAAGTTCAATCCATCACAAATTTTGAATGAAATTTTCAAATTTCTAATGCCTAATTCACCAAGTACTTATAATAATATAAGCTAATAATAAGCTGGAATCTTTCTTTCCCAAACCCAGTTTAAATTTGTATAAAACTCTTTGAAAAGTTTTGACCTTATTTTATAGTGAAGATGCATAATCCTTCTTTGTGACCTCAGGATAATTTGAACAATAATTTTATTTTATTTTAATTTCACTGCTCATTTGTGTTGAGTTTCCACTTTCAAATTGATCTACAGGAACAAGATGACTTTTACATTGATGACCATTTGAATTTTGATGAGGAGCCAACTAGGTTAGCTGTTCTTTCCGTTTGTTGCTGACATTAAAGTGTATATATATAAGGTGCTTGAAATGTAACAGATAATTACTTTTAGTGAAGAACGCAAAGAAAAAGAAGAAATTGGAAGCGATAATTTCACACAGTTGCAAAAACTACGTGTTACCCAGAGACAGGAATACCTAACGGTATACTACAATACGATCAAAATATAGATTTGTGTTGGATGATTGTGATGTCTGTGTTTCATGTATTTGATTATTTTCACAGGGCCGAGTGAGTGGATCAGTACAGGCGACAGATAGGTTGATGAAAGAGTTAAAAAATATATACGCATCAGAAAATTTTAAAGCAAGTAGGTGCCTCCTTTTTTTTCAAGATGAGTATTTCTACAATTTTTTTCCACTACATTAACTTTTTCCTTTTGGGTCATCAGGCGAAACTTGGGAAACTCAGGTTTGAGATTTGCACTTTAAACTGAGGAGTTTATAACAGATTTAACTGGGGAGTTTAACGTGTATTTCTTATAAATATTTTGATCCTGGGTGTTTTTCATTGTAACAACCGTAGTGTGGGCAAAGGAAGGTGGTTAAACATGTAATTTTTCAGTTGATATCTACTTTATCCATTTTGCAGAACTGTATACGATAGAATTAAAAGAAGACAGTAATTTATATGATTGGTATGTGAAACTCAGAGGGTGAGTTTTGTTTTCACACATTTTCATTAAACTCTACATTCTGCCATGTAATGCAAAGCCTCACTGCAAGTTTGATAAGTTGGTGTGTGAAAGGAGTCCAATTTACTGAGCAATGTTAAGCGTAGACGACAGGATGTGATTCATAAAATGGAACAATGTGTGGCACATGGGACTACGCATCTAACTTCTATGATTCGTTTTTTATCCTGCATTTAGGTTTGATAAAGAAAGCAGTTTATACAAAGACCTTCAAACACTTTATAAAAAAGATTCTAAAACAGATCACATATGTCTTAATATAACTTTTACTGTAAGTGGCATATTTTTATTTGCTTTACACATGTGCCACACCCTTTTTACTTATTTATATAATGTATGTATACCTAAAAAACTTCGCATGACTTTGTTCGCAATATTGTTAGCATGAAAAAAAGTATGCGTAGCTAAAACGTCTGACGACAAATCTTTAATTTTTTTCAATCTTTGATTTCACTCCACTCAAATATCAGCATGAAATCCAAACTGCATAGAGTGGTTATTTCTCTCTGTTAACCACTCTCATCAACACTACCAACAGGTACCAACAAAATAACTAAATATACTTTTTAATTCAGTCAGGTTATTATGACGCAGAGGATTCTCTTCTTTAAGTAAAGTATTTTTTAGACGAAAAGAGCTTTTTCTGTATTCAACGTTCACTTTTCTATATTTGTCGCTATGCTTTATAACAATTTACTTAGTAATACACTTTGCCTGCTACTGACATCGAGAAAAGAACCAAGTGAGTCACAAAACAAAACAAAAAGATCTTGTAAATTTTTTTAGGATCGCTTTCCAATGCAACCACCTTTTATTCGTATCTGCTACCCTGTTATATTTGGCGGGTAGGTTACGCCTTGTGGCGTTTTTCTGGCGTAATTTATCTTGTTATTTCTAGTACTTTTTGGATGAATTTTAATATGTTCTCGGATGTCATAAAAAAGAGAAGTATACTTGCAGTTTTCACTTTTCGCGATCCCGTTTTAAGTGTGTTTTAACTCTCCTTCTCATAGATACGTTTTGAGCGGTGGTGCCATCTGTATGGAGTTGCTTACGCCTCAGGGATGGAGCAGTGCTTACAGTGTCGAGGCTGTCATCATGCAGTTGTCAGCTACCCTGGTGAAAGGGAAAGCAAGAGTTGATTTCGCTGGCACAACCAAGGTATAAAATTTGGTCAAAGAAAGTACTACCAGTCTCATCATTATTCAGTCGTGTCGACCCACTCATATCAAAAGCTCGATTTCTGAGAAGCCCATTCAAAAAAATTAAAATTAAGTTTCTCGTCTTTTTTCAGGTTAATCATGTATATTCTTGGACGAAAGCTCAATCGGCGTACAAAACACTCGTTCAAATACACGAAAAAAGTGGTACGCCATTTTTATTTTCAACAGCGTATGTTTTGGATAGAGTAAAATTGCTTATGTAAAAACAACCTTCCATTTCAGGCTGGTTTACACCACCAAAAGATGAAGGCTGATCGCACTCGTTTTCTTCTGTGTTCTGTTTCCTATTAATTTTTTTTTTTAAACTACCGAAAAACTTAAAAATTTCCTTTAGAATATATTTTTTAATATGTTTCATGCTGCAGGGGGTAAAATAGGTTATGTGTGAGAATCATGACATAGAAATAGTTTCATAGTTTAAGAATGACGAGCAAATTTATTTTGTAAATTTTAGAAGTGAGTAATTTGGGTTTCCCATCAATTTTCCAATGTCTTTCCTTTCTTTCTTTTTTTCTCTGTCTAAAAATGAGATGTAAGTTAGAAAAGTTGAAGATTCACACAGCGAATGTTGATGAAATAAACAGGAATTGTTTTTCACTATGCAAATGTTTGTTGAATTTATTTTCTATAATTTAGTGGACATAATTGTCTATCATAGCACCTATATGCTGCCATTAGGACTCTTGTTTTCATCTGTCTCGAGCCTTTTTGAATGATAAGTTTCCTGTTCAGGTTCTAAACTTTAC
The DNA here is from genome assembly GCA_030067915.1 of Hydractinia echinata. NCBI lineage: Eukaryota > Metazoa > Cnidaria > Hydrozoa > Anthoathecata > Hydractiniidae > Hydractinia > Hydractinia echinata. The sequence goes on along the minus strand of JASGCC010000002.1, from coordinate 5,129,481 downwards.
ATGCGTTTTGTAAATGTTTTTGCGAACTAACTCAACCTTTTAAAGAAGCAAATCAGAGGTACGATAAAGGAAATCTATTTTCGTAAACCTTTGTTCCCGTCTAATCAGGTTATTTGAGTAACATAAACTGTATGTTTCATGTTGTTGTTTTTTGTAAATATTTTGTTATTTTAAATATATGACTGCTCGATCTAAAAGAGTTTACATTTCTTGTTTGTCATACATGCAGAGTAGTGTGATCTTCCGGTTAACTTTTTGCCGCAGCGGCGGTGGCCGCGGAAGTCATGATAAAGGTACATTTCACTACATTTTCTTTTTCTTTTTCTTCTCTTCTTCTTTCTGCTTTCTCTCCTTCTCAAACTTTTCAATTTCCACCAATGTCTTTTCCTTCATTTGATTAAATAAAATTTCGTTTGATGTTTTGAAATAAAACTCGGCTGGTAGCTCCAAGTCACCTTGTTTAAGGTCCACCGAGTATCTTCTCGGACCGTTTACTTCGATTACAACTTAGGAAAAATGTCAACCCGCACTATAATTAGAGGAATTTTTGACCCTTCCCGCACTAAATAAGAGGAAAATTGAAAATTACCAACATTCCATCCGCACTAATAATAAGAGGAAAATAAATTGTTCGATTTTCGAAAAAAAGGCCATCCGCACTAATTAGAGGCCGCACTAAATTAGAATAATTACGGTACAGTGTTGTCTATGCAGAAAGTTTTATGGAAGGAAGAAGACCTTATCATTTAGCTGTTTTTCTTATTCGGTGGTAATTAGTAAACCCGAATCTTTCAAATAAACAAGCAACTGATAAGCATCAGAAAAAAAGTGGTATGAAAAAATAGTTTGTAAGACATTTTGTTGTGAAAGTGATCAAATAGTTTGTAAGACATTTTGTTGTGAAAGTGATCAAATAGTTTGTAAGACATTTTGTTGTGAAAGTCATCAAATAGTTTGTAAGACATTTTGTTGTGAAAGTGATCAAATAGTTTGTAAGACATTTTGTTGTGAAAGTGATCAAAGATTTGTAAGACATTTTGTTGTGAAAGTGATCAAATAGTTTGCGCATTCCACTTGCAATGTTGACTGTTGTTTAGGTGTAACGAATAGATTCATGTAATGTTGCTGAGAGAATTACTAAAAGTGCAGAAGCCCAGTTGGATTTGAATATTTACCAATTACGGTGTGACAAAAAACCAACATTTATTTATCACAATCATGTTCAGTATGGTTTTTTTTTTATTGTGTCAATTATTTTTGTTCGATGTACGTTTAATCGAAAACAAAAACGAGGCTCAGTCAGTCAGTCAGCCAGTCAATCAGTTAGATCCAAGAAATTACTGATACAAGAAAACACCGCTCGTCATGCAAGCGTAATACGACTGAAATTAAGGCAAAAAAATTCTCACCATAATCGCAGGAGTCTGTTTGAATAATTTGCACTTTAGAATTTCCAAAAAATCGATAAAAGCTTTTTTGGGATGATTGGTAAAAAAGTTCACAAAGGAGGGGTTATTAAATGGAAATCCATCCTGCAATTATTACTTAAAGGGTCAAGAGAATGCAAATAAGAAAGGAAGTAAACATTAAGGTGGTCCTATACCTGGAATGCTAAAATCTGATTTTCTGTCCTGTGTGTCTTCATTTTTTGACTGAGTGTACCAATACTTGTGTAAAACACAATGAGAAAGTAAAAATTACAAAATTTAATTTGGATCGTGTTTTTTTGGTCCATCGGGACCTACTCATTCACATTATGGAAAGACAGGTACTGAGTAAAATTCAAAACAAAAGTACTAATTGGTGTCTATTTGTGCACATTTGAGTTTTAGGGTACAAAATTTGCCCAAATTTCAAAAAATGTGGGTCCATAACTCACAAAATAAAAGTCATAACATGCCCAAAATCAACCAGTACCTGTCTTTTATATGAATAAACATTCACTGAAAATTTGAGATAAATTGGTAAACGTGACAAAAAGTTATTGACCGCAGCGTTTGAAAAACAAATATATTAAATAAATCGACCTAAAGTTTCAAAAACATTTTTCCAATTACAAATCATTTCTTTAAGCCAGATTTGGAGTAATTATGAAGCTGTTATGTGAAAAACCTTTTATTTATGATGACTTCAAACCAACTTAGATATTACTGTCCATGAAAACTCCATTCAAATGCTAAATTTGTCATAAAGTGACCCTGATGCTTTTGAAAAAACATTTATCCACATAAAAAAAATATCAGAAAAAAATCAAAGGGAAATACAGCTAGAGAGTCAAAATAACAATTTTTATGTGTATTTAAAAAAGACCAGCTCCATAAACAAGGCCTTCTTTTTCTTCAGTTGAGTCTATAAAACCTTTCTTGTTAGCACAGAGATGCTTACGTCTCTTCTTTACTTCAACTGACGACTTTCTCTCCATTACCACAACGCGTGAAATATCTTTTTTACCACAAGTGTAATATTTCCTGGAACAAAATTGAGCATTATTGGCACCATTTCTTTATTGTTTATATGGAAATCTGGTCCTTTATTAAACTTTTTTTTTATTAAACCCTGCTAAATATTTGTAGGCTAGTTTTCGAAAACATAATTCTACTAAATAAATTTACAAAAAGTCACTGTTTGTTCTAAAGTTAAAATACGATGGCTGGTGAAAAAGTTTACAAAGGAGGGATTATTAAAATGGAAATTCATCTTGCAATTATTACTTAAAGGTTCAAGAGCATGCTAATAAGAAAAATAGTAAAATTAATATTCTAAATAAATACAGGTGTTGTGAGAAATATGTTTAAAAAAAAGCGAAAGATGTCTGCCAATTTCTGTTTTATGGAAATCAATTTCAACGGACATGTTAACACAAAATCGAAAAAAGTCGTCCCTCCGCTTTATGGAGTCGTCCTTTTTATAGAGGTGTCCGCTTTACTAAAGTGTCCGCTTTAAGGAGGTGTCCGCTTTAAGGAGTCGTTCGCTTTATAGAGGTGTACACTTTATAGAGGTGTCCGCCTTATAGAGGTGTCCGCTTTAAGGAGTCGTTCGCTTTAAGGAGTCGTTCGCTTTAAGGAGTCGTCCGCTTTAAGGAGTCGTTCGCTTTATAGAGGTGTCCGCTTTATAGAGGTGTCCGCTTTATAGAGGTGTCCGCTTTAAGGAGTCGTTCGCTTTAAGGAGTCGTTCGCTTTAAGGAGTCGTTCGCTTTATAGAGGAGTCCGCTTTACTAAAGTGTCCGCTTTAAGGAGGTGTCCGCTTTAAGGAGTCGTTTGCTTTATAGAGGTGTCCGCTTTATAGAGGTGTCCGCTTATAGAGGTGTCCGCTTTAAGGAGTCGTCCGCTTTATAGAGGTGTCCGCTTTAAGGAGTCGTTCGCTTTATAGAGGTGTCCGCTTTATAGAGGTGTCCGCTTTACTAAAGTGTCCGCTTTAAGGAGTCGTCCGCTTTATAGAGGTGTCCGCTTTATAGAGGTGTCCGCTTTAAGGAGTCGTCCGCTTTATAGAGGTGTCCGCTTTAAGGAGTCGTTCGCTTTAAGGAGTCGTTCGCTTTATAGAGGTGTCCGCTTTACGGAGGTGTCCGCCTTATAGAGGTGTCCGCTTTATAGAGGTGTCCGCTTTAAGGAGTCGTCCGCTTTATAGAGGTGTCCGCTTTAAGGAGTCGTTCGCTTTAAGGAGTCGTTCGCTTTATAGAGGTGTCCGCTTTACGGAGGTGTCCGCCTTATAGAGGTGTCCGCTTTATAGAGGTGTCCGCTTTATAGAGGTGTCCGCTTTAAGGAGTCGTCCGCTTTATAGAGGTGTCCGCTTTAAGGAGTCGTTCGCTTTAAGGAGTCGTTCGCTTTATAGAGGTGTCCGCTTTACGGAGGTGTCCGCTTTAAGGAGTCGTTCGCTTTATAGACGTGTCTCTTTATTTGCTATGGAAGGGACAAATGGATGTCAATGTACAATGGACTGTCCCTCTCATAATGAAGAGGGACAGACAAGAGAAGTTTCACTGCAACAGCTAATATTGCATTCGAGTTGATGTTTATTTAATTCGAACCCTAAGACTATTAAAAAATTTTATAGTCTTCTTAATTGATTTAAGTTTTTTTTATCAAAATATATTTCCAATCTCATTTCCAGAACATACAAAAAGAACAAAAAAGAGGCCCAAGCACGAGGTTGTTATTTAGTAATCTCAATTAATAATATAAAGTGTTTGTAATCTTGTAATTTCTTTTTTTTACTAAATTTGCAAAACTTATTATGTTAGCTAATTAATTAATGAAGTTACAAGGAACGAAGTAATTGAATGCTTGCGTCATGAATGGACGTGCAAAGGTTTTAAAAATGAGCTTGTAATCAACACGTAGTCGGTAAGTTCGGTGTAAATTTTTTTAATTTTTTAATATTTTTTTGTTCATTTCAACCCCCAGGTTAAACTCCAGGTTTTACCATTGTTTGCTGTGACTACTACCTACTTACTGAGCGGTGCTAGTTTTGATCGAATTGACAACAATTCTTTGCATCAGTTACAAATATGGTCGATTAGTTTGATAAACATAAGCTTTTATGTAATAAAGAAGTTTGCAAGATAAATTCACCCTCTGGAAAGATACACCCATTATTCTTTTTTACGCCATTTCTTAGTGGCGTTATTTTTTAAACGTGTACTTCCAAGTTCTTATTCACAAACAACTAAAATAAAGTTTTGTTTGTGCTGCCTTCCTGCAAAAATTTAGTCTAAGAAGAGCCAAAAGTTAAAAAGACGTGTCAAATAATGAAAAGAATATCTGGTTTTTCAATTTGGATTCAAACTGTGTTTACTGCACATTGATTTTATCAATATCCTAAATATTATTCTTATTTTATCTAGTCATATTTTCCTTGTCTTGTAAATGATTTTTAAAAAAATCGAAATATCGAAATATCGCTTTGGAATATCTTTCGTCTTGTATGTTTTGAATATATCGACGGATTTTACTGTCTGAACGCACATAAAAATCCGTTTGTAATATGTAAGCATTTTCTGTGTTTCCCATCGCGTATATTAACGCAAAAAAATTATGTCCAATTTGTTAATATTTTTGACGTAACGGCGCGTCAATGCATTTAGAGTCAATGCGTTTAATAAGATTGGTGAAGCCATTGCATTGCAGTTATAAATTTGAGGCCAGATAACTTGGAAACGAGGTGGTGGTGGTCAGTCATTTTTCTCTGCGTGGGTAACCAGGGACAACCTGTGACCAAATTTGTTAAGTTTCTTAACCCTGGGTCTCCAAATCCGTCTTGGAATGCGCGGGTTGAATACGTCATCAAAAAACCTTTAAACAACAATATATCTGTAAGACCGTTCGTCAAAAACACACGATCCTATACATTTTCTTGATCAGCATTTCAAGCTCTAGAGAATAGCAGCAACGGGTTGACAAATTTCTGAGAAAAGTATTTGTTCCTTGGCGGGTCCTTGGTGACGTCATCAAATTTTAAATGAATAAATTTTCATTGTTGCTCTGCTTATAGAGAGCATAGTGTAAACCCAACTTTCCCTAAACGCCACACGCGCACAAATTTGACAGTCATGTTTTTTTTCAATAAGTTTTGACATAAATCTCACAGCATGAAGATTGTTTTATAGCATTTTAATCCATGCACACAATAGTCAATTATATTTTTTCTACGAAACAATTTCAATTGTCTTCTACGTTATGTTCGCCAAATCACGGTATGCTAAGTTCATTGCATCGTTTGTCCGACATTTTGCTTTCAAAAATTCCACAACAAGAAAAATAAGGTATCAGAAGAGAAAGAAGAAAACTTATAAACTTCCTACCTTCGTATAGTAAAAAAACTGTCAGATTGTGCAATAAAAAAAATTCACCAAATTAATAAAGCATACTAACTTAATGTCTCCCCACCTCAATTTAGTTAAAAGCAACAAGAAGATGGAGAGAGCTATCCTTTTAATTACTCTCCTGCATTTATCAGGTAGGGTTACGTATATGTCTCAACGTCACAGTCTCGTTTGCAAAAAGCGTCTCAAAGTATTCTTGTTTTAGCTTTATATATTTGACCTCATTTCTGGAACGAGGCTGGATATAAAAAAAAAGAACTTCTAGTGAACTTGATTTATTATTTCATTCTCCTTCTAACTTACAACTTGGAAACTTTGTCAAGAAGCTTCTCTTTTTAAGCAATGCAACCAGATTTCTTGTTTTGAAGTCCTAGTCAACCCTCATTGTTGCAAATCCGCTTCATTTTTGTCGTCAATGAATAACATTAGCGTGTCACATTGTTAAAATTAAAGAAGAACACTGCTTTCAACGCAACGCGACAGGCAAGAAGGCATACGGTGTTATAATATAGAGATATAACGCTAACTATTTAATCATCTTGTCTTTTATAGGCATCGAGACAAGCATAGTAGAAGATCGTTTATTGGTTGACTTATTTCAAAATTATAATCCTGCAGCACGCCCTACATTGAATGACACCGATACAGTCAATGTCACTTTTGGATTGACACTAAGTCAAATCATCGACGTGGTAAATCTTAAAAATTCAAATTTTGCTTCGTTTTGTTTTACTTTAAGCGCGGGTGGCTGTTGTAAAATGAACATTGCATGAGACATTATGATGAGGTTAAAATAACTAGGAATGGGTGCTTATTTTTTAATTTTATGCCTCTTTTCTAAAGTACTTTTCGCCATTTTTTAATGCGCACCTTGCATCTAAAAAACCTAAAATAAATCTTTAAATTTTAAATTTAAAAATTCAAATTTTGCCTCGTTTTGTTATTCTTTCTAATTTTTACTTTCATTTCTTTTTATTAGCACGAGAAGAATCAATTCTTGGTTATCAGTGCATTTATAAGGCAGGTATGTGCAACTTTGTTTCCAAGACATTGAAGTTCTTCAATGATGTAGCAATATGATGTGAATGGTCAAACATCGAACCCAGTACCTGCAGCTTTTTTATGAGGTGAAAGCGTTTGATTTTTATATTAAAAAACCCTACAGAACCTGGATGAGAGGTTGGTGAGCCTCACAAAATTTTGCCAAAGAATAAGAAGATGTTAAGAACGTATTTAAACTGAATTTCTTCTTTAGAACAAAATAATGTGTGTGTCTGGGATTAAAGAAAAATTATCTCAAGAGGTCTTTCTTTCTTTTTTCTAGTATACGTGTATGTTTTTATCATAATGTCAACATCGTCATCTCTTCCAATCTTAAAATATTCATCCCTGTTCGTAAATTTGCCGACATATGTGTCTATTTTTTGGAAGAACGCAAAATAAAAATATTTGAAACCGGAAAAGTATAAAAAAATAAGCACAACTAGTCTCAGCTGAAATTTAAACATTTTTATAAAAAACAAGAACGATTTGTTTAAATTCTTTTTAATTTAGAAATGGAAGAATCCCATTCTTAAGTGGGTTCCGACAGAATACAACAACATCACAGAAATTAACATCGATCCAAAGAAAATATGGCGACCAGATATCATTTTGTATAATAAGTAAGACACCTGTCTCGATTACTTTAATAACGCTGTCTCTTTTTTTGACCGATCTTCACTTGTCGAATTTTGTGCGCGAAAACTTGCAACCACTTATTGCGCATGCGCATGATGCAATTACTTTGAAATCAGGTGATTATATTTTTTCTCATAATTGATCTAATTTTAACAAGCCATGCACACAGAAGTCTCCATTTATAATGTCACTTTATTGCCACTCAAACTTATTTAAAAAATTTATTTTAGAATCCTAATTTACATGACCTTGCCCAAAATACGCTTTATTTATTAGTGCTGACGAAGACAAAACCTTTGGTGGAAATCTTGATCGCCTTAACACGAGAGCGATATTGAAACATACAGGAGACACTCAGTGGTTAGCACCAATAATACTGAAAAGCAAATGCAACATTGACGTCAAATACTTTCCCTTTGACACGCAAAGATGTCCTCTGAAGTTTGGTAGTTGGACATATGCTAAAGACAGATTGGATTTCTTCAGCGAAGGAGATAGTGCTGATATAAGTAAGTGAATGATGTTATATTCTATTTATAGTTAGTATCATGTTTGTAAGCTTATGCGTACAGTAATAAGCCGAAAACCGGGCGTTATATTTCTCGCCGGACGTTATATTTCCCGGCTTTTTACCTATTATTTAAGATGAGTATGAAATAAAACTTTGTTTTTATGTGAAGCTCGCCATATTAAGGCAAAAAGCCAAGGTAATATAATTGACAATATGTTAAATTCGCTCTCTTATGATATAGAGTCGTATTCTAAAAACTCTGAATGGTTTTTGCGCAGTGCCAAAGCGAACAGATCGGAAGAAAAATATATATGTTGCGAAGAATTATTCTCTGATGTAACGTATACCATCGAAATATCACGTCGCTCGCTCTTTTATCTGCTCAATTTGATCTTTCCGATGACCATCATTGGGATGTTGACAATGTTATCTTTTCTACTGCCAGCTGAATCAGGTGTGTACCATGGTTAAATAAAATTGCAAAAAAATTCTTGTTCACGGCATCTTTTATTAAGAACGAGGTGGACCCTTTAGCCTTTGCAGTTCAAAAGAAAGTGTGCATATCGCATTCTCTTCCCCAAACCTCGTTGGGATAAACCTTACGAGGTTTATCTAAACAGTTCTGGTGACGAGAATGCACCTATTTTTGGTAGGTGAACGAATATCATTGGCTATCACGCTGCTGCTTGCAATGACGGTATTTATGTTAGTCGTCGCCGACATTATTCCGGCAACTAGTGACGTCATTCCTTTGGTCGGCATGTTTTTCAGCGCGTCCATGGTTGAGATGGTGTTGATGATTGTTGTTCTGTGCTACGTCATGAGGCTTCATCATAAAGACAGTGATAGACCGCCTATGTCTGCTTGGATGAGAAGGTAAGTGTGACCATGATAGAAACACCTTTATTTTTAATTTATTAATTCCTTTACGTTTACCCTCGTCAAGATATAACGGATGGGAGAATGGCCATCTGTTTATTTATCCTTCTAGCTCCTTCGTAGTATATTTAGCATATCATTTGTGTTGAAGTTACAAGATATTACATTAGTTAAAACGGATTGTTTTTCTTAAGAATATCTTGATATGGATAAGATCAATGATAACTGAAGAAAACATATTAACGCTCTGAACCACTTGTTCTTCTTCTCAGATTCGTTTTAGACTGGCTATCTTACAAGGTTGGTATTCGTGTACGTAAAGACGGCGACAATGAACTTTGCAATTCAAACCATAGCTATCAACTAAATTCACCACTACTTTTGAATAATCAAGCCATCAATTCAGCTGTGCTCAATAAAATCAAAAGACAAAACATGGCGGAATTAGATTGGAAGCAAAACAAAACAGCCTCGTCCCGTTTTAACAATCACAATGAAAATACTTTCAACAGGAATTCTTATCAACGGAAAGTGACGGGTGCAGAATTGATCATAAGTAAATTAGATGTTTTGATTGAGAAAATTCGAAGTATGAAGGAAGAAGATTTGGTAAAAACAGAATGGCGGATAGTTGCTATGACAATCGATCGTTGTTTGCTTGTCTTCTTTGCTTTTGTATTTCTGACTACCTTGTTTGGTTGCTTTTTAACAGCGCCTGGCTACGTTCCGTGAAACAATCACGTGTAGTTTTTATAACATCAGGGAACATGTGCTATCAAAACTGTATAGTTTAAACGAAACAATAGAAATTTCTCTGTTCTTTCACCACATTTGTTTGTCGACTTTTTCATTTTCATTTTTTGTTTTTGTCAGAGAACAATTTGCAGTTCTTTATTTTGATATTGTTAAGAAAGTAGTAACTTCTCTAAACTGAAACCTAGTTTCTTTTGTTTTGTTTTTTTGTGTTTTGTTTTGTTTTGTTTTTTTTGTGTTTTTTTTTGTGTTTTTTTTTTGTGTTTTTTTTTGTATTTTTTTGTGTGTTTTTTTGTGTTTATTTTGTGTTTTTTGTGTTTATTTTGTGTTTTTTTGTGTTTTTTTGTGTTTTTTGTGTTTTTTTGTTTTCTTTGTGTTTATTTTGTATTTTTTTGTGTTTTTTTGTGTGTTTTTTTGTGTTTTTTTTGTGTTTATTTTGTGTTTTTTGTGTTTATTTTGTGTTTTTTTGTGTTTTTGTGTTTTTTTTGTTTTATATCGCTGACTTACTGCTTAACTTTTAAAATACAAAATCTATTAAAATTGTGTTTCTGTTGAACTTTCGAATGACATCTTGGACATGATAAAGGTCGACGCAAACCGATCCGACTTTTCATCCGACTTGGCAATGGAAGGTCGGACGGAATATGTTGGATGAAAATTCGAATGTCGGATGAAATCGAATTTCTCGTTTGTGACACATCTTTCATCCGACACGTGAGTTTAGTAATTTAAATTTTCAAAATGAAGGACAGCACTTTGCTCGCAACGGTACGAAAAACAATGCAGAGGAAAAACAAGAAGTTAGATGAAGAAGCTTGAAGAACAGGGGTATTTTAAAAATATCATTCAAGAGTTAAAGGTGGAAGATAGATTAGGTTTTAAGGAGATGTTCCAGATGGACATAGTCTCAATTTCACTATCACTACCAGGCATCTTGTTTTCTTCACGTAGTGAATAGAATAAAAGAGCTTTACTTTGAACAAATTTGGATTTTCACGCGTTCAAAATTCAATCAAATCGTTCTGAACGCCAATTTTTTGACTTTGTAAAGAAAAAGACCCCAAAAGTCGGATGAAATGGTACACCAAACCTATCCGACATCACTTTTGTTCATTTTTTGTTGGATGAAGTCGGATGAAAATTTTGTTTGTTTGTACATACGCAAGCCGATCCGACTTTTCATTCGACATAGGAAAGATCTCAATTTGGAAGAAAAGTCGGATCGGTTTGCGTCGACCTTAACAAAAAGTCAAAATGACAAGTGATTCAGTATTGAGAAATTTCCGATTTTTCAGTTCTCATTTGTAAATTCAAAAAGACATAGGATGTGAAAGACGATACAACAAGTAATCTTCGTGTTTCGCATACCTGACTTCTTCTTTTACACGTGGAAGACAGGCCTTCTGTTTTAAAAGAAGCATTTTCAAATCCTTCGTAAAACTAAGCAACTAGTGGGTGTGAAAAAATCAGGGGTTGTAAGGACAGCAACAGTTTCCAAGACAGTTAAGTTCCATTCGAAAACAGACCCGTAGTACCAGTAAAAAATGCGACATATTTTTATGACTTTGTTTTGACCGCTTGGGCGTAGTACACCAATCACAACGCCTGAATTTTATAAATATCCAATCAAAGTTCTTTGTGGCCTTGACTTGCCGACGCAAGAACATGCAACTATCAGATAAAACAAGGTTATTTTGATTTAGAAATGGTGATGTTGAGGTTTGGGGTGTGTCTTTTTCTTTTCTAAATACTTTGTATATAAGAAATATTAAATTTCTTTGTTTTCAACTAATTTTAAGATTGTGGCTACAAAAGAACATTGTAAAGAAAAGTCTAATCTAACCGTTTTAGCTCATGTTTTTTATTTAGATTGATAAAAGTTCTTTCCTCTAGATCAACATTATTGTTTTTTAGGTGTTAGATTCACTAATCTGATTCTAGTGAAAAAAGCATTGAATTTTAAAACTTTCACAGTAATTTATTCCAAAAATAAAAATGCTGTTTGACTGTCTTAGCTAAGCGGGCTGTTTTTAAAGTAAACCGAACACCTATTCCTCCAAATAAAATTACTAAAGTGACTGTTTCAGCTGTACGAGTAACGACAGGTTAGTGTTGCCTGTGTTTTTATTTAAACAGGCATTATAAAATTAAAAAAAGACATACACATCACACATGTATAGTCACTCCACACAATATAAAAAATTATCTCTAATAAATAATATCTGTGTGTTTTGTCTCTCAAAACCAGGAAGGTCGACATAACGCTGCCAATAACCCATGCAACAAATAACATTAATTTTTACACCAACTATTTTTTGGCAAAAATTTCGGCGTGCCCCCCCCCCAGTCCTTTTTCTCTTCCCGCAATCTCGCAGACGTTAGAGGACAAACTATAACGCATGCGCAAGCTTACGACAACAAAAATGGTTAGCTAAAAATAAAAGGCGACAAATCGTAACGGAAAAAAAGCTGTGATTTGAACCAACTTCCTTCCTGGCTACCAAGTTAGAATGAAAAGTCGCAAGTATATTTTACTTTGCTCACCTCCGATGTATTTTATTATGCTCTGTGCTCTTAAAGTGCAGTTAATGATTTCTAAATCCCTTTAATCTGCTATGCAAACGTCAACGCATTTTTCCAAAGCACCTTCCTTTCCTTTATATTTATATTATTATATATTATTATACCAGATCCTGACCTGAATTTTAAAGCTCTGAAAGGTGAGGGAAATTCAATTAGCATAATTCTTCTAAATGCAAAATGATGTGGCTTATTTAATTTGCAAGAAACCCATAAATGATCTGTGACAAAATTTGTGCTCTGAAGTTGTGTAAAATAATACATGGAATCACAGTCCCGATATTTACCTGCACACGCATCTAAGTGATTACGTAATGCCTGATGCGCCTGCACATCTGTACAACCCAAGGACACAAATAATAATCTAGGTTTTTTATTGAAGTATAGACTCCCAAAAGCAATATATATATATATATATAATATTTGAGGTGCTTTTTTCTATGTGTATCAATATTGTGTTCCTGAAATGAGTGGGAAAATGTTAAAAAAGCAACCTAAAATTATTGTTCAAAATCGAGTATATTCTTGCGGTCGGAATCACGTCATAATACTGGTTGAACCAATCACGGGCCAGTATTCAGGTTAAGCAGCCATTATGAAATGGTGTACAAATGCCGTAATCATAATGTTTTTGTGGTGAAACCTTCATAAATACAATACTGGATTTTTCAAGGAATTCTTTTTTTTTTTTAGTCAAATCTTTAATATGTTTTAGATACTGCTTAATTTTTGCCATTTTGCGACATTTTAACGCCGTTTTGCTTGTAAATTCTGTTTAATTAAGGTTGCTACTGTGAAGGTTTGACCGTGAAAAGTCCACTTTGTACCCCATCGGAGAGCACGAAGGAGGGACATTCCGACCGCAAGAATATACATAGATCAGAAATACGAAATGCTATGGAGTGCAGCTTCTCATGATGTTATGTAATAAATCTCTACAATAACTTTTGGCACTTAGATGAATCAATTCAGTAGAAAAATATATGTATGAACCACTAAGTAAGTGGATAACAAGCCTGTTCGATGAAATATATTTTGGTTTAAGTAGTTCCATCTGTTTATGAAAGTGTCAAGGGAAAGTATATATTTTTCTTTTCTTTACCATATTAGGACTATAATTTACATGTTATGCATTTTTGTGTGTATGTACATGTGGAAAACAATGCGTATACTAAACATTTAATTACTATCATCAAAAGAAGTTACCCCTGCAGAATAGAAGAGATTTAAATAACAAAAATTATAATTAATTCTTATTATAATTAAATGATAACAAACATATACTCTCAGCAATGTTTATCATGTGCAAGGATTTAAAAAAACTTATTACATGCGATGCACATAAAAGAAACTGTACCAACCCCAAATTTTAGTACAATTGATGTCAACAATTATCAAATGTGAATCTCTGTTGGATTGGCTAAGTGTTCACTTTAAGAATTAAATTAAGGTTACGACGAAGAAATTTTTGACTATTCTATGACCATTGTTGTAGGCCTGTTTTTTACTATAGGACATCATAATTGTTTTGTTTTTCTATAATTTCAGGTATTAAATTGAAATTAGCTAGTTTTATTTCGATAATGTTTTACCACTTTTACATTATCATTAATCAATGCTTAGAGTTTTTAATATAAGTTTATCTAAAAAAAAAAACAGTTTTGTACTGCTTAAACTAATCTAACCATAATATTTTATGTGTACACAACAGTAAGTTCAATTTGAAAAAAGATACCCTTAACTTATTTATTTTTTTCTGACAATCTCATTGTTTGTTTAAAATTAAAGGATTGGTTATATTTAGTAGCATGTGTGTGTATTGTAAAAAAAACTTAACTTTTTCATTTTCATAGCTACCATTATGGTCTACTTTGAGATGTAAACAGAAAAACAAAAAGCCATCTGATTTTTGTTTACCTTTACAACGTACTCTTCTTTCTGATGTGTCATTAACAATAAAAATGTTTACATTTACATTGTGTTTGTAGGAAGTGTCTACATTCTTTTCTGTCAGCTTTGACGTCCTGATGTAAACCAACATTAAACTTTTTAAGTGAATCATTGGTTGCTTAAAGTGTACATAATAAAGCGTAAATTTCACTTTTATTCATTACACACCTAAAAATTATTACATAAATAAGAGACTATGTTTATGATTTTAAAGTGAAAAACGGTTTGTGTCTTGTAACTTGTATTAAAGCTATAGGAACATTATACACATATTAGACATAATTGTTTGCATAAGTTTCTCTGTCGGTCAAATTAGTAATTAGTTTTTGTGGTTTCTCATGATTAATCTGTTAAGATTTTCTTGAACTTCTGAGGTGTACAAGATGTCAGGAGATTACATCATTTACCTATAGTTTATACTTTTTATATTTTTCTTTAAGATTTTTAACTGGGTTTTTAAAACACAATTCAACACTTATTAATCTTTTACATTGTTCAGATAAACTCTATTTATGAATGAAAAGTTGTAAAAGAAGCCAAGGTTTGTTATAGTATACATAGATATGATAAAAGATCTTTTGTTTGTCTCCATACTTACTTTTAATTTTTGAGAAAATAGTATTGTTATATATAAAATTATTTTAGAGATGTTGTTGCTGGTTTCCTGAAATTAAAAAAACTGCTGAAAATTGGTCTAAATCAGAATATAAAACAACAACGTTTTGACGACGTATCGGATGTTCACACATCCATTTTCCAAGTCTAGTAAATATTTTTTACAATTTGCCTTAATTTACATAACAAATACAATGTTATATACCTATTCAGTTAAATAAATACGATGAGGCTGATGTGATATTGTTGCCTGAACTTTCAGGTGTCATAGAGTTTCTCCGATATAGGTGGCAGCCACCGCACTTAAATTTGTATATGCCACCAGATAGAAGTTCTTTTGGAACGCTATCTTTAAATGTGAAAAAGTTTGACAAGCGAGTGTGTGCCCTAAAAATAACAGATAGTTTACAGCCCTTAAGATTTTCTTTCACTAACTTTTGAAATTTGGTTTTTGTTTGCAGTGAGAGTTTATCAAGGAAGGGCAGAACTAGTAGAAGTTGTTTCTTTTTAGTGGTGTATAAATCAATCTCGTTTCGCAGTGGGGTGACCGGGAAAACCGTTTCACTAGTTTTTTTAAAAAAATATTCAGAATACCTAATGAACTTTAGGGATCGTCTCCGAGATCGTTTCAAAAAAAATCGTTTCAAATCGTTTCATTTTTTAATTAGCATAGCATGTGATACGAATTTGAAACGATTTTAAAGTAATGTTTAATTTTTTGAAATCGTTTCAGATCGTATGGAAATCGTTTCACTATTTTGTAAATCGTTTCATTAAAAAATAAAATCGTTTCATAATCGTTTCATAATCGTTTCAAGATTGTTTTATTATATTTACTTGAAATCGTTTCACATACCATAATTCGTTTCAAAATCGTATCATTATGATCGTTTCAGTATATTTATTTTAGATCGTTTCAAAATCGTTTCAAGGTGTTTCTTTTACATTCTTTTAACATAAAAGAATAAAAGAAATTATTAATCTAATAAAGGTCTCTCAATAAAACCTACGCGCTGTCACATAGGTAAATTTCTACATCGTAAAAAATCGCGTATATAAAAAGCATTATTTATAAAGATTTGCTTTCGGAAATTTTTAAAACGTGATCTAAAAAAGCATTTCTATCGCCGCTTTTCGATTATAAACTTTTAAAATGCGATCTAAAAAAGCATTTCTATCGCCGTTCTTCGTTCTTAAATTTTTAAAATGCGATCTAAAAAAGCATTTCTATCGCCGCTTTTCGTTTATAAACTTTTAAAATGCGATCTAAAAAAGCATTTCTATCGCCGTTCTTCGTTCTTAAACTTTTAAAATGCGATCTCAAAAAGCTTTTCTATCGCCGCTTTTCGTTCTTAAACTTTTAAAATGCGATCTCAAAAAGCTTTTCTATCGCCGCATTTCGTTCTTAAATTTTTAAAATGCGATCTAAAAAAGCATTTCTATCACCGCTTTTCGTTTATAAACTTTTAAAATGCGATCTAAAAAAGCATTTCTATCGCCGTTCTTCGTTCTTAAATTTTTAAAAAGCGATCTAAAAAAGCATTTCTATCGCCGCCTTTCGTTCTTAAATTTTTAAAATGCGATCTAAAAAAGCATTTCTATCACCGCTTTTCGTTTATAAACTTTTAAAATGCGATCTAAAAAAGCATTTCTATCGCCGTTCTTCGTTCTTAAATTTTTAAAAAGCGATCTAAAAAAGCATTTCTATCGCCGCCTTTCGTTCTTAAATTTTTAAAATGCGATCTAAAAAAGCATTTCTATCACCGCTTTTCGTTTATAAACTTTTAAAATGCGATCTAAAAAAGCATTTCTATCGCCGTTCTTCGTTCTTAAATTTTTAAAAAGCTATCTAAAAAAGCATTTCTATCGCCGCCTTTCGTTCTTAAATTTTTAAAATGCGATCTAAAAAAGCATTTCTATCGCCGCTTTTCGTTCTTAAACTTTTAAAATGCGATCTAACGAAGCTTTTTTTTTTCGCAATATTTTCCATTTTAAAGGAAATTGTTAGTTTTAAGAAAAACTGTTTATTTTTTAGTTTTGAAAAACTGTTTTACGATATTTACGATAAAAGATGTTGTTGATGATGTCGATGTTGTGTTGAATAAAAGAAAGAGAAACAATAATTTTACATTTATATATAAGTTTAATTGGTTTTTAATTAGTTCAACATCGTTTCAAAATTTGTTTCAATAACTTCAAAGACTTTTACATCGTATCACAAATAATATTTTGACAATCGTATCAAATCGTTTCAGAATTTTTTCTAATCGTTTCAAAATAGTTTCAAAATCGTTTCACAATCGTTTCATTTTTACGTAGTTTATACAAAATCGTTTCGCAAATAAAATATGAAACATTTAATTCGTTTCATGATACGATTATGAAACGATGTAAAAAAAATATTGAAACGATTTCCATACGATGAAAATCGTTTCAATTCGTATCAAAACTGAAACGATCTTGGAGACGATCCCTTACATAGTCCATACAATAAACCTGGTTTAGAACCTACTGGATGAAGCCTATTATAATTTTCTTTACTTATAGGCTACCTGATTTCAAACGATTTTTATAAATATCAGTAATTTTCCGCTCCTGTCCAATGCTAAAATTAAGTAGCTTTTCAGCTGGAAGACGAAGTTTTAGAATTTAGTGTTGTCTTTCAGTATTTCTTCAGTTCTGTTGGTGTAGACATCTTAAAATGGTAGAATTACCTTTATCAATTTTTTGGATAAATAAATCCTTCTCTTTAAATAATGAGAGTAAAGCATCAACCTCATCCTCAATGAGATTAATAGGCTTACCCTTAGCAACAAAGAACGATAAGAGGAAAGAGCAACATTATTTAATTTAGTTTTGATGAAATCAGGATCCTAATGATTGAGTGCACCCTTTCAGAATATGTAAAATTTTGTCCTTTGGCATGTTTTGTCTGCTGCTTATGTCCTTGTCAAAAAAATTTCCTCAACATAAGGCTTATGTTGATTCAAGTTGGTTTCATATCTATGATTTTTCAAATTGCTATCTCTACCATAAACTGTTTCTACATAATTGTTAATGTCACCCAATGTAGATCTTTCAAAAACCTTGCTTTTTTAACAAAATTATAAATAAAAACTTAAAGGCAACAAATAAAATACTCCTGGCTCACATGATGTCTCATGTGTTTCAATATAGATTCCACCTGTTTTTATTCCATTTCGAAACTTCTTTTTTTAAAAGTAAAGGAGTTGTGTTTAGTATAATCATAATTGACCAAGGTTGTGCAGAATGGAGTTAGGTAGTCCATTATGAATGTTATTCATGTATGGATATTATAAAAATTATAAATTAATGATGAGTTGTTTCAATTTAATGAATAGTTGTAAAAAAATTTCCTGTTTTTATGTGAAATATTGTTCTACTGTATTTGCTGTGTGTTTCTCACATCAAATCAATTGTTAAATAAATCAAGCATCACTTTATTTTATTACTATCAAAATGATGCCTATTCTCTACTTCAGTTTGTGTGTGTGTGGCTGTGTGGATATAAATACCTCATTTGTTAATCTATATCTAACAATACTATTTTAACATTATATACAATAGATTTATGTTAAAGTAGTTATTAAGAATGTTAAGGCCATTGCATTGCACCTATAAGTTTTAGGTCAAATAATTTGAGACGGATAGCAATAACTCCTGCGTTGGTAACACTTACCATTGATTTTATTAATTTTTCCACATTTTATTATTTTTTCCACACTTCAAAAACTGCCACTAGAAGAGAGGGCCTCTAGAAATAAATTTTTATATTACTAAATTGGGCCTGAAAAAAGTCAGTCATGTGGAAATGTATCTGGGTTGTTTCATTTCTTGACTCAGAAACTGCTATATATAAATAAATTGTCAAACCAGAACTACCAATGATTGTTTCATTTGCAGAAAGGTTTTTCTAACACACTCTAAATCAGAAATAAATGACGTTTTATGCTTTCACTATGTACAGGAGGATTAAATATCTTTTTAAATACATGTTTTGGAAAATAAATGGCTAAAAACTCTTCTTTATAAAAAAGTTGACAGTCCACGTCCAACATGTCTCCCAAAGGCTGTGTCACGTCATTGAATTGTTGTAACAGATTTCAACATATTTCTCTCCAATGGAAATGAATATATCTTATCTTTCACAATTATTTATTATTTATGTACATTTCTATATTGCTGACGTTTATCCCTTTGATATGAATACACTAAATAATTTATTTTGTTTTACCCCAATGTTTATTAAGATGCGAAAAGTGACTCTCAAAAGATGTTGTATCGAACATTGATGGCTAGTGAAAAGAATTTTTATATTTTTTTTGTGTTATACTTTACTTTTATTTTTCTGATTCAGGTATTTAATGTAACCTATAGTTCTGTCATACTGCGAAGCAAAGTATGAGTGTTTAGTTTAGGCAGCAAAATTTTGCCTTTCCATTTCTTACTCGTGATGATTGGTCAAACATACAATATTAAAAATAAAATGTAAGATAAAATTAAAGCAGATGTGGCAACAAAGAGGCAAATAAAAAAGGCAAGGCTGGCGTGTTGGTGGTGGACGAAAACAAGGTGTATAAGCAAAACATATTTATCAAATAAGTGAAAATGACATTTATTTTATCGTAGTTAAGCAAAAATAGCTGCAAAATATATGCCCTTTGCGATTCTGTTTATCTTCAAGTAGGAAGTTTATTCATAGTTTCGTTATAGAAGAATGGTAAAACATTTTAACAATATATACAGTGAAGGTTTAAAACAAATTTTCAAAGATATATTTATGTTACGGATATGCAGAAAGTTGCGCTCATAATTAGTTTTGACTCACTTAGTTTTAGGTACTCCTAGCATGTTATTTATTTTTTCAAAAAAATCCTTAATAATCGTTGGCTTTTGCTTAAAAATTTTCTGTTCATCATTTTGATTTTGCGAGAAATTCTTGTTTGGCATGCTTAAAACACAGCCAAATTTATAAACATCTGCAATTTAAATCTTCACTAGGCGAGAATAAGTCGACAACTGTTTTTGGTTTTTCGTGCTTTAGATGCTGGAGGCATTAAATTGACTTAACATTACTAATGTGGTGGTTTTAGAAACAGTAGACGGTTCAAGCTTCTAAGCTTTCATTTTTTTATTTGTTTTTTTTAGATTTCTTTAAATCAATTTCCCCCAGTATTTCAAAAGGAAAGTATGTTTGTGTACAGGTTTCAGTTTCTTTTGATTTTCTCCCCTAGCATTAAGAGCAAAAGTTAATATTAGAGAACCACTTTTTAGTTTTAGATAAATCAATTTCACTATCATTACAAAAGAAGATTTACATTTTATTTTCTCAGAAGAGAATAACGAAACACTTTAAAACTTCACAAGACGAAGGGAGTGACAGTTTATAATAAAGTAGCATTGCGCATCTTTGGAAATATCACTGGCTCTCTTTTTTGTTGTTTCTGTGGCTGTATTATGAAATGAAATAATTACAGTATTAGGACTGACAAACATATATTTTCATGTCATGTCTATTTAATTTCTGCTTATTTAAGCCTGCAAATTTTTGCTTTTTGTGTACTTCAGATCCCACAGTTCTGACTCATTTTTGTACACTTTAAATATCTAATGTTTGAATATGCATTGCACATTTTTTAAGAGCAGGTGATAGTGGAGAAGAAAAAAGTTATGAATAAATCACATTTGTTTGATTTTCTTCAATGGACGGTGTTTATTTATTTATATGCATGTCTATTTTTTGGATTTTATGTGTTTTATAGATGTTATTATGGTTAGCATAATGTATACCAAACTGTTAAAGATGGTAATAATGTTTCTAGAACAAAAAACAAATATTATTTTCAAATCTTAAGTCATTTTTTGGAATTATACACAGTTGCTTTTAGTTTCACTCTGTTCATTGTTTTCTCCTTTAAACTTGAAAATCTCTGTTTGTTTTGTAACTTTTGTAATAATAACCCCTTATCTTCATTTACAACTTGACACACTGTTCCACAATATGTCAAATCAAAGAAAAGCAAGTTGGATATTTTGGGTTTAATAATGTTATTCTAACCTATTCTTAATAGATATTACTAGGATAAACATTTAACCAGATTTAACCTGCCTGTCTTTAGCTTGTTAGATTTTCTCATATAAACATTAAAAACTAGCAAGTTATGCTAACTAATGATTGATTTTACGTAGTTTTTATAAATGAAAGTATTGCTGTACAGCATGAAGTTTTATATTCTCTACTTTGTGATTTCAACTTGCCATTTCATTTAGTCCAAACAAAAAACAAAAACAAATCAACATGTATATGTATATAGTACTCTTCTTACAGTGGTTTCATTTCTCCATGCACGCCAGTGTTGTAGCTGTCAATACGAAAGCCATGAAAGGTATTTTTTGTTATTGTTTTGTGTTTACTTTCCAGTTATCTTTACCTTATCCTACACATTTTTTCTTTTTATATATGAGAACAAACTGTTCCAAAAAGTATTCCCAATACTTGCTGTAAATATCACTTGATTAAATGTGTTTCTCTTTGTATGTTTATAGATCCAAGTGTGTATATTTTCCCACCAAAAGATTCTGAATTTTATAATAAAGTTAAAGATGTGAATATTCTGCTGGATGAAGTTAATGACAAAGTATACATCAGTGCTGTGTACGTATATATATATATCTGCGTATTTGCATACACTTTTTTATCCTTTGAGAATTATGGGAAGTCAACCAAAAAAATAAAATTGAAAAAGAAAAGCTGCTGTTAAATTTTTTTTTTTTTCGCTTCTTACTTTCAATTTTACAATTTCTATTTAACAAGGATGTGTTTTTGCATGCAGTGTTGGTAAGAAACCTTATGCCATGCTGGAGTAATAGATGGTTTTGTTTGCAGACCTCTGTTAAGTTCTGAAAATTCAACAGCCTAGAATTGGAAAATTATGTATGTCATATTCAGGAATTTTTGTTTTTCTTTTCTTAGAAATAATTTGTTTAGCCTTTCACTTGATCTCAAGTCAATAGACAAAGTAAGTGCTTTTATAACTTACTTTTTATTTACCGTGTTTGTTTGTCATATTAAAATTTTAAGAAATTGAAATTTGATGGAACAAATGCATGTAGTATTATAAAGTGCAAGCTTGCAGAATTTCTAGCATGGGTTGGTGGATTAGTGACACGAATTCTAACAGGTAAACTGTTCATGTGAAATTAAGAAGATGATTTTTTTGTTTAGAGAATAGATTTGTCTCCAACGGAAAAAACAAAGTGTAAAAGAGAGGGACCCAAGGTATGTTCAGTGCTGTTTTTTTTTTCTATCCTCTTTTGCTCATCTCAATTTCAATTTTGCTATAGTTACTCTGGTAAATTAGCTATAACTCAGAGACTTCAAATTTAAATATTCGACATATTCTCATGTGATTTCTTTAAAAAATCTCTCTTTTTTTGGCTCCAAAATTAAAAAAAAACAGTCCATCAAAGAAAGGTATGTATGAGGGCTTCTGATTTCAGGAATTTTTAGCATTTAGAACACAGGGGAGGGGGTCTAAAAATCTGAACATTGGTAGCATACACTTTTTTTTACTTGTGGTTTACCCCTAAGTTAAATTTCTCCTTGGACATTTTAATGTGATAAAGTCTTGCAGTTTACATAGCATCAATCTGCCATTTTACTTGTTTTGATTTATAATAATGACTCCCAAACTGTTGTCTGTAGATCAAGTTGTGCCTGTAGATCAAGTTGTGCCTGTAGATCAAGTTGTGCCTGTAGATCAAGTTGTGTCTGTGAACTCCTTTTTGCATAGTTTATATGTTCCCGTGTTGTTGTTTTTTCTTATAGGACATGAATTGTGAAGATAACTATATAAAATCACTTCTATATGATTCGCAAAAAAGATTGTACATATGTGGGACAAATGCATTTTATCCAGAATGTTGGCGATATCAGGTGAATATTTTCTTTCGACACTTTTAAAGAGACCTGTAAATCTCGTTTGCAAGAAAGCAAACTATTTCAACATCACAAGTTCCTTTTTCATCTTCTTTAAAAAATCTTCACATAATGACCTATGATTTAAGTGTAATTAAAAACTTTCTTTCATATACCCCTTTTAAATCCTTCAGAAAGTGAAACACATTATGAAAAACAAGGTCATACAAAGCTTTTTTATTTTATTGTATATCATAGTTGTATTAAATACATGAGCGTGTGCCTCATATTTCTGTGAACCAAAAACCTTGTAAGAACACACACTTGAATGCCATTTGTGCGCCTCAATATCAGTTGTATTAGTGCTCAGTTTTTCGTGTACATCAAACAAAGTAATGTGCTTACCAGGTGCACGCTTGCGAGTCTGTTTTTCTCGAAGTTATGACATGTTTTTTATGTTTTTAGAGAAATCCTCTACAGATCAACAACAGCCTTACAATAAAGGATGCTTTTAGTCACTGTCCCAGATATAAAAAATACAATGCTGTCACATATTTCTCAGGTATCTCTATAATAATATGCTATTACTTTCTTTGTCTGAATTTTTAATCAGGAAATTAGATGTCGCAGTGGCAACATATTACAGATTTAATGTTGAAAAATCTCCTCCAAACTCCTCTAATCTCCTGCAAAAGTAGATCTTTTCAACTTTCTCCTATTTTTAAAATGCATAGAAATGCTACATTTGTAAAGCAATAATTTATTCTTCACTCGTGCCTTTAAAATCTCATTTTTTTGGACAAATATGACAATCTTCTCCAATCTTGTTACTGTTATCTTCTCCAAAAAAGGTTGTAAATCAAGTCTTACTCTCAAAAATGAGTTGAAACCCTGTAATTTAATGCGTGCAGAAATTTCAGAAGCCATTGCTGCACTTATAATTTTAAGGACAAATAACTTGACAACAAATAAAATAAATGATGTCATGACCCTGAAGTGTAATTAGTTAATCACCTGAGACCATTTTTGGTCAAATTCCATAAAGCTCAACCAATCCACCCATTTCGGGCCCACAGGTGAATGATGTCATACAAAAACCTTTAAAACCCTATTATCTCCTTAACAATTCGTTGGAGGCACATGATGAGAGAGAGATGTGCATATTTTACATGGCTAGTCTCACAAATATCGAGGGATATACCCTATCTATTATTTCCAGGAGGGGCCATGGCTTTGATGGAGAGTCCTGGAGTATTTAATGCTCTCTTTGAGCTAAGCAAACTCAATTAGGGTCAGCGCTCTGGCAGACAACTCCCTGCAACATCCAACGGCCCACACAGTGCACCATCTCCCCAATTTCCCCCCTCACATGGCTTGGGTTAAACCCGGGGCTACGGTAATATTCAATTGCCCATATTGATTCGCCGTCAAAGGGAATCGAACCCCAGTCTCCTGCACAAAGTACGAGAGTGATAACCACTAAACTACGGCGTCACAAATCTTCAGTGTTTGAAGCTCTATGGGAATGCAATTGTACCATGTACTGTTGCAAAACTGTCAAACAAAGCGAGATAGAGTATCATTGCATATATGTTTAAAAGTTGTGACTACACAGGTTTTAAATTTAGACAAAAAAATATCTTACAATACAATATCATGTCTGATGTAGAGGAGCAATAAGAAAAAGATCTTAAGTCTTAAATTGTAAAAAATCTTTCTTATACCTGCTGGTTCTTGTTTGTTTCAGGTGATAATGTTTTTGTTGCTACACAGAAGAAACCATCTGAGAAAGGGAGCAGCATATCAAAGGTGAAAACATTTGAGGATGAGACACTGGTTTCAACCGCAAATAGCAGACTCAAACTCTATTTTTTTGGTAATCATAGTTAATTATATAGATTTCATTAAAACTGGATTTTAGTATACTAACATCAGCAATTTGTTTCCTCTAATTTGTGTAACTGCACGCATCACAGCAATCATTTCATTGTCGTTTTAGGTGCAAGTTTCAAATCTGTGTACTCATTAGATACTAGTGGTTATATTTATTATTTCTTTCACGAGATTGTGGACATCGACTTAGGGCGTAAGGTGGGTTATTTTCCACACTACCAAGCATGTTTTAAATAACTCAACGATACTTTGGTCAACTGATGTTAATTCACGATTCTCTTGCATTGCAAACAGTTGCGAAGCTTCTAATTGGTTTTGCACAAAATTATGTCGACTTCTCCTCCATGCTATTCCTTCCATTCTCTTGTTTATTTTTCGAAACAAACAACATAAATTTTTCAACCTGTAGCTTAGATATTATTTGTCCATTTCTTATCTTATTTAATTTTTTTGTGTGCAAATATTC
This sequence comes from Hydractinia echinata, assembly GCA_030067915.1. NCBI lineage: Eukaryota > Metazoa > Cnidaria > Hydrozoa > Anthoathecata > Hydractiniidae > Hydractinia > Hydractinia echinata. The sequence continues at coordinate 5,104,397 of JASGCC010000002.1, read as the reverse complement.
TTTCCTGAATTTGACCGAAAAATTAACGACCAACTTTTTTTTAAAGTCATTTCTTAACTAATTTACAGACCAGCAAGTTAGAATAATGATGTAAACAAAATTATTCTGACTCTGCAGCATGTTGATTTTAGGTTGTGTACTCGCGGGTTGGAAGAGTTTGCAAGGTATGCATTGTTTAATGATTGTAGAAAAACATTTTTGCATCTTTTTTTCTGCATACAGTAGATTCACTATTTCGAATTCGCAAAAAAATGGAAGAATACTTTGGAGATAGAAAAGGTTCGAGATGAATAGAGAAAAATAGCTTGAAAGTGACACAATAGTTCTAAGATGTGTGTTCGAAATAGGGTATTGACAGTATTTTTGAAAAATAACCATTCTTTCCTTATTTAGTATGATAATGGAGAAGATAATCTTAGTCCAGAGAGATTTATAACTTTTTTGAAATCACCGCTTATATGTTTGAAGAAAGGAGCCGTTGTGGCATCATACTACGATGTCTTAGGTAAGTGATAATGATTGAACCACTACCATCAAACCATAAATTATTGTGGAGAAAAATGATTTCAACATCAATAATTTATGTTCGCATTAATAAAAGTTTGCTAGTGGAGAGGTTGTTGCTATAACTGCAATATAAAATGTCACAAAATCTGTGAGAAGATAACCGAAATAATTTGTCATAAAATGCAATTTTATATTTTCACGTTTTTTAGAAAAATACTCAACGCTGGACTGTTTATTTTTCCCAAAACCTCGTATTTTTACCAGTCAGAAACGCTAGCTTTAAACTGCAATAATTTGTGTCACAAAGCTTTAATTATCTTGTGCTACAAAATGCATTTTTTTTAGCTTTTAACAATTTGCTATAATTTATATTTATATGTTTCACCTTTGGCACTGTGTTATTTCACCAATTTTTTTTTTTTATAGAAAGCACCTATATGAGGGATGTGCAGATGAATGGGAAAACAGAAAAATTTGTATATGCCACTTTTTCTTCATCCCTGTATGTATAAATACTTTTACTTACTTTACTTTTTTTTTTCATTAGTACCATGTTTTACAAAAATTTACTTACCTATAGACATGATTAGATGAAGTTTTTCAATTTAATATTCATGTTGTTGCTTTGGTTTAGGAAAGACACTGCAAATACAGCAATTTGTCGATATCGTGTGTCGGACATTGTTCGTGTTTTCGAAACAGGTCGACTAACATATAAAGATTTGAAAACTAACCAGTGGGTTGTTACGTCATTCTCCGCTTTTAAAAATAATGTCTCAAGACCTGTGGTATGTATGCTATGTATGTATGCTGTGGTATGTATGCTATGTATGTATGCTGTGGTATGTATGCTATGTATGTATGCTGTGGTATGTATGCTATGTATGTATGCTGTGGTATGTATGCTATGTATGTATGCTGTGGTATGTATGCTATGTATGTATGCTGTGGTATGTATGCTATGTATGTATGCTATGTATGTATGCTATGTATGTATGCTATGTATGTATGCTGTGTATGTATGCTGTGTATGTATGCTGTGGTATGTATGCTATGTATGTATGCTGTGGTATGTATGCTATGTATGTATGCTATGTATGTATGCTATGTATGTATGCTGTGTATGTATGCTGTGTATGTATGCTATGTATGTATGCTATGTATGTATGCTGTGTATGTATGCTGTGTATGTATGCTATGTATGTATGCTATGTATGTATGCTATGTATGTATGCTGTGTATGTATGCTGTGTATGTATGCTGTGTATGTATGCTATGTATGTATGCTGTGGTATGTATGCTATGTATGTATGCTGTGGTATGTATGCTATGTATGTATGCTGTGGTATGTATGCTATGTATGTATGCTGTGTATGTATGCTGTGTATGTATGCTGTGTATGTATGCTGTGGTATGTATGCTATGTATGTATGCTGTGGTATGTATGCTATGTATGTATGCTGTGTATGTATGCTGTGGTATGTATGCTATGTATGTATGCTGTGTATGTATGCTGTGGTATGTATGCTATGTATGTATGCTGTGGTATGTATGCTATGTATGTATGCTGTGTATGTATGCTGTGTATGTATGCTGTGGTATGTATGCTACACATAAAACTACTTGCTTTCTTACTATCCAGTTGCACCACTGACAAAAAATGTTTTGATTTGTTTTTCTATTTTAGTGTGACGGTCCTAAAGAGGCTTCATTCTCGTCAGATCATGATACAGAAATCTTTAATGCGCCAGACCGTTCTCTTATGTATGATATGGTCTTGCCACACGATGGTGAAGCTTTGTATACTATTGATTCAGCCAGGTAAGGGCGAAGAAATGTTCTGCTTTTTCCAGTGAGTCATGAGTCTACAGAGAAGATACGATTTTAATGGAACAATAAGAGAACATTTTAACCCTGTTTATACTGGTAGAAGGGTGAGGGTGGACTACTTGGTTGTTACCAAGTCTTTGCAAGGACGATATATGGGGATTACATATGAAACACAACTCAGATATAAAGGAAACATCATTCTGTCGGAATGACGTCATAATGATTCCAATGACGTCGTTATATGACTTTTATACTTTTGGTAAAATTTATTTTATTCTATTGTTGTGCTAAGTTTAAGGACATAAACATCAATATTTGCAGAAAAACGAAACTTATCGGTGTAAGAAGCGTTCTTGCAATGTCATTTTTATCCCAATCATGTCACTAAACTTGCACCCTCATCATGTCACTAAACTCCCACCCTCAGTGCTGCACAATAAATGCGAAAAAAACACGTGGTGTCAATGGGTTTTAAAAAGGTATGGTTATATAAAAAAGTATTTTTTTGTGAACAGGTTGACTGCGATCGTGGTGGATGATTTTCATTTGGAAGCAAATAAAACTGGTTCTGGATTGCATGTAGCCTTTGCAGGCACATGTGAGTGTTTCTTCTTTTTTATTTAATATTTTTGAGACAATTGTAGAGGATCTGCACCCAGCTCAATATGTCATGCTTTCTTTGCTTCTCAATTTTCTTCTACTGCGTTTTTCTGAACAATAAACACATGCACATGTGGTATCAAATTTTCGGCTCATGGTGTCCAATAAAATAGATTGCCGTGTTGTCTCTTCTCAAAAAGATAAAAAACACAAATTTGGATAAGCGTGACCATCTATTAATACACTTGTTCAAACTTTTTATTCTTTCAAGTATTTTCAAAGCAGTGATTTTAATCAATTTTGTTTGTTCATAGCGAATGGTCATGTACACAAATTGACTATAAACAATACCGGTCAGGTCGATGTTAACGCAGTGAAACAAACACAGCCCTTTCAGGTTGGTTGGTGATTTTTTTTTACTGTTAACACTAGCCTTTACTTGTTTAGGATTAATTTAACTTGACATGCTTTTGAGTAAATAGGGTTTCAAAACCGTCGTGACAATTCACGAACTTTAAAAGCGGTAAGTTGTAATTCGTTAAATTCTCACAAAAAGTTCTGTTAAAGTAATTCTTTTTCCATATTCATCTTGTTTCCATTTTGGTGCACTGCAGCATTTTGCAGAATTTACTTTAGTATTTAAATTTCGTCAGACACATACGCAAGAGATTGCTTTGAACGATGTACACTTTAAATGTTTAAAACAATCTTCATTTAGACTTCAGGTCCAATAAAAGTGATGAAATTATACAAGGTAAGTCCTGCATTTTTTTACGTTTCCTACAGTTTAAATGTCACTCAAACGAGAACGCGATGGGTGTAATCACAAAAAACTGGCACAGATTAATTTACTATAACGCCAAGAAATCTACAACCCTGGACACAATATTTTTCGGCTATTTTTCAAAATAACAAAACACAGCTGACAGTAGCGTAGACTAAGTAAACAACGTCGAAAAATACGCAAGCTTAGCAATCCGCCCCACGGCCCGGAAAGTCCGAAAAATTGGGAAATTAGGGCATGCTGAAAATAAAATCGTTTAGATTTTAGCTGGCCAAATAACATCTTAAGTCAGTTAGCAGGTGAATCTTAATTGCGTGTGGTTGCAGGCAACTCTTTTAAAATCTCGTGCATATTCTGATTAACGTAGTAAAACGATCAGTTCAATCAGTAATATATAACTTACTGGGCTCCCTGTGAAACGTGTTAAGAAAAGACTGGGAACAAATGTAACAAGTTTTTTTTTTAAAGGGAATAAATCTAACAGCGTTAGAAAGGTGTAAAAATGGGAGTTGTGTTAATTATAAAAAAAAAAGTTCACAAGTGAAAAATTTCAATGGTTTTGTAGAAGAAACTTCGTTTCTGTGGTTATTCAACATCTCAACGTTTGATTGGTGCATTTGTTCTCTTGGTGTACATTTCATAACTTTACATATCCTACATCCACTTTAGAATATGGTTTACGCCGCTGGAGATTCTGGAGTGGCTGCGTTTCCAGTTCACCACTGCGAAAGTTATTGGCTTTGTAAAGACTGCGTACAGATCAAGGATCCGTACTGTGCTTGGAGCATGAAGGAAAACAGGTGTATGGAAGCGACGAAACTGGATCCTTCAGAGAGAATACAGGATTTAAGGAGTGGAAACGCAATTCGATGTTCGAAAGGTGCTTTTTATACGTAGTCTTGCACGATAGTGTTATCACATATAACATCAATTTCTTTTAATTAGCGACATATTTTTTGTCGACTTGTGTTGCAACTTTTTTTTCACTTCAGTTTTTTCTGAGACTGGACATAGGAACACTTAGCATATCAGTTTATATTGCGAGGATTCAAATTCTTTTTTAATACGAGTAAAAAACTGGATTGCTGTATGTTTAGTGGTAGAAATCTGATTGGCGATATGTAAACAATATATTTAGTGCAAAAAGATTTCAGATGCACGGCTACCGTTGAGAATGTCACATTTGGCATGAGCGCACTCCTCGAATGCAACCCCATTGCCGACACCAACACGGGTGAATTACCGACCATCAATGGCTGGTCCCGAAGTGGCGTCCGTGTATACGACGGCGACATGTACAAACTGATGGACAACAACAAGAAACTTTTGATTACGCAGTTTACCGAATTGTATGTCGGGACGTATTCCTGCATCGTTCAAGTGAAAGACTCGCAGTCGAAATCTTGTTCGTTAGAATTGCTAGGTAAGTCCATTTTAAAGCTCGAATTCTTTAATTTGCTGCAAACTGACTATGCGTACAATGCACACCAATCATAGGACGATGTTTGAAACAGCCATTGTAGCGAACACGCGCTCTCTAATTTTGCCTCTATTTAATTTTAATATCACTAAACGAAAAGTTATAACTTACTACAAATAAAAAGTCGATTTAAAAACTCGTAACAAGAATTTTGAGACAAGTATTATGAAGAAAGTTCATTTTTTCGCACATAAGTCGTGCTTAAAATTGCCTACTCGAAATTCAGCCAATAATCAACAAGAATTGTTTCAAATATTTGTTCCATTAATTAACGAATAAAGTTTGTAAAAGCTCTATTTTTCGACCTTTCTTTATATATATTCGCACCGACTATATAACAACCTCTATAATCAGCTAATAAAGTACGATTTTTTGCCACCAATCCAAAAAATTGGGTATTATTGTTTCCTGAAAGAAATTAAAAAAAACATATTTGTGAATAAATTTGGGACCCTTTACAAGAATTGTTCTGTAAAAATGAAAAATTTCAGAGTGTCGTGAATGTTCATAGTCTTTCTAATTCACGTCAACATTCACTAATTGCCGAGTGCCGACGTGTCAACAAAAGTTCTTGGTTCACATCGGCAATTATTCGCAGACGTGTTTTTTTAAAGTTTGATGTAACTTGCACTTATTTTCTGTCTTAAGTTAGCTGTTGTTTGTGTGTGTGTGCGATCGCAAAACAAAATATAAATTGCCGATGTGAAGTACAAGTTTGCCGATGTGAAGTACAAGTTTGCCGATGTGAAGTACAAGTTTGCCGATGTGAAGTACAAATTTGCCGATGTGAAGTACAAGTTTGCCGATGTGAAGTACAAGTTTGCCGATGTGAAGCAGACAAATGGCATTTCACAGCAGCAATTTTTGTCTTGGTTGAAAACTTATGATCATAATAAAACCTGTACACGGTTATTTTGTGATAAAAAAAGGCGCAGTTTAAAGCAGAATTTTTTTCATATAAACCAGATCGAGCTCGTAGTGAAAGTGGAAAAAGAAGTGTTTAGCACAGGAGACAAAGTATAAATGTGAGGGAGAGTGTATAAATAGGTCACGACGAACATGCATGTACAGCACTCCATCGCATGTCACCACGCGTTTTTTTTTTTTTTTGCACTACAAACTAACTTTCTTTAGCACAAAACATGACATACTAACAAATGGAAGTTAACTTTGTCACTTTTCTAAATGTTTGTCATCGAGTTAAAATAAAAATATGTTATTTTACAGGAAATTTTGCTGATTTTAACATCTCAAACTTGTTTCAATCGGCGTAATTCTAAGGGTTCAACTTGCTCTAAAGATTTGCACGAAACCGGCTTTCCATGTAACTAAACCTTTTTCACACGAAGCTAAACAACGGAGAAAATTAGAACGAAGAAATTACTGTTCTCAACGTTCTGCTATTTTATGTGGAATCCGGTTTTTGAGTCGGGTTAAAAAACTGTAACATTTTTTATTTCACTTTCCTTGTGTTTTGTCTAAAGAAAGTTTTGTTTTTATTTTGTTTACTTACAGCACCGACCACTAAACGACCACTCATAACCACCAAAGTAACCGAGCGAGGACCACACGTAACAAATGTAACTCGGCGAGGTAAATAAGTATAAATGAATAAATTTAACTACAAGTGTTCGCTCATCAACGTGTAAATTATTTTTCTCGCAATCTTGACATATACGGTGGTAAATTTTTGTGTTTAGTTTTAAACAGGACTTTTCTATCACATCTAACAACGCTTCTCTAGAAAATTTCAACTTTTTATCAGTGTGATGCCATGTTGCAGCCAATGTTTCACCAGGAACCTCCCTGAGTTAAAAAACAGGAGAACCTGTCTAAATCAACAATTTGCCACTGATGTATTCAAGATTGTTTTTGTTTAAATTTGTTAGTCCAAACTACGATTTATATCTAATATATAAAATACTCTTATTTTGATTTTCTTTCTCTACAATGACAGATAATAATCTTTCACCTATTCATTCATTTGTTCGTTTATCCATTCACACAATTCCCACGTTTAGTTGTTTTTACCACAATTTATTTCACGTGGGGTTTCATTTTTGCTTTTAATTATTTTTGTATTCAAATGCACTACTTCAATTTCCCTATTAACATGTGCTTTTTTCTAAATAATATTTCAACAACCTCCCTAATAATGCCTGCGGTAAATAGATCTGTTTTGTGAGTGGCCACAATACTTTTTTGTCGAAAAGTAAGCCTTGCAGAGAAGATATCCACGCAACAAAGAATTCGAAATGTCATTTCATATCGTTATGTTGTTTTGCTGAATATGTCGTTGCTGAGTATGTCGTAAATACACACTTGATAATAAATTCGATTTTTATTTTTTCAGCGAACACGACAACTAATCGTCCAGCCATACCATACACAGGTTCGGAAGGAAAATCATATTTTAAGGAATTTGTCGCCATGGCTGTTTTATTCGCCATCGTTTTACTTCTCGCTGTTCTGCTGTTTTGCGTGGTGTTGGCAATGAGGCAGCATAATGATAGTGAGGTGGATGGAGAGACAGCGAACGGTAAAGCGAACGGCCATTTCTCGATCATATCGTTTACGAAGAGCTATCAAATTAGAAAAAGACAGAACTCGGCAAACAAAGAACTGATTAAAAAGAAAAATAAAGACCGGGTGTATCAGCCGACTACTTTAGAAATGACGGATAAAAGCGCCGAAAATGACGACGAAGACGACGTCGAATTTAGGTAATAGGTGGATGAATAAGTAGAAAATACGGAATCGATAATTCCAACCTTTCTATTTGGCAAACTAAAAAAGAGGACGGCAAAATGCAAGATTAGTCGTTCCATAAGACGTCGTTTTCACGCAGGTAATCCGTTCTGTCGAAAAAATATCATATATTATCCAGCCGCAAGGTTGTTTCAAATCATGACTTATACATACACAAACAAACTAGTAACATAGACATTATTACATCAAGATTCATCTTTTTATTCATTCCTAAAAGAGAGATCGTATTATCCTTTTTTTATTATTTTTGAAAACCACCGTAAACGGTGGTTAAACAAGACCATAAAGTACTCGTTTCTCTTGTTTAGTCCAAGCGTTATTATTTGGGTTATTGAGGCAATGTTATTAAAATGCTTTTTTTTTTACGAAAAGTTTTGATAAAGATTCGTGGCTGCCGAATGTTAACGCTGTTTTTGCGTTTTGTTTTGCTTGCTGAACCAGTTTTTCATTGTGTTTACTACGACAACTTGTCTTCTTTATATTGCGCATGAGACATTATTCTGTTTTCACTGAAATTCAACTTCACAAAATCAATTACTTTGTCCCGTGGCACGCTTTTAAACAAACAAAAAGAATCAACGCTGTGTCCGCCCTTTTCTGATAACAACTCGATTTTTTTTTCCTACAGCGCGAATTGTAAATTTTTTCAAAGAACTATTATTGCTAATATGCAGATATTATTTTGTTTATATTCTTAACACATTTTGGTAAATGAATATTAATACGCCCGTTTTTAGCCTGGATCCTATAAAAATTATAAAAATGAGCTATGCCTTCGAAGTACTGCATTTGAAGTCGGAAAGTTTAGTGGAACGTTTGCTTGTAGATTTTAAACATAAAAATAGTTCCCTTCGTCATACTGTTTCGTACAGAGACTTGTAAGAAGGTGAAAGAGTTTTATTTGCGTTGTAATAACAGATTTTTAGTGACTGTATATATTATATATGTAGAAAAGAACTTCAATAACAGTAGAAAAGAAATGTTTTCTAATGTGTTTCTATGTATATCTGATCCGTCGTACCCAGTGATGTTTTTAACTTTTCATCAACAAAAAAAATTCTTAAAGTAGGTTTTTACTTTTTAAGGGTTTGAGAAGAAAAATGTGGCGAATGTTTGGATTTTAGGACTGCAGGGGAAGCATAAAATTACATTTGGTTTCTTGTTTGATTTTTATATACAGTGGACTCTCTATAACTCGAACCCCTATAACTCGAATCTCTCCTTGCCTTAACTCGAACGATTTCGCTGGCACGGTGGGAATTTCCTAATAATCTCTCATAAAAAACTCTCTATTACTCGAACCCCTATAACTCGAATCTCTCCTTAACTCGAACGTTTTTTTTGGCCTCTTCGGGTATTTCCTCTCTATAACCCGGAACGTCGCAACATGTATCTAGAACTTTATATGACACAAGCAGATTTTTGCATTGTTTTGGCTCTGTAAACGTAAATAGAGTCTTAACTGATTCGAATGTTTCATATCTACATATGTGAGGGGTCTTAAATGATTCGAATGCCATTCGAACAAAACGTAAACACGATTCTTTGGTATTGAAGTTTTACAATCATGGCGTCTGTTGGTGGGACAAAACTTAAAGCGTAAATCACGCTTAATTGGCCATTTATCCAAAATTTATACAAAAACTTGGAACTTCTCTATAACTCGAACGGTTTCCGATTCCCCGTGATGCTTATCTTTACATTTTTTTACGAAATGTGCTTCAGAAAAAAAGTGTTCAAAGGTGTTGTTGACGATTTTTTGAAGGGAAGTTTCTTTTCGATGAGTGTACTTCGAGTGTGCGTGAATAAATTATGCGCATCGAGAATTATAGATTTTTAGTACGCCGTTTACGTAAAAGCAGTAAAGTTTTCTCGGCTCAAACATCATACAGTTACCGTTTTGTCCCATGTTTTCATCGTTCTCCAAGCACTGATCTTACTTCGGCAATATCATTAAATTACAATGGTAACCATGGATTTCACCTACTGCGAAATACAAATTTCCACCGATTATTTTTCTTGTCAGGAAGATGTGACAAAAAAACAAAACTAATCAAGCGTGACATTTTAATCATGCATGAATAAAATATCAACCGAGTTCACGGACACGGTAATACGCGCATGTGCAATGAATCGTTATCGTCACGCACACTTTACAGTGACACACAGAAAACTAATATAGCACATATAAATATTTTGTAGGTGTTACATGGTCCCAATTTCTTTGTTTTGAACTTCTTCCTGCATATATGCCCGATGGCATACAAAAAATATTCGTCTACCAAATATCTGAACCTTCTAGAGTCGTTAAAATCATCTCGTGTCATTTTACAAAACATAAATTTTTTAAATCACATATTCCAATGTGAAACGTAGTAAACCGCATTATAATGAAATCCAAAATGTTTACCTAGAAAGTGCGTACCATATAATTCAAACGAAATATCATTGTACACGTCAGCACCCTTTATCAACCTCGATCCCAGGACTTTTTTTCTCTTATCAAAAAGAGAGAAAAAAGCCCTGGGATCGAGGTTGCCCTTTATCCTCTATATTCACAGGTTTTTCTTGACTATTTCAATAATCACAGAATGGAAAACTGTATGTTTTTGGATAACACAGCTATTTTTCTATACATCCCTTTATACATCAAGTAATTTATCAATTATTCCGATATGAAAATATGATGTTTCGGAACAAGTTTTGACAAAACAGGCTAAAATGGAAGTGACGGTGGAGTAGTGCAAAATATTCTTAAACACCACTGCACTAAATGTTTCAAATAGTACTGAACGTCGGTGAGAGGAGGTAAACATGTGGTTGTGAGACAGAGAGTATCAGATGCAGATTCCATTATCTATATATATATTATACGCGATAGTACTCTGCTCCAAGAAACCATCAAAATTGGCATTTTTATTTTTATTTTACTCTGAGAGTCAAGAACACTTTATACATTTAAATCAGTTCTCGTGTACTCTGGAATTGACTGAAAAAGAAATTTGTATGTCTTTTAAATAAGCAGTTCTTTATTTCGCATTTTTCTTTTTGGATCTCAAATTATCACGAGCATTTTGGACCAGGGGACCGCTAAAATAGTTTGATTTATCGGAGGTCACAAATTCAAAAACAGTTCGAGTTGCTAAATGTTCGAATTATTGTCGGGGTTTATATATACTTCACGTGACGCTAACCTAACCTCGTTTCCGGGGTTTTATTTATCTCTTTAAAAAAGAACTTTGGGAGCTAGGTTGAAAGAGTCATAGTTTGTGGTTTTTTTTATGCGTTTTGAGGGAAGGAATTTTGCTCTTGTGTAAGGTTAATGGAAAGAATAGAGAATAAACAAAAATTGATGGCATTCGACATATTTTTTTTTTAAATATATATACTGTAAAATAAATAAATAAATAAATAAATTGAAAGTTCATTCCACCTTTTTGTCACGTATCAGAAATTATTGACATCCGTGGTTATACATACAAGGCTTAAAAAAATATTTACAAACGATTGAACAAAACATTTTAAAAACTATCAGCAAGTTAGCGTGCATACTATAAAAATGTGACTGCCATTTTCATTCACTATATTCACTATATTCGACATTTAAATCTGAAAGGCTATCATTTTCAAAACAGAGTGTCAAAAGGGTGGTGTTCGGGCGTTTTCCTATGAGAGTTTGTACACCATAATCCCCAAAACATTTCAGGTCAACGCCAACCGTGTAATTTTTGCTTGTTCTTTCTTTTTTCACTATTTTTCATGTCGTGATACAGTAGACTCTCTGTAATTCGAACTCGCAGGGGACCGAAAAAAAGTTCGAATTAGGGAGAGTTCGAATTAGGGGAAGTTCATAAATTTTTGTGTGCCTCGTATTTTGTTTTCATAGACTTTTCACTGTGCCGACGTTTTGCTGGAAGAGTCGCCATCTTGTTGATTAATAACAAAAATATATCCTTTGTAGTTTGAAAAGAATCCTAGACCTTCGATTTTGAAATCGAACATGCAAAACCCTGTTTACACTCGACGAAAGATTAGCAGAGGGAGATAAAATGGCTACTTTACGTAATTCGATCTTTAAAAGTTCGATTTACGGGGTGAAATGATCTAAAGGGACCGGAAATATGGTTCGAAACATAGAGGTATTCGAATTATGGAGGTTCGAATTAGGGGAAGTGAATCATGAGAGTTTGTTAAGGGATTTTGACGGGACCAGAATATTTGTTCGAATTAAGGAGAGGTTCGAATTAGGGGAAGTCGAATTACAGAGAGTCTACTGTATATACTTTTTTCCCGTAAAGGAAAAATAGTAATAATAATAGTAATAGTATTTGATTGGCTAACAAATCCTGTTCCTGACAGCGAAGAAATTCAATTCGGTTTTCTGCAGATAAATAGAAAGATAAGTAAAAAACAAAACACCTTTTTAAAGTTTCAAAGTTAGATTAGCTGTAAATGCAGATATGTGAACAGTCTAACTATGACATTGCTATTGTATTTCCATGCAAACATTTATAGAAAGCATGACCATACCTCGAGTTGTATAAGCAAAGTAACAGTGATAAAAACCACATATAATAGAAACATCGTTGCACCCAACAATTTCGTCATTTTCCACTTACTGAGAGCGATCGTTGCTACGACCGACAATAACATTATAAAAAGCAAAATGGTGGAACAAAATAAACCATCGCTTTTCACATTGACAGCGGCGGCGCCATTTATAAGACTATGGATTAACCATGGCAACGGCAATCTAAGAAAAAAATTTTATTTAGATATTATAAGCTTTTTATCGTCAATCCGACGTTCAGATGTTAACCTCACCTCCCACTCCCCCCTAATCTAAATGTCAAAATGAAAATATATCATAGTTAAGTATCGTTAATGCACCCGCACGTGCGCTTTTACAAATCCTGTAGTTCAAAATGCACGTTTTTTTTAAGAAATATTGAAGCTTAAAATGTTTTTAAAAATTAAGAATATCCTAAGAGTATGAATATTGTTCGTTGATCTCGAATTTTGTTTTTTTATTTCTCCATTCTATCATTCATCTTTACAGCCAAAGGATTTAACACGAGACGCCAAATTAGTACAAAATAGGAGAGAAAGAAAATATGTTCCAGTAACAACTTACCCTACGGTGACATCAAAAATATTACTTCCTATCGAACTCGACACAGCCATGTCGCCTAAGCCTTGACGGGCTACCACCACACTTGTAATAAGATCAGGTATACTTGTACCAGCCGCTAGAAATGTTAGTCCCATTACCTGCACATAAATATAGAGTAAGTTATCCTTTTTTAGTCAATCACACAACTTTCTCCAAACATGGTTGTTCTGAAAAAATTGTTTCTAAAGGTTGAAAACATTTTTTTACTGGATGCTAGTTTAATTTGATTAGTGCAATAACGAGTTCAAATCTTAATATAAGTTTTTCAATCGCAATATTTGAGATGTTTGAAATATGAATTGAATATGTGGTTTTGGTAAGGAATTTTCACCGTGCCAGAAAAATTGTTGAAACCATAGGGAGTAGAATTAGACAGTATATATAACTTAACACGTGTTATAAAAGTCAATCAAAATAAGCCAAATTAAATATTTCTGCAAAAATAACAAAATTACGAAGAATCATTTGTTAACCATTTTCACACTGGAAAAGGTTCAGTATTTGGGCGACCTCACCTCGTCCGGTATACCTAACGTCTTTCCAACTTCTGCTGCCCACCAATACCATGAGATAAAGTGAAACCGCCTATCCATAAGATGCTGCCTAAGAACGTGATCGGAAATAATTTCCAAAGTTTCTAAAAAATAATTAACATATGTTGGACTAGAATTTTGAAAGTTTGTTACTGCTAAATCATCTGGTCATTAAAAGTGCATCACCGTTATTACTTAGTTAACCTTCCGGGGCTTATTTGGAGGGGGGAGGGGTTATTTAAAAGACAGGGGCTTGTTAGAAGGGGAGCTAACCGAGGTGTAATCAAGTATTGATAGTACAGAGCCCGTGTCGATACTGTTCTGGCTTATTAACTAATCAAAAAATTTAAACTCAACCGGTCGACGGACATCCGGTAAAGTGACAATTAACAAGAACAGTAGTGGAGCCTTGATGACGTAAAATAACCGAGCAAAGAATGTATCTGGCCATGATATATCAACAGGTCCTTCTTCTTCATCATCACCTTCTTTGACGTCATCTCTCTCCTAGTGTAAATTAAACGTTTGCGATTTTTATTCTTCGCCCTGCTCTTCTCCCTTGTGTTTTCATGTATGATTAACATCAGGGTGAAAAATATAGAATACAATTTTTGCAGTAGTATTGTTAAAAGCAAATTAAGAACAATTGAACGCTGGACTGCCTTAAAAAATAACAAAACCAGGTCCCATTTTGAATTTCTCAGTATAACAAAGTATGGTGTTGCTTTTGTAAGATAGCTTCTGTGTTTACTATAGACGGAAAGAACTTTTTTGCTATGTGAACCTTTGAGGAGGAGTATGAGGAAGAAGTGATGAAAGTACCATGACATGCTGAAGATGAAAATGAAAAGAGAAAATATAGAAAACTTGTTCATTCACTTGTATGTTCAGGAAAAAACAGATGTTGGAACGTAAAACGTTCTTGAAAGTGCTTATACACGTGTTATGTACAATTAAATGTATCTTTTCTAGAAAAATTTTCCTACCTCGACATTCAAAACATCAAATGGTCCTTGTTTCGCAGGTGCTAAACTCTGTGGCTTCTTAGACTTGCTCTGGATGAGGAACGAGAAATCTCTCTCCTAGAGAATTTTACATTCTCACGTAAGCTCAAATCGGACTCCATACCATCTATGGCCTCGCTATTTGCATTTGTTCCAGTGATGGAGAGTTCATCCTATTGTCAAACTTATTTTCTTTACCTCCACCCTCATCCACAGGCGCACTTTCACGGGGAACATTTTTTTCCACCAGAGATGGCATCGAGCTCTTTCAGCATTTGATTTGCGTCCTCGATTGTATCGCTATGTTTTAATCGCTCCCTTCCATGTCCGAGTCCTCATAATCAAACGCACTTCGATTTTTTGATTCGGAATAGCTTTCTTTCTGCGTAGATAAAGCTGAATTTACTTTAATTAAATTCGAGTTTTTATCGATCGATATCGAGTCACGAGGTTGATTCATCGCTAGTTTCTTTAGTCGTGAATGAACTGTCGCAATGATCGCGAAACTGGCTCAGTTTGCGTTCAACAGTTTCTGCAATACAAAAAAACGAATCCAATTACATTAGGTTAGGGCAACACATGCCGACTGAAATATTCTCTCTAGTGTATATTTTACACATAAACTTCTACATGTTAGCATTTATAAAGGCTAGTTTCCATTTGGCTGGATTTTCCACCGCGCAAAAAGCTGAAGGTAATATGACAGCCGCTGTAAACAAAAGATTGTTTTTTTAATTTTATAAGCTTACCTT
The DNA here is from genome assembly GCA_030067915.1 of Hydractinia echinata. NCBI lineage: Eukaryota > Metazoa > Cnidaria > Hydrozoa > Anthoathecata > Hydractiniidae > Hydractinia > Hydractinia echinata. The sequence goes on along the minus strand of JASGCC010000002.1, from coordinate 5,088,965 downwards.
AAAAAAAAGGAACAAGAAAAAGAGAATATTCATAATTTGAAACTGTTTGAAATGACACGATTAAGCGTGCTATAAAGCATCGTATCTTGTCAAACTACGTAATAGGTCAACATATTCTAACATCGTTGGCCCGCTGCTATAGGGGAAAACAACGCCTGTAAAAGTAGAATGATTAAACTTTGTTACTGAACTCAAGAGCTGCTCTTCGAGCACAAAAAATTCTATCACGCAGAGGAGATATTATCAAAATTGCGCATGCGCTAACTAAAAAACTCTTAAGCTTTTGCGCTCTTGAAAAATTCAACCAAATAAAAACGAGCCTTTTCGTGTGTGACCACGCCAAACATTTTGTATGGCACACAAAATATTACCTTCTGCAAATAGGATCCAATGTATGAATCACTAACTGCAAAGCTCCGTGTCGAAACGCGCATTCTTCTAAGTTATTGGACAGAGCAAATAAAATCTAAAACATAAAAATAAAATAATAAAAACTTTTTATATATGAAATGCAGTGCAGTTTGAATTTGAAAAAATGTCAATGTCAAGAGTAGCTAACGTTCTTAGAGTATTTGGTGAGTTTCGAAATCTTTAAACCATGCTTTGCTTACGTCAGCATGCCCTGTTTTCCCGAATTTTCAGTCGCTCGTGTGTCGTGGTTTTTTGTCTTATAACATGCTTGTTTGCTATGGTAGAGCTTTCGTAATATTGTCGAAAAACGAAAATTCTGTCATAACCTACACCCCTAATTTCAGGATGTGGAACCCAGGGTTGTCAACTGGGAAAGTTTATATCGATTTAAAAACAAAATAAATCATGGATTGATAGAATGATACCTACATTCAACAGATTGGAGTTAAGTGAATTTTATGAGGAAGTATTAGTGAAAGTTTTTAGGGAACTTCAAGACAGTTTAAGTTACATTAGATTCAAGCTATTGTCGTTTGGAATTATAGAGATTGTACTATATTTTTGAATTTAGGTGTTTCTTGGCTATTTTTATGAACAAATCAAAAAATAGAGCATGGGATGTAAGGGGATGGCTTTTCTAAGTTGAACGACGAATGTTGTCATATTAAGATAGTGCAAGATCTGTGTGAGCAGTCTGTCTCACTTCAGTATAATAAAGTAAGTGGAACGGTAATCGCAAACATTCGTCTATTTTTAAATGCAACGTAAATTTGCGGCGCTTTGTTTAACGCAAGGGAAGCTCTAAAATGACGACTAAAGAATTTTCTGTCCAGCATGATTAAATGGGAAGTAAGTTTTAATTATCACTTTATTAGTACAAAGGGGCGCAACGAAATTTTTTGTTAAAAACGAAAAGAAATATCACTTAAGCAGGTTAAGGCTAATTTGCATTCCTCGACCCTTCACCGTCGCCGCGGCCCACGCAACCTATTTTGAATAAGTAAACATGAAAATAATACTCACTTCTTTATGTTTCTCTTGTAAAGGTGTGATGCTGGAAATTTTTTTTGTTTTCTTCTTATGAATCTTACTTTTCACAAACCCTTCTATGTGCTCGTTAAATACCATAAAGGTAACATACGCAATGTAAACAGAGAACAACACCAGAGCTTCCCACCACTCGATAAAAGTATCATAAAAAAACGAAATAAGTATAACTAAAGCCATTATATAAAACAAACTGTCTCTAAGCAACGGCCACCATGTTAATTCAAGCAGAACTTTACTAAAAATGGCGCACATTCCAATAACAAACAGTATATTAAATACAGCGCTACCAACGATGGTTCCAAACCCTACATTAGACTTCGAAATGAATACTCCGATCACGGATATAAACAATTCCGGTGCACTTCCACCAGCTGCCATAAAAGTGGCACCCGCCACGTCATCGGAAATATTCGCTATTTTTGATATAACGTGCAGCGCAGGCACGAAAAACTCATCGCATACGAGAGCTAACGCAAGGAACATGTAAAATATCCCAATAACATGAAGTACAATGGCGCCATCTTTCTTTTCTTGTACTGTAAATATATCATCCGGGTAATTTTCCTGGACGGTATCTGGTACCTCTGAAGTATTCAAGAGTGTTCTTGATCGGTACAACTCATTGGATGCACGGTGAACGAACGGAACACGCAAGGCTGTATGTGTAGTGTCATCTTTTGATGCTTGGACAACTTCAGCTTTATTTTCTGTTTTTAATTTTTTTCCCGTCTCGCGTGATATACCGTACACATTCTCATTGACTTTTCGGTAGAGCTTTGGATTGAGTTTGTTACTAATTGTAGTGTATACTACAACGCCGCTTAAAACGACGATAAATACGACGACATTTAACACGACTCGCAATTGAGAATGCGTCGTTCTCATCCTTCTGTCGTGACATATTCGCATAACGATTTTCACGTTAGTTTAAAATTGTTATTTCTATCTAACATCTTCAAAGTTGAACTAAAAAAAATATAAACCTTTCATGAAGAAGGAGAAGTGAAGCATAAACCTCAGTTTAAACACACACAAAAACACAAATTATTTAAAAGTATATTGCGCGCAAACCTAGAAGTGCATGTTTATTAACATACTTATAAAATTTTAATATAACGAAGTTTTTGAAGCAACAGAAAAATGACAAGACAAACTAACAAACAAGTGTGTACATAAGTAAGTAATGGATAAAATAAAAAAATATATATTCATAGAGAATTTATGATTTGTTAAAATCAATTTTTTATTTTCATCAAAAATACAGGTCATATACGGTCGAACAAAATACACATAAGCTTTCGGACAAAAAGAAAACATTAGTCACACTTTCTCAACTTATTTCTCTTTTAGAAAAATAGGTAGCCCAAGAATTCTCCCATATGTCTCGACGCACAAAGCTACACTAGCACGTAGTAAAACGTTTTTTGTCTGAGTAGTATGTAAAGATTTAAAACAGCTGTTACATGATGACGTAACGGCTTTCAAAGCTCACAGTCCTAAATTCTCCCTCGTTTGTTAAAATTGATATTTCTTCATGCCAAATAGTTAAAAGAAATTTCAACAACCTCGTCCACATAACTCTTTTTCCAAAACCAAGTCTAGGAAGCAAGTTTGCTCTACTGACCCTCCATGTAACAACAACCTCTAGTCGTCTCTGTATGTAACAACAACCTCTAGTCGTTCTGCATGTAACAACAACCTCTAGTCGTCTCTGCATGTAACAACAACCTCTAGTCGTCTCTGCATGTAACAACAACCTCTAGTCGTCTCTGCATGTAACAACAACCTCTAGTCGTCTCTGCATGTAACAACAATCTTTAGTCGTCTCTGCATGTAATAACAACCTCTAGTCGTCTCTGTATGTAACAACAATCTTTAGTTGTCTCTGCATGTAACAACAATCTTTAGTCGTCTCTGCATATAACAATAACCTCTAGTCGTCTCTGCATGTAACAACAATCTCTAGTCGTCTCTGTATGTAACAACAACCTCTAGTCGTCTCTGCATGTAACAACAACCTCTAGTCGTCTCTGTATGTAATAACAACCTCTAGTCGTCTCTGCATGTAACAACAACCTCTAGTCGTCTCTGTATGTAACAACAATCTCTAGTCGTCTCTGCATGTAACAACAACCTCTAGTCGTCTCTGTATGTAACAACAATCTTTAGTCGTCTCTGCATGTAACAATAACCTCTAGTCGTCTCTGCATGTAACAACAATCTTTAGTTGTCTCTGCATGTAACAACAACCTCTAGTCGTCTCTATATGTAACAACAATCTTTAGTTGTCTCTGCATGTAACAATAACCTCTAGTCGTCTCTGTATGTAACAACAACCTCTAGTCGTCTCTGTATGTAATAACAATCTTTAGTTGTCTCTGCATGTAACAACAACCTCTAGTCGTCTCTGTATGTAACAACAACCTCTAGTCGTCTCTGTATGTAACAATAACCTCTAGTCGTCTCTGTATGTAACAACAACCTCTAGTCGTCTCTGCATGTAACAACAACCTCTAGTCGTCTCTGTATGTAACAACAATCTCTAGTCGTCTCTGTATGTAACAACAACCTCTAGTCGTCTCTGCATGTAACAACAACCTCTAGTCGTCTCTGTATGTAATAACAACCTCTAGTCGTCTCTGCATGTAACAACAACCTCTAGTCGTCTCTGTATGTAACAACAAGCTCTAGTCGTCTCTGTATGTAACAACAACCTCTAGTCGTCTCTGCATGTAACAACAACCTCTAGTCGTCTCTGCATGTAACAACAACCTCTAGTCGTCTCTGCATGTAACAACAACCTCTAGTCGTCTCTGCATGTAACAACAATCTTTAGTCGTCTCTGCATGTAACAACAATCTCTAGTCGTCTCTGTATGTAACAACAACCTCTAGTCGTCTCTGCATGTAACAACAATCTTTAGTCGTCTCTATATGTAACAACAATCTCTAGTCGTCTCTGTATATAACAACAACCTCTAGTCGTCTCTATATGTAACAACAATCTTTAGTCGTCTCTGCATGTAACAACAACCTCTAGTCGTCTCTGCATGTAACAACAACCTCTAGTCGTCTCTGAATGTAACAACAATCTGTAGTCGTCTCTGCATGTAACAACAACCTCTAGTCAGCAAAAATTTTCCGTAACAGTCATATAGAAGTTACATAACCTATGTGTTAATTACCTTCAAGAAATCATTTTCGCGGTAAGAAATTTTAACGAATTCGCAAAATTTCGAGAGAAACCAAGTGCGAAATTCTTCCCAGAAAAAAATCTAAAATTACAGGATGAACTGGGTAGAAATAAAACTCACACGAATGAAAGAAGATTATTCCTTAGATTATTCTCCAGGCATCATCAATTACAATCGCACTATGTACACCTTAAACTTTTATTTTTGCCACTTTTTGTTTCACTAGTGAGTTTTTTCCTCTCTTCTGCGAAAACTTATTTCCGAGAAAAATTTATAGAAGCTTGACTCGCGAAATAAAAAAGAAATATTCTGAAATGAAATTTGTGAAAAATCCTTTCGGGGTTTTTATATCGCAGCGGCGATATCAAAAAGCGAAAAAGGGCCCTGGCCGAGGTTTTAAACCCCCCCCAAAAATGCTAAGTTGTAAATACATTTGGGAGTTATTGGACAGAAGTTCATTGGCAGATATTTTCGCGATTTAGTCTTGAAAAAAAAATACCAAAGATAGCAATAAAGTTCGCTTTTGTGCGCCATAGTTATGGCCAATAATAATATTCAAAATGATGAGTCAGATGAAGATTTGTGTTTTTTGCAATTTTGTTTTTCTATTATTAGGTGAATGATGATGGTCGCGCAAATGTATTATCATTTCATCCTCATAATTTTTGAAAAAAGAAAAATGGAGTGTTTGATGATGTCAGATGAAGTTTGACATCGTTCAAACTTTCCATACCCAACATTTTCTCCCTCATACAACGCACTCTTTATGTTAAGGCCCGACGAAAGCCGATCCAACATTTCATCCAACATCCATTTTTATGATGTTGGATGAAATAAATGTTGGATCGGTTTGTAGTATGAAATAAAATTTAAATTTTCAAAAAAGAAGAAAAAACTCATGTTGGATGATGTTTTGTTTCTGAACAAATTTTCCTGCAACATTTTTTAGTCAAAACTTTGATGTTGTGTTGAATCGGTTTGGTGGAGTGTTTCTCATATATCGAACATCTCAGATTTTCGAACGTTTTAAAAACTTTTCGAATCACAAACGTTCCAAAAAGTATTCGATTATTCGAAATATTATGAAAACCAAACCCTTATCTGTGATGAATTAGCAAATCTAAAAAAAGAAGGGAATTAAGAAGAAGTGGAAGAAAAGAAGTGGAAGAAAAGCGATAAATAAACAGTTTTAGGGAATGATGCGCAAAATGAGAGCAAGGAAGAAAATGCAGAAGACTTGAGCTATGAATTTATCCTTATCGATATATTGGAATGAAACCCCATGCCTTTGGGATGTTTTTCACAAAGATTACAACAAAAGAAATGTAAAGGAACACTCGCCTATACGTCCATCGCAACTACGTTAGACACAACCGTTGCATCAGTTAAAGCGAAAATAAACGGGTGACGAGAACTTAACAAAGAGCGCAAAATAAAAAGTGGACAATCAACCAATGAGCTTTACGCTTCAAGGTGGGTGCATTACGAAAGATTGGCTTTCCTTGTTGCAGTTATCGGAGCATCGAAAAGTAGAAACGCTTTAAAGTGAGTAAATTTAAATCAAGAAAACGTGATTGAATCAAACTGCGTGCCGACACCACCCTATAGAGGACAAGCATTTAACTCGCCAAGACAAGCATTCACCGTACCTCCACCACAGGGCCAGGATCAAAGTATAGACATGTATATACACATGTCGAATAAATAAAAATATGTATGCGTGAAGATTTAATTTTTGCTCTTCTATATTTCAGTTTTGAAAGATTATTTCTTATGGCATCTAAAAAAATTTGTCAACTGTCGTTCCTTTTAAACAATGCTTCCATTGCCATTCAACGGCCCCTTCGTTTACAAAATGATTTGTGAAACTTTCCCTGACCGACTTAGCTGAAACGGTAGCGTTGTGTCCGGATAAACTGAATCTGCAACAACATTATTTCGTCACTCCCCCTCTCTATAAAATATCCATTTTCGAGGCAAGAATCGGCTAAGGATATAGGAAGATAAGCGGCCAATGAATTTGTATTTTTTATGAGCATGTTATGCAAAGCCAGTGCAGAAAGAATTACGTTTTCCGCATGTTTCGGCTCGAGATTAATTGCGGTGAAAACAATGCGCCATCTGTTAGCTAAAATTCCAAAAAGATTTTCGGATATCTTTCGACCTCGGCTGTGTTTGTAATTTTATATCCTTTTTCTAGCGTAAGTTTTTTCTGCGGGTAGGGCTGCATCATAAAGCTTTAAGTTCAAAAGCATCATCTGTCAATAAAAACATAAGGCACAACTTCTCCATTTAGTAATGGGTCGCTTTTTGGAAGATTTACAGACGCTTTTTCGATACATGCATGTAAGAAACTTTTATTGTAAAGTCCAGAATCTCTACTGATTCTACTACTCTACCGTTCCATCCGACATCTGCATAGATATATTCACCCGCAATCGGTAGTAAAATTATCGAATGGGTGTGTTTATAATTATAATAATATGTTTCAACATTTTTTGGCTTTCTGATTGTGACGAGTTTTCCATCAATGGCACCCAAGGAGCGAGGATAGTTTCGTCTTTGTTCAAAATTTCTAGAAACAACGATTGCTTTACAACATCCCTTTACAATGTATGCAACCGCGTTCAACGAAATTTGAAATTGAAAGCTAAGAGGTTGAAATGATTCCCTGGTTGCCATGAATTGCAGCGTGAGGGTCCTTTATCACCTAAAATTGGCATGATTTCTAGTGTAGGATGATGAGAGTATTCGAAAGTGAAAATTATGCCAATTAGGGCGTATTTAAAGAAGTAATTATTTTTTTACCCGCACCAAATAAGAATAAAAATGTTTGTGCAAACATACGTTTTTTATGAGAAGTACGAATTTTTTTGACGATATTCCACCTGACTCTGATAGAATCTCTGAAAAAAAATATAGCATACTATATACATATAAAACGAATCTTAAAAGATATCAGTTCTTTTAGGGTTAGTTTTACAATATTCCTTATCTTCAGGACTTTGAGAGGAGTAAAGAGAATTGATGCTTTTAACAAAAATGCTTTAAATCTCAGACAATACTTCATTATATCATCACAACGATAATTTTATGAAAATCCTAAATCCTCACGATGGTTTGATAAGAAGAGTATGATAAATAGATGAACATATTGACTGCAGACAGACGAGAAGAAACCAAAAACAACCAAACAAATTGAAACAGACTTTTTAAAGCTACACATTTTGTTATAAGAACGTCTATTTTCAACTGCAGAATGGATGTGCTTATTTTTTCAGCCTCGAAAGTTCTTATTTGTGTTCTTTCAAAAAAGAAAGCGAAATTATTGTTTGTTAATGGGAGTTGTTGTTCTCTTGAAATTATCTTATTGTGTAAAAGATACATAAAAAGGGAGAAACCGCTGAAAATAATTTTATTTTGGTATTTCTAGACTTTTTGTTCTTAGCCGTAATTATATATATATATATAAACTAAATCTCCATCTTAGTTCCTATAAAGTAAGTTCTTATAAAAGAAATGTATATAAGAAAAAAATATCGCCCGCGATGAGTACAATTATAATGGCCACCATGCACGAAGAAAAGATGAAATCAACAGAGCATTCTTTCTTATTACTTGTAGAATAACATTCTTATTCGGTCACAATTTTATAAAGAACAAGATATAAATATGTAGACATTAAAACAGACAATTTTTTAAACGAAAAATTTGTTTAAAACCTGCCGCCATTATGCCATCCCACAACCAAGAATTCATGTTCTTTGAAATATCGTTCACACAATAAAAAAAACATTTTTAATGTTGCCATTAGCAATGAATATTCTATTGTTCAACATCTCCATTGAGATTAAATTAAATATTCTGTTAAATATGCGATTTGTTTTTTGAGAAAGACACGATAAATTCTGCTCAGCTTCAATTAAGATTCAGTTTTCTTAACCGCGTCGTTTTTTAAATGTTTAACATCGTTCTAATTGTGCTTAAATTATTCATACGAACAACGTAGAACAAAAGCGCGCCAAATACAATAAAATGACAAAATTAAACACCACGATTTTATTGTAAAGTTTCGTAAAAATATTTGATAAACACACTATTTTTCTTTTTATAAAAACGTGACTTACACTCTGTATTCTCAACAAATTCTGATATGTCTTGAAGAATGAAATCCATAATTTTTTAAATCGCTCTGAAAGATTAAACTTTGACCACACTGTTTTGATAAACCATACTCGAAAAACTGACACGAAAATTTATAAGGCTATCGTTACACTTACTTTTTTACTTTTACTGATAAAAGAAAAGTTTATCAACTTGATTGTACGTTCGATTTCAACGCAATTTCACGAACTCAATGTTGTTTGGGAGGGGAATGGTAAGAAAGTTGCTAATTAAGATAATGTTGTTTATCTTTGTATTCATTTTTTTTATTATTTTTTTTTTACTATAAATTTGACATATAAGCGTTAACTACAATTTTTTAAAAGTATTCAGACATGCAAATAACAAAAAAAAGAAAAAAAGAAGTTCATTCAGCGAGATCGAGCCTTACTTAGTAATATTTTTTGAGGAAGTGAAGCAAATATTTTATAAAAAATCTATAAATTATTTATAGCTACCTATGTTTATTATCGCATGCGTGAAGAAATTTACGACATTTCCACCCTCCCCCCAGGCTCCCCGCATTTAGTGTTATTATAAGAAACTTTTTATCATCGAAATTTAAATCATTTTTCCATTATAACCAACATCTAAGTAAAGAATCAAAACATGATGAGAATAAGAAAATAATTTTACCGCTGGTTAAAACAAATTCAACTTTTATTAATAACTTAACTGATTGAGAAAAATATTAAAAATTTAAAATAAAAAAAAATTGCGGTTTTATTAAAGCGAAAGGAAATTGCTACACGCAGTGTATGATGGAAGCTCTATTTAAATGCAGATAATACGTGAAGACACTGATCAACATTACAACCTGCTCGAGTTGTTGTTGCCTCTTTTTTTTGGTGAGTTGAACAAGGACATTGTAAAATACTCGATTGGGTGTGGCATGTAGTCAAATTTTCCATATTTTTTGCGAAGAGAGTATAAAGCCGTTCTGTACTTGCTTAAATAAACTTATTTAGAGTCTTATTTAGAGAAAATAAAGCAAATAGCTATAGGTTTTATAAATCAATTTTACAAGCTAATTTTTTTTCCTTTTGGTAAACGTTATGATTACTTCATCTGCTGTTTTTGGAGAAGTTTCCTAAAAAAACGTCCATATTTTCACAAAGTATTAAAGGGGTAACTGGTGCATAACATCTTTGCAAACTTGATGAGAGCGATGCTTCTAATAACAAAAAGTTTACAAAAGCTAGAAAATTTCTTTAGTGCAAATACATAAACACTTTATTTGTATCAATTTTCGCGTGTATTAATTTTCGCGCATATTAATTTTTGCGCATGTTCAAAACGGCAAAAGGCTTTAGACACAATAGATGCGTTTCTTTTGCCGCAAATCATAAAAAAACACAGAACGAAAAAAAAAATTACGTTCCAAACGTCTTCCATAATTAATTATGGTTCTTGCAAAATAAAGATAATTTTTGCACGCATACTTTTTCGCGCAAAACCCGATTTCTTGTACTAAATTTCGCGCAAAACCCGATTTTTTGTACTAAATTTCGCGCACTGACGGACTTTTTTGAAAAATTAGTACGATTAAGGTAGAAAGAAATTAAACAGTCAAAATAATTCTTAGATATTATTTATTTTTCATTCTTTTTAATTTCAATCAGGGGTTGTATTTCCTCCGTATTTTCTGTTACCTTATAAAAGGTAGTGATAAAGTTGATGGTTGACGGAAAAGCAGATATTGTTATTGGTAGTCCCTCTGCTACTTCCCAATTGTACAATACTGGTGTACTGAAAACTACGTTCATTTTTTCATCACAAAGATTGGCAATTTCAAATGTTGCAACGCTCGAATGTTCACGTGTGATCAAAAACAAACAGCGTGAATGAGAAACTGGTTTCGTGCTACTGTTGATACCAAAATGTTTATATTCTTTTAAATCATGCTCGGTTTGATAACTCTGTTTCTTGTGAGAACACACGCACATTTCAAGGGATACATTTGGGTCTTTACATGTCGTGTATTTATTATATAAAGATATTCTCTGCCAGTGTTGAACTTGTAACATGTCTAAACTTTCATTCCGCTTCGTGTTAAAGAAAACATGAAAGTTGAATAACTCTTCTTTATGTCGATCGGTTAACACGACTAGGTCAAACACGTATATCGTTCCTGTTCCAGAATCTTTGGCGATGATATTTTTTATGGAATTTACTGTTAAACGAACACAGCGGTGCGTTGGGGAATGTTGCTGCAGCAAAGTGAGCTTATTGTTGAGATATCCTGCAGAGAATTCGCCCAGCCATGTTAGAAATTGTTTATATACATGGTCATCCATACTAAGAAAGCTTATTTTGTTTATACATTTACAGAGAGAGTATTTTCTTCCGGGAAGGTCTTGACAGTCTACCCTTTCATGTGGAAATGGAGACATCAGACTTCCTTTTTTATCTCTATGGTTGTTTTTGCTTGTGACGGAAACTGCGTCCAAGACATCAAAGAGCATATCACGCAAGTCCACGACACTCGTTAAGGCGTTCTGATTGTCTATCAAGGCGTTAAACCTTTTCTCTCCAACAATACTCGAAAATGTTTTTGGTAAAATCATAAACAAAAACGGATCATATACTTCAAATCTCCCTGTGAGTGTGTCCATGGAATATTTATTAGTTTTGCCTCCATGGTCAGACCACAATATAGATATCGTGTCGTCAGATGTACCAAGGTATTGAATAAATTTTGAGAGGTGTTTATCTATAGCTTTTATTCGCATCCCTGTGAACTCGTGAGCAAAGTTGATGTGTGTATATGATAGTAGTGGTTTTGAATTTTTTATCTTACTTCTACTGTGCAGAGCAGTAGCAATGTAGTCGATGAAATACGAACTCAATATTTTTCCATTCAAGCATGCCATTTTTCCTGAATTATAAAGATTGGTAGCACCATAAAGTTTCAGAACCTCACATGACATATGCGTCAGACCGAGGCTATCAACTCCGTATGATTTAGTTAGATTTTGAACTTCATTCCAAACCTCCTGATAATCAACTTCAGATTTGCTGTTTAACTTTCGGTTACCGGTTAATAAGGAACCCCACGCATCGTACCAGCAGGTATCTTCCTGGAGCATTGTTTCGTAACCGGCATCTTTGAAAAGTTTGAACAGTTTCTCAAAATTATACTTACGATTTGACACGCTGTCAAATAATACACTGCCCGACAAAAACGCTTGCAGATTGACATAAGTAAATGGAGCTAAACTTTGAAAGCCTTCGAAATCCAAAACCTGTGTTTTGCTTTCCTTATCGGTACTAATTGATGTCAATGCTTTGACTGTGTTCGGTAAAATACGATAGAAGTGTTGCCTGGAAACGGAGTCAATAACAAAAATGTTAACGTTTAGTTTTGGACGTGTTTCTTGAGAGCTTGATTTATACGTTGACACCTTTGGTGGGAGCTGTAGCAGCTGATGAATTTTATTTTTTTTATCTTTTCGGCAAGAAAGAAAAACAAAGTCAACATCAGGATTCATCTTAAGGTATGTAAAATAATGCTCAAACATTTCTTTCAAAGCCGTGGTATTTTCTAAAGCAATGTGATTCATTTACCGGTACCCGAGTCCATAACTGCCAATGTAATTTGAATATTTCCACAAATATTGTCGTTGCAAACCAAGTTAAACGTTTCAGAATCACCCGTGTTTACAGACGTATTAAAATGACAAATGGGTGGGTAGCGTTTCTTTTTGCACTTTGGGATTTTTGGTACTTTTTCTTGTTGTAATATTTTTTAGCTTCGCTACACGTGTTCATATAATTCGAGTACAGCTGACATTTTGTTTTTCGTTTAGACTTTTTGTTGTCAATATTAAGGCGGTATGAACATGTGTCATTACCTTGCTTCTGCTGCGTCATTTCGACGCTAGCTCCCTCGCTAATATCATCTACCAGTGATGAGTTTGATTTGATTTTATTGTTTGTATTATCAAAATTTACATCTTTGCTTGCTTCAGCCGAAGGCGACGGACTTGCAAAATGAGAGGAGGGTTTCGTAAGAGGTGGTATGGAGCCGTGCGCTTTCTGCGACTGAATACTTTCTGAAAGCAGAATATTACCATTCGGCTCTTCGTTGTTTATCCCAGAGGCTATTTCGAAAGTTGACACCCCATCTTCTTGATCTTTCAAATCATTTGGTTGTTGCGGAGGTCTTTTCGAAGTATCAATCGTTTGGGTTTTTGTTTCAGTTGCAACTTGTTCTTCTTCTTCAATAGGAACTTCGTTGTTTTCTGACTCGCCATCTGCGTCATCATCTTCTTCTAAGATGGTATCGCTACCTTCTTTATTCTTTGCCTCGATAATGTTATGTGAGGAAATCGTGTTTGCAAAATGCGTCTCTGCGTCTCTCTCGTCTTTTTTGAGTTCCTCTTTATTTGATGGCATTTTGATCGAGCTCTGCGTTTTACCAAAACTTTCTTTCTCGTGAACAGTGTCGAATTGATTGTTATATTTATTCTGGGTAGATAAGTCATTTCTTGAAGGTTGGTTGTCAGCTGCATAGTGGTCGGTAACTGTTTCTGGCGATGCGTATTTGGTTGATGGAGACAAAACATTATCATTGATACGACTAGGAGCTAAAATAAAGCAGAACACATAACGTAACAACAAACATCTATTTAAGCTAAATTCACACTGAAAACGCAGTTCCTTGCGGCGCAGCACGTCGCCGAATGACTTTTGCATTTTTTTGTTTACTTTAAATTTAAAATACTTCGTTTTAGTTTTGTATACAATAGAAAAAAACAGCTGATTCTAGAGTAACAATGAAAAATGCTCATTTAAGCATGCGGCAACGCAAAACGCTGCGGCAAGATTCGATCCAAACTGGCCGCAGCGCCATGCGGCAAACCGAAAGTGAGTATACATCATTTAGCGGCTGCTATATATGGTGAAAACGCGCCGCGACGCATAACTTTTTCGGTGTGAATTTAGCCTTACCCGTATTTTTGTGTGTGTATGTATTTTTTTTATCCACTTTGTTGCAACGAGCGAATTCCCAGAAAAATCGCTGCAATTATCGCCCAAGGAAGTATCATGTTAGCGTTACGGCTCGTGTTTTTTTTAATGGCATATTTCTCACATTATCGAACAGTTTTCACAAAACATTTAGATAGCTTCTCCACAAACATGCTACCAACAAGATAACACCGTTCGTAATAAATGAAATGAGAATCAGAAATTAAAAGATTTCAGGAAAACGATACCTGTTTCATTCTGAAATAAATCTTCTTCTTGCGGTAGATAGCTTGCCTTCTCTGCCCAAATATTTGGCTTACGGAAGTGTGATGCCAAGAAGTAGATAAAGATGATAGCAGCGGTAAGAAACACAACCTAGAGAAAAGAAAAACTAATTCTTACAGTGTGATCGGCATAAATTTAAGGTGATTGATACTAGCAAACTACACGTTTTTTTATAAGAAACCACTTTGTAGGAAACTGACTAGTCGCCCTCTGATAAATAAAGAAACTTTTAACTAGTTAAAAAAATTTTAAAAATTTAATTACGAAACATTTTTTACACACGCCTTTCATCAATTACCATAGTGACAGTTACACTCAGGTGGGTTTAGGAGCAGACATCATTTTAGGTAATGAATCAAAGGTGAGTTATTTCACCTGTTCTTGTATTTATGTTGATGAAAATCTTGATATCTTATAAAACGTATAGCGCCTTTTTTTGAGGAATCTTGTAATGATTTATTTTTTTTATTTATGTAACTCTCATATGTTGACAAAAGTTTAAATCTATCCTTTTTATTAGTCACAAATGACAATAGAAAAATATGGACAATTCCTATGGGACCAACATGATATCATAATTTATGAAGAGTTATTAAAAGTTTAAAATTTGAATGTGATTACCTTGAGAACGAAAAAAGCTTTTTGAAAAATTTAAAGAACTCGAATTCTACATCTTCACATCGAATGATATATCCTAAAATGCTGAATTGACATTTTAGTGTTTTTAAGTGTCGTCAGCTTTTTGGTTAAGTATATTTTTCAAACAATTTAGGTCTTATTTATGGCGATTTATATTTTTGTTTTTTATGTGGTTAACCACCAATTTCGAGGGATATACCCTGCCGATTGTTTCCAGAAAGCAATTCTTAAGCGTTAAAAGCTCTTATTTGTGGTACAGACACTTTTTTGAAATCTCTGCCCTACTAGACAACGATCAAATCCACAACCTCTTGGACATAAGTTTTTTACCGATCTTTTGCAGCTTTACTAACAAAATTGAATTTCTGGCTTAATTTTTGTCCCTTTCTCAAATCTCGTAACTTTAGGGTCACGGCATGATTTACGCCTATAAGATATTCTATTATTTTCTAATGTTTTGCTAAACCTTCCGGCTGCTGCAACTGTCCTCACACGGAGCCAAAAAAAAGTTGTATTTTAATTTTAAAGAATCATAACTTCACTTACCCGATATTTTATCCGTAATGACATTTCAAAAGATTCGTGTTTTGTTAATTCATGTTAATTCATTTGATTTTTCTTCACTGGTGTTAGAAGTAAAAATATACTGAAGATGTGGAATCGCGGGGTGGTTTTTATTGTTTACCGTCCACACATGGCCGGTTTGATACTAATCTGTCTATGGCTTGACTTACCTCATACACTAATTTCTTATATGGAAAGCATGTATGTGTTTTTGATTTGAGCGGTGTTTTGTGTCACCCACGGTTGTTAAGATACACAATACAATAATCGTAATATTGTATTAAAGAGGTCGTAGAAACCAATCGCGTGAAGTTGATCGCAGCTATTTTTCGTTATACTCATTTTCAGCAGTACACAGTTGACTGCTTCGTTCCCAGTCCCTGTTTTCTACCTATTGACGAAAAGAAAAGAAAAAGACCTTTTAAGCTTAGCTGCCAACCTCGATCCAGGGCTCTTTGTCTCTTTTTTATAACGGGACGTTCCGTTATAAAAAAGAGACAAAGAGCCCTGGGATCGAGGTTGCTTAGCTGCTAGAAACGTCACGTAAAAAATACAAAATGGTAGAAATCTCCTTTTACTTCTTTTACTAATCGGCAGCTTGTCCCAAGCCTTTTTATGTTTTTTTACATTATGACAGATAAACTTGAAAAATATTATTAGATACTTTTGTTTCAGTGTTGAGAACTCCTACTGGGGATCTGTAGCTGCATTCTTTTTAACTTTGATCCCCGATAATCGACGCAAAAGGGAGTAACAAGGATAACAATATTTCTTGAGGATTTCACTAGTAAGATTTTTGAAAGAATTATGCACAACAGAGTTCTTCGCTTCTTTACCGAGAATTCTATCTTTTGTAAGAAGCAATTTGGCTTTGGAATCAGACACTTTACAAAATATGCAATAACGCAACTTTTGGAGGACATTCGTCAATATTTCAGTGATGGAAAGTTTACTTTGGGTATTCTTATCGAACTCTAAGCGATACCGTTGATCACAACATATTATTAGGTAAACTAAATGGCGCATGGGATAAGTGGGGTAACATTAAAATGGTTTAAAAGTTATCTGAGTCAACGAACTCAATACATAGATATTGGCAGTGACAAAAAACTAATAAGCTAACAATTAAATGTGGTGTTCCAAGGTTCATTCATGGGCCAGTCTTATTTTCAATATATGTAATGATCTACGCATTTGTTCTGAAATCCTAAATTCTATTATTATGTTTGCAGATGACACAAATTTGTTTTACTCCCATAAATGTATTAATACTCTTTATAAGACTGTAAATATCGAGTTAAACAAATTATGTTGCTAATAATTATCACTAAATATAAGAAAAAAAAAGTATACATTATTCCACATGAGATTTCACGGGAGATATCCACTAAATTCTTAGGTGTGATACTTGATGAAAGTATAAAGTGGCACCAACATAAACCTATGGTAAATTTAAATGTTTCAAATTTACTCGCATTCTTACAACGCCCGTAACCTTCTAAACAAACAACGTCTAATACAATTGTAATACTCTTTTTATACATAGCCATATTAATAACGCCAACACAGTTTGGGGTAGCACCAATAAAATACAGTCATTTTACCTTCATCAAAAACATGCTGCAAGAATAATCAATTTTAAAAATATGCTGACTCATTCCAGGCTATTAATTCAGTAAATGAAAGCCTTGATTGTCACATTCACATTACTCAACACAAATACACGAGAAGATCTGCAAATCTCTGTGACCCTCTGACAATATAATATCCGAGTTATGTGATGCGCTATAATCAAGATTTTCGTTTAGTCGGGTCTTTCCGGTGTCATGGGGAATTAGGAAGCAGGGAATTAAGACTCCATAGTCATAATTCCCTAGTGAATTAGGATTTCAGTCATTTTTCCTAGTGTTTTAAGACTTAAGGTAGTTCTAAATTCCCTATCGGATTTAGGAATGCATCGGTGAATTGGACTCCAAGGTAATGGTTTGTTAATGATAAAACAATTTTCAAAGAAAAATCATCTTTAAAAAGAAATCAAACAAAATTACCAATAAATTGTATATCAAAATGTTTATACAATATTAGTATTGGATGTATGTACACATGCAGAAGTATAAAAATATAAAAATGTGCTTAAAATAATATTAACAATGGAACGATAATATTTCAACAAATTCCAAAAAATAGTTCCATTGAAAGTTATTTCGCTCAAGGTACATTATTTCGTTGTACTTTTGGAAACGGTCGCAATTTTTTCTCCACTAAACACGAAATGAGATGGCTTCTCATCTGCTGCACATCAAATCGAGCTTCAATGGGGCAATTTCCCATCCAGAATTCCGCTGCGTAAGCAATGGCAAATACGCCACAGTTGAAACCGTCTTCTTGCTTTTGAACAGGAAGAAATGACATTGTAAGTTTCCAGTTGAGTGTCTTTGAATTTTCGATAGAGTGCGTTTAAAACTCCCTCAATGTATACCGACCAGCTTTGTTTTTCAAGCTGTCGCAAATTTGAACACAGTCACAGGAACAAAAGGAGAGTAGCCAATGTTGGTTTCCGTCATGCAGCAACTGTATGTGCTCGTTACTAACTGCTCTGAATGGATAATTTGTTTTCTTTTGTGAATTGAGCACTGACTGGAAGCGGTGCCTAAAGCTTTGCATATAAGTTTTTGGGCAGCGTCCATTATGTTATCGTTAAGCCAGGCATCTTTAGACATAAAAATTATTTTATCTTCTTCTTTTAAGTAATAAAACTCATTTTGTAACCAGAACGCAATATCTTCGTCTTTAGAGAGTGATTCAACAACATTTTTTCCAGTAAATTTTGTATACGATGTACCATGAATACTTTTCTTTACAAAAGAATAAGCCAAGCCGATCTCCATTTCTTTTCGCTGATAAGATTGGATATGTCTAAGATAAGTCCGCTATTTTGACCAAATACTTTCGTCAATTTTCTGACACTATCTTGATCAGATTTGGCGATAAGAGTGCTCGAATTCTTCATGCGTCTGAATGTAAACACGTGGAAGCAGTTGTATTCCTTTTTGTTTTACGAGTTGAAACTTAGAGCATGTTTCGAATTATTGAATGGTATTCCTGTATTGGGTTTTTAGAGCTGGAAATAGCGTTAATATATAGAAATATGTTTGTAAAGTACGTACCTCTCCTGAAGTTAGACTTTTCTCCTTTGTTGATATTTTCAGGATAGCCTCTAATAAAAATCTTCAATTGATGAAAAATCATAATGTTTTGTTCTGGTTTTATAACCACGTGAATTAAAATTTCAAAATATAAATTCGGAATAACTTGAGTTCGGAGTTCGAGATGATCTATTTCAATACAAAAGTCCTAATTTCACTAGTGAAAATATTGACTTCATTATTACAACGAGTCGTATTTTCTGGTAGAGTCCTAATTCCCCAATGGATTCCTAATTCACTAGGGTATTAAGACTCCCCAAGTCAAAAATCCCTAGGGATTTAAGACTCATGGGTCTGAACTTCCCGTTACACCGGTCCTGCAGTTTTCACATCGTGGAATACAACTTTGGGAAGGATGGAAGGATGTGTTTGTGCTTTGCGCACACTTCTTTTTCGCTTTTCTTGTTTATATTTAAAATTTAAGTTGGATATTTATCACCTATCTTGAATATATGTATTTTGAGGTCTTTAGCTACCTATGAGGAACCAGGGGCCATGTTCTCGAATTATCCCAGCTTTAGCTAGTTGGTTAAAAGTGAAAGTACCTAGCTTGTTAGCAAGCTACAGAATTTTTGGATCTTTTTGTGAATCCAATGCTTTTCACTCCGAGAAGGTGTCCAGATAGTTAGACTTTTGAGGGGCGTAGCCAGAAAAAATTAACCTTGATCGAACTTTTGAGCCGTAGGGTCAACATCGCACCATAGATGCAATAATACGCTGTAAGATCCCTAACGAGTCCATGGCGGAGCTTTGAAAGCTAACGGCTTTTTACGCCCTTTAGGCACTAAAACGCCGTAAAACGACTCTCTGAGATACACGATACGCGTTAAGTCTTCTGAACAATTGATCGAAAAAGGGGAATAAATGACAACATAAAATACAGCTTCTTCGTGCCGTTTCAGCTAAATACGAATTCACGTTCGATAACAACATCATGCTTTCTTCACCTTCACAACTCCACTGACCTTGTTTTCATTTTTGATT
The DNA here is from genome assembly GCA_030067915.1 of Hydractinia echinata. Lineage (NCBI taxonomy): Eukaryota > Metazoa > Cnidaria > Hydrozoa > Anthoathecata > Hydractiniidae > Hydractinia > Hydractinia echinata. Next base: position 5,069,498 of record JASGCC010000002.1, on the reverse strand, counting down.
TTTTCGCGTATTTTCATATAGCCTTATATGGAGCGAATTTTTAACCTATCTGCGAAAGTTTTTAGCCAATAGGATGCGTCCACTCTATTTTAAGAGAAATAAAGCAAATAGCTATAGGTTTTATAAATCAATTTTAACAAGCTAATTTTTTTTCCTTTTGGTAAACGTTGATGATTACTTCATCTGCTGTTTTTGGAGAAGTTTCCTAAAAAACGTCCATATTTTCACAAAGTATTAAAGGGGTAACTGGTGCATAACATCTTTGCAACTTGATGAGACGATGCTTCTAATAACAAAAAGTTTACAAAAGCTAGAAAATTTCTTTAGTGCAATACATAAACACTTTATTTGTATCAATTTTCGCGTGTATAATTTTCGCAGCATATTAATTTTTGCGCATGTTCAAAACGGCAAAAGGCTTTAGACACAATAGATGCGTTTCTTTTGCCGCAAATCATAAAAAAACACAGAACGAAAAAAAAAAATTACGTTCCAAACGTCTTCATAATTAATTATGTTCTTGCAAAATAAAGATAATTTTTGCACGCATACTTTTTCGCGCAAAACCCGATTTCTTGTACTAATTTCGCGCAAAACCCGATTTTTTTGTACTAAATTTCGCGCACTGACGGACTTTTTTTGAAAAATTAGTACGATTAAGGTAGAAAGAAATTAAACAGTCAAAATAATCTTAGATATTATTTATTTTTTTCATTCTTTTTAATTTCAATCAGGGGTTGTATTTCCTCCGTATTTTCTGTTACCTTATAAAAGTAGTGATAAGTGATGGTTGACGGAAAAGCAGAATTGTTATTGGTAGTCCCTCTGCTACTTCCCAATTGTACAATACTGGTGTACTGAAAACTACGTTCATTTTTTCATACACAAAGATTGGCAATTTCAAATGTTGCAAACGCTCGAATGTTCACGTGTGATCAAAAACAAACAGCGTGAATGAGAAATGTTTCGTGCTACTGTTGATACCAAAATGTTTATCTTTTAAATCATGCTCGGTTTGATAACTCTGTCTTGTGAGAACACACGCACATTTCAAGGGATACATTTGGGTCTTTACATGTCGTGTATTTATTATATAAAGATATTCTCTGCCATGTGTGAACTTGTAACATGTCTAAACTTTCATTCCGCTTCGTGTTAAAGAAAACATGAAAGTTGAATAACTCTTCTTTATGTCGATCGGTTAACACGACTAGGTCAAACACGTATATCGTTCCTGTTCCAGAATCTTTGGCGATGATATTTTTTATGGAATTTACTGTTTAAACGAACACAGCGGTGCGTTGGGGAATGTTGCTGCAGCAAAGTGAGCTTATTGTTGAGATAATCCTGCAGAGAATTCGCCCAGCCATGTTAGAAATTGTTTATATACAGGTCATCCATACTAAGAAAGCTTATTTTGTTTATACATTTACAGAGAGAGTATTTTCTTCCGGGAAGGTCTGACAGTCTACCCTTTCATGTGGAATGGAGACATCAGACTTCCTTTTTTATCTCTATGGTTGTTTTTGCTTGTGACGGAAACTGCGTCCAAGACATCAAAGAGCATATCACGCAAGTCCACGACACTCGTTAAGGCGTTCTGATTGTCTATCAAGGCGTTAAAACCTTTCTCTCCAACAAATACTCGAAAATGTTTTTGGTAAAATCATAAACAAAAACGGATCATATACTTCAAATCTCCCTGTGAGTGTGTCCATGGAATATTTATTAGTTTGCCTCCATGGTCAACCACAATATAGATATCGTGTCGTCAGATGTACCAAGGTATTGAATAAATTTTGAGAGGTGTTTATCTATAGCTTTTATTCGCATCCCTGTAACTCGTGAGCAAAGTTGATGTGTGTATATGATAGTAGTGGTTTTGAATTTTTTTATCTTACTTCTACTGTGCAGAGCAGTAGCAATGTAGTCGATGAAATACGAACTCAATATTTTTCCATTCAAGCATGCCATTTTTCCTGAATTATAAAGATTGGTAGCACATAAGTTTCAGAACTCACATGACATATGCGTCCAGACCGAGGCTATCAACTCCGTATGATTTAGTTAGATTTTGAACTTCATTCCAAACCTCCTGATAATCAACTTCAGATTTGCTGTTTAACTTCGGTTACCGGTAATAAAGGAACCCCACGCATCGTACCAGCAGGTATCTTCCTGGAGCATTTTTTCGTAACCGGCATATTTGAAAAGTTTGAACAGTTTCTCAAATTATACTTACGATTTGACAACGCTGTCAAATAATACACTGCCCGACAAAAACGCTTGCAGATTGACATAAGTAAATGGAGCTAAACTTTGAAAGCCTTCGAAATCCAAAACCTGTGTTTTGCTTTCCTTATCGGTACTAATTGATGTCAATGCTTTGACTGTGTTCGTAAAATACGATAGAAGTGTTGCCTGGAAACGAGTCAATAACAAAAATGTTAACGTTTAGTTTTGGACGTGTTTCTTGAGAGCTTGATTTATACGTTGACACCTTTGGTGGGAGCTGTAGCAGCTGATGAATTTTATTTTTTTTATCTTTTCGGCAAGAAGAAAAACAAAGTCAACATCAGGATTCATCTTAAGGTATGTAAAATAATGCTCAAACATTTCTTTCAAAGCCGTGTATTTTCTAAAGCAATGTGATTCATTTTACCGGTACCGAGTCCATAATGCCAATGTAATTTGAATATTTCCACAAATATTGTCGTTGCAAACCAAGTTAAACGTTTCAGAATCACCCGTGTTTACAGACGTATTAAATGAACAAATGGGTGGGTAGCGTTTCTTTTTGCACTTTGGGATTTTTGGTATTTTTCTTGTTGTATATTTTTTAGCTTCGCTACACGTGTTCATATAATTCGAGTACAGCTGACATTTTGTTTTTCGTTTAGACTTTTTTGTTGTCAATATTAAGGCGGTATGAACATGTGTCATTACTTGCTTCTGCTGCGTCATTTCGACGCTAGCTCCCTCGCTAATATCATCTACCAGTGATGAGTTTGATTTGATTTTATTGTTTGTATTATCAAATTTACATCTTTGCTTGCTTCAGCCGAAGGCGACGGGACTTGCAAAATGAGAGGAGGGTTTCGTAAGAGGTGGTATGGAGCCGTGCGCTTTCTGCGACTGAATACTTTCTGAAAGCAGAATATTACCATTCGGCTCTTCGTTGTTTATCCCAGAGGCTATTTCGAAAGTTGACAACCCATCTTTCTTGATCTTTCAAATCATTTGGTTTGCGGAGGTCTTTTCGAAGTATCAATCGTTTGGGTTTTTGTTTCAGTTGCAACTTGTTCTTCTTCTTCAATAGGAACTTCGTTGTTTTCTGACTCGCCATCTGCGTCATCATCTTTTCTAAGATGGTATCGCTACCTTCTTTATTCTTTGCCTCGATAATGTTATGTGAGGAAATCGTGTTTGCAAAATGCGTCTCTGCGTCTCTCTCGTCTTTTTTGAGTTCTCTCTTTATTTGATGGCATTTTGATCGAGCTCTGCGTTTTACAAAACTTTCTTTCTCGTGAACAGTGTCGAATTGATTGTTATATTTATTCTGGGTAGATAAGTCATTTCTTGAAGGTTGGTGTTCAGCTGCATAGTGGTCGGTAACTGTTTCTGGCGATGCGTATTTGGTTGATGGAGACAAAACATTATCATTGATACGACTAGGAGCTAAAATAAAGCAGAACACATAACGTAACAACAAACATCTATTTAAGCTAAATTCACACTGAAAACGCAGTCCTTGCGGCGCAGCACGTCGCCGAATGACTTTTGCATTTTTTTGTTTACTTTTTAAATTTTAAAATACTTCGTTTTAGTTTTGTATACATAGAAAAAACAGCTGATTCTAGAGTAACAATGAAAAATGCTCATTTAAGCATGCGGCAACGCAAAACGCTGCGGCAAGATTCGATCCAACTGGCCGCAGCGCCATGCGCAAACCGAAAGTGAGTATAATCATTTAGCGGCTGCTATATATGGTGAAACGCGCCGCGACGCATAACTTTTTCGGTGTGAATTAGCCTTACCCGTATTTTTGTGTGTGTATGTATTTTTTTTTATCCACTTTGTTGCAACGAGCGAATTCCCTAGAAAAATCGCTGCAATTATCGCCCAAGGAAGTATCATGTTAGCGTTACGGCTCGTGTTTTTTTTAATGGCATATTTCTCACATTATCGAACAGTTTTCACAAACATTTAGATAGCTTCTCCACAAAACATGCTACCAACAAGATAACACCGTTCGTAATAAATGAAATGAGATCAGAAATTAAAGATTTCAGGAAAACGATACCTGTTTCATTCTGAAATAAATCTTCTTTCTTGCGTAGATAGCTTGCCTTCTCTGCCCAAATATTTGGCTTACGGAAGTGTGATGCCAAGAAGTAGAATAAAGATGATAGCAGCGGTAAGAAACACAACCTAGAGAAAAGTAAAACTAATTCTTACAGTGTGATCGGCATAAATTTAAGGTGATTGATACTAGCAAACTACACGTTTTTTTATAAGAAACACTTTGTAGGAAACTGACTAGTCGCCTCTGATAAATAAAGAAACTTTTAACTAGTTAAAAAAATTTTAAAATTTAATTACGAAACATTTTTTCACACGCCTTTCATCAATTACCATAGTGACAGTTACACTCAGGTGGGTTTAGGAGCAGACATCATTTTAGGTAATGAATCAAAGGTGAGTTATTTCACCTGTTCTTGTATTTATGTTGATGAAAATCTTGATACTTATAAAAACGTATAGCCCTTTTTTTGAGGATCTTGTAATGATTATTTTTTTATTTATGTAACTCTCATATGTTGACAAAAGTTTAAATCTATCCTTTTTATTAGTCACAAAAGACAATAGAAAAAATATGGACAATTCCTATGGGACCAACATGATATCATAATTTATGAAGAGTTATTAAAAGTTTAAATTTGAATGTGATTACCTGAGAACGAAAAAAGCTTTTTGAAAAATTTAAAGAACTCGAATTCTACATCTTCACATCGAATGATATATCCTAAAATGCTGAATTGACATTTTAAGTGTTTTTAAGTGTCGTCAGCTTTTTGGTTAAGTATATTTTTTCAAACAATTTAGGTCTTATTTATGGCGATTTATTTTTTGTTTTTTATGTGGTTAACCACCAATTTCGGGGATATACCCTGCCGATTGTTTCCAGAAAGCAATTCTTAAGCGTTAAAAGCTCTTATTGTTTGGTACAGACACTTTTTTGAAATCTCTGCGCCTACTAGACAACGATCAAATCCACACCTCTTGGAATAAGTTTTTTACCGATCTTTTGCAGCTTTACTAACAAAATTGAATTTCTGGCTTAATTTTTGTCCCTTTCTCAAATCTCGTAACTTTAGGGTCACGGCATGATTTACGCTATAAGATATTCTATTATTTTCTAATGTTTTGCTAAACTTCCGGCTGCTGCAACTGTCCTCAACGGAGCAAAAAAAAGTTGTATTTTAATTTTAAAGAATCATAACTTCACTTACCCGATATTTATCCGTAATGACATTTCAAAAGATTCGTGTTTTGTTAATTCATGTTAATTCATTTGATTTTTCTTCACTGGTGTTAGAAGTAAAATAAATACTGAAGATTGTGGAATCGCGGGGTGGTTTTTATTGTTTACCGTCCACACATGGCCGGTTTGATACTTAATCTGTCATGGCTTGACTTACCTCATACACTAATTTCTTATATGGAAGCATGTATGTGTTTTTGATTTGAGCGGTGTTTTGTGTCACCCACGGTTGTTAAGATACACAATAATAATCGTAATATTGTATTAAAGAGAGTCGTAGAACAATCGCGTGAAGTTGATCGCAGCTATTTTTCGTTATACTCATTTTCAGCAGTACACAGTTGACTGCCGTTCCAGTCCCGTTTCTACCTATTGACGAAAAGAAAAGAAAAAAGACCTTTTAAGCTAGCTGCAACCTCGATCCAGGGCTCTTTGTCTCTTTTTTATAACGGGACGTTCCGTTATAAAAAGAGACAAAGAGCCCTGGGATCGAGGTTGCTTAGCTGCTAGAAACGTCACGTAAAAATACAAAAATGGTAGAAATCTCCTTTTACTTCTTTACTAATCGGCAGCTTGTCCCAAGCCTTTTTATGTTTTTTTACATTATGACAGATAAACTTGAAAATATTATTAGATTACTTTTGTTTCAGTGTTGAGAACTCCTACTGGGATCTGTAGCTGCATTCTTTTAACTTGATCCCCGATAATCGACGCAAAAGGGAGTAACAAGGATAACAAATATTTCTTGAGGATTTCACTAGTAAGATTTTTGAAAAGAATTATGCACACAGAGTTCTTCGCTTCTTTACCGAGAAATTCTATCTTTTGTAAGAAGCATTTGGCTTTGGAATCAGACACTTTACAAAATATGCAATAACGCAACTTTTGGAGGACATTCGTCAATATTTCAGTGATGGAAAGTTTACTTTGGGTATTCTTATCGAACTCTAAGCGATACCGTTGATCACAACATATTATTAGGTAAACTAAATGCGCATGGGATAAGTGGGGTAACATTTAAATGGTTTTAAAAGTTATCTGAAGTCAACGAACTCAATACATAGAATTGGCAGTCAAAAAACTAATAAGCTAACAATTAAATGTGGTGTTCAAGGTTCAATTCATGGGCCAGTCTTATTTTCAATATATGTAATGATCTACGCATTGTTTCTTGAAATCCTAAATTCTATTATTATGTTGCAGATGACAAACAATTTGTTTTACTCCCATAAATGTATTAATACTCTTTATAAGACTGTAAATATCGAGTTAAACAAATTATGTTGCTAATAATTATCACTAAATATAAGAAAAAAGTAACATTATTCCACATGAGATTTCACGGGAGATATCCACTAAATTCTTAGGTGTGATACTTGATGAAAGTATAAAGTGGCACCAACATAAACCTATGGTAAATTTAAATGTTTCAAATTTACTTCGCATTCTTTACAACGCCCGTAACCTTCTAAACAAACAACGTCTAATACAATTGTAATACTCTTTTTTATACATAGCCATATTAATAACGCCAACACAGTTTGGGGTAGCACAATAAAATACAGTCATTTTACCTTCATCAAAAACATGCTGCAAGAATAATCAATTTAAAAAATATGCTGACTACCGGCTATTAATTCAGTAAATGAAAGCCTTGATTGTCACATTCACATTACTCAACACAAATACACGAGAAGAATCTGCAAATCTCTGTGACCCTCTGACAATATTAATATCCGAGTTATGTGATGCCAATGTATGCAACCGCGTTCAACGAAATTTGAAATTGAAAGCTAAGAGGTTGAAATGATTCCCTGGTTGCCATGAATTGCAGCGTGAGGGTCCTTTATCACCTAAAATTGGCATGATTTCTAGTGTAGGATGATGAGAGTATTCGAAAGTGAAAATTATGCCCAATTAGGGCGTATTTAAAGAAGTAATTAATTTTTTTACCCGCACAAATAAGAATAAAAATGTTTGGTGCAAACATACGTTTTTTATGAGAAGTACGAATTTTTTTGACGATATTCCACCTGACATCTGATAGAAATCTCTGAAAAAAAATATAGCATACTATATAGCATATAAAACGAATCTTAAAAGATATCAGTTCTTTTAGGATTAGTTTTACAATATTCCTTATCTTCAGGACTTTGAGAGGAGTAAAGAGAATTGATGCTTTTAACAAAAATGCTTTAAATCTCAGACAATACTTCATTATATCATCACAACGATAATTTTATGAAAATCCTAAATCCTCACGATGGTTTGATAAGAAGAGTATGATAAATAGATGAACATATTGACTGCAGACAGACGAGAAGAAACCAAAAACAACCAAACAAATTGAAACAGACTTTTTAAAGCTACACATTTTGTTATAAGAACGTCTATTTTCAACTGCAGAATGGATGTGCTTATTTTTTCAGCCTCGAAAGTTCTTATTTGTGTTCTTTCAAAAAAGAAAGCGAAATTATTGTTTGTTAATGGGAGTTGTTGAAAGGTAAAGAGGGAGAAACCGCTGAAAATAATTTTATTTTGGTATTTCTAGACTTTTTGTTCTTAGCCGTAATTATATATATATTATATAAACTAAATCTCCATCTTAGTTCCTATAAAGTAAGTTCTTATAAAAGAAATGTATATAAGAAAAAAATATCGCCCGCGATGAGTACAATTATAATGGCCACCCACTGCACGAAGAAAAGATGAAATCAACAGAGCATTCTTTCTTATTACTTGTAGAATAACATTCTTATTCGGTCACAATTTTATAAAGAACAAGATATAAATATGTAGACATTAAAACAGACAATTTTTTTAAACGAAAATTTGTTTAAAAACTGCCGCCATTATGCCATCCCACAACCAAGAATTCATGTTCTTATGAAATATCGTTCACACAATAAAAAAAAACATTTTTAATGTTGCCATTAGCAATGAATATTCTATTGTTCCAACATCTCCATTGAAGATTAAATTAATATTCGTTAAATATGCGATTTGTTTTTTGAGAAAGACAACGATAAATTCTGCTCAGCTTCATTAAGATTCAGTTTTTCTTAACCGCGTCGTTTTTTAAATGTTTAACATCGTTCTAATTGTGCTTAAATTATTCATACGAACAACGTAGAACAAAAGCGCGCAAATACAATAAAATGACAAAATTAAACACCACGATTTTATTGTAAAGTTTCGTAAAAATATTTGATAAACACACTATTTTTTCTTTTTATAAAACGTGACTTACACTCTGTATTCTCAACAAATTCTGATATGTCTTGAAGAATGAAATCCATAATTTTTTAAAATCGCTCTGAAAGATTAAACTTTGACCACACTGTTTTGATAAACCATACTCGAAAAACTGACACGAAAATTTATAAGGCTATCGTTACACTTACTTTTTTTACTTTTACTGATAAAAGAAAAGTTTATCAACTTGATTGTACGTTCGATTTCAACGCAATTTCACGAACTCAATGTTGTTTGGGAGGGGAATGGTAAGAAAGTTGCTAATTAAGATAATGTTGTTTATCTTTGTATTCATTTTTTTTATTATTTTTTTTTTACTATAAATTTGACATATAAGCGTTAACTACAATTTTTTAAAAGTATTCAGACATGCAAATAACAAAAAAAGAAAAAAAGAAGTTCATTCAGCGAGATCGAGCCTTACTTAGTAATATTTTTTGAGGAAGTGAAGCAAATATTTTATAAAAAATCTATAAATTATTTATAGCTACCTATGTTTATTATCGCATGCGTGAAGAAATTTACGACATTTCCACCCCTCCCCCCAGGCTCCCGCATTTAGTGTTATTATAAGAAACTTTTTATCATCGAAATTTAAATCATTTTTTCCATTATAACCAACATCTAAGTAAAGAATCAAAACATGATGAGAATAAGAAAATAATTTTACCGCTGGTTAAAACAAATTCAACTTTTATTAATAACTTAACTGATTGAGAAAAATATTAAAAATTTAAAATAAAAAAAAATTGCGGTTTTATTAAAGCGAAAGGAAATTGCTACACGCAGTGTATGATGGAAGCTCTATTTAAATGCAGATAATACGTGAAGACACTGATCAACATTACAACCTGCTCGAGTTGTTGTTGCCTCTTTTTTTTTGGTGAGTTGAACAAGGACATTGTAAAATACTCGATTGGGTGTGGCATGTAGTCAAATTTTCCATATTTTTTGCGAAGAGAGTATAAAGCCGTTCTGTACTTGCTTAAATAAACTTATTTAGAGTCTTATTTAGAGAAAATAAAGCAAATAGCTATAGGTTTTATAAATCAATTTTACAAGCTAATTTTTTTTCCTTTTTGGTAAACGTTATGATTACTTCATCTGCTGTTTTTGGAGAAGTTTCCTAAAAAAACGTCCATATTTTCACAAAGTATTAAAGGGGTAACTGGTGCATAACATCTTTGCAAACTTGATGAGAGCGATGCTTCTAATAACAAAAAGTTTACAAAAGCTAGAAAATTTCTTTAGTGCAAATACATAAACACTTTATTTGTATCAATTTTCGCGTGTATTAATTTTCGCGCATATTAATTTTTGCGCATGTTCAAAACGGCAAAAGGCTTTAGACACAATAGATGCGTTTCTTTTGCCGCAAATCATAAAAAAACACAGAACGAAAAAAAAAATTACGTTCCAAACGTCTTCCATAATTAATTATGGTTCTTGCAAAATAAAGATAATTTTTGCACGCATACTTTTTCGCGCAAAACCCGATTTCTTGTACTAAATTTCGCGCAAAACCCGATTTTTTTGTACTAAATTTCGCGCACTGACGGACTTTTTTGAAAAATTAGTACGATTAAGGTAGAAAGAAATTAAACAGTCAAAATAATTCTTAGATATTATTTTATTTTTCATTCTTTTTAATTTCAATCAGGGGTTGTATTTCCTCCGTATTTTCTGTTACCTTATAAAAGGTAGTGATAAAGTTGATGGTTGACGGAAAAGCAGATATTGTTATTGGTAGTCCCTCTGCTACTTCCCAATTGTACAATACTGGTGTACTGAAAACTACGTTCATTTTTTCATCACAAAGATTGGCAATTTCAAATGTTGCAACGCTCGAATGTTCACGTGTGATCAAAAACAAACAGCGTGAATGAGAAACTGGTTTCGTGCTACTGTTGATACCAAAATGTTTATATTCTTTAAATCATGCTCGGTTTGATAACTCTGTTTCTTGTGAGAACACACGCACATTTCAAGGGATACATTTGGGTCTTTACATGTCGTGTATTTATTATATAAAGATATTCTCTGCCAGTGTTGAACTTGTAACATGTCTAAACTTTCATTCCGCTTCGTGTTAAAGAAAACATGAAAGTTGAATAACTCTTCTTTATGTCGATCGGTTAACACGACTAGGTCAAACACGTATATCGTTCCTGTTCCAGAATCTTTGGCGATGATATTTTTTATGGAATTTACTGTTTAAACGAACACAGCGGTGCGTTGGGGAATGTTGCTGCAGCAAAGTGAGCTTATTGTTGAGATATCCTGCAGAGAATTCGCCCAGCCATGTTAGAAATTGTTTATATACATGGTCATCCATACTAAGAAAGCTTATTTTGTTTATACATTTACAGAGAGAGTATTTTCTTCCGGGAAGGTCTTGACAGTCTACCCTTTCATGTGGAAATGGAGACATCAGACTTCCTTTTTTATCTCTATGGTTGTTTTTGCTTGTGACGGAAACTGCGTCCAAGACATCAAAGAGCATATCACGCAAGTCCACGACACTCGTTAAGGCGTTCTGATTGTCTATCAAGGCGTTAAACCTTTTCTCTCCAACAATACTCGAAAATGTTTTGGTAAAATCATAAACAAAAACGGATCATATACTTCAAATCTCCCTGTGAGTGTGTCCATGGAATATTTATTAGTTTTGCCTCCATGGTCAGACCACAATATAGATATCGTGTCGTCAGATGTACCAAGGTATTGAATAAATTTTGAGAGGTGTTTATCTATAGCTTTTATTCGCATCCCTGTGAACTCGTGAGCAAAGTTGATGTGTGTATATGATAGTAGTGGTTTTGAATTTTTTATCTTACTTCTACTGTGCAGAGCAGTAGCAATGTAGTCGATGAAATACGAACTCAATATTTTTCCATTCAAGCATGCCATTTTTCCTGAATTATAAAGATTGGTAGCACCATAAAGTTTCAGAACCTCACATGACATATGCGTCAGACCGAGGCTATCAACTCCGTATGATTTAGTTAGATTTTGAACTTCATTCCAAACCTCCTGATAATCAACTTCAGATTTGCTGTTTAACTTTCGGTTACCGGTTAATAAGGAACCCCACGCATCGTACCAGCAGGTATCTTCCTGGAGCATTGTTTCGTAACCGGCATCTTTGAAAAGTTTGAACAGTTTCTCAAAATTATACTTACGATTTGACACGCTGTCAAATAATACACTGCCCGACAAAAACGCTTGCAGATTGACATAAGTAAATGGAGCTAAACTTTGAAAGCCTTCGAAATCCAAAACCTGTGTTTTGCTTTCCTTATCGGTACTAATTGATGTCAATGCTTTGACTGTGTTCGGTAAAATACGATAGAAGTGTTGCCTGGAAACGGAGTCAATAACAAAAATGTTAACGTTTAGTTTTGGACGTGTTTCTTGAGAGCTTGATTTATACGTTGACACCTTTGGTGGGAGCTGTAGCAGCTGATGAATTTTATTTTTTTTATCTTTTCGGCAAGAAAGAAAAACAAAGTCAACATCAGGATTCATCTTAAGGTATGTAAAATAATGCTCAAACATTTCTTTCAAAGCCGTGGTATTTTCTAAAGCAATGTGATTCATTTTACCGGTACCCGAGTCCATAACTGCCAATGTAATTTGAATATTTCCACAAATATTGTCGTTGCAAACCAAGTTAAACGTTTCAGAATCACCCGTGTTTACAGACGTATTAAAATGACAAATGGGTGGGTAGCGTTTCTTTTTGCACTTTGGGATTTTTTGGTACTTTTTCTTGTTGTAATATTTTTTAGCTTCGCTACACGTGTTCATATAATTCGAGTACAGCTGACATTTTGTTTTTCGTTTAGACTTTTTGTTGTCAATATTAAGGCGGTATGAACATGTGTCATTACCTTGCTTCTGCTGCGTCATTTCGACGCTAGCTCCCTCGCTAATATCATCTACCAGTGATGAGTTTGATTTGATTTTATTGTTTGTATTATCAAAATTTACATCTTTGCTTGCTTCAGCCGAAGGCGACGGACTTTGCAAAATGAGAGGAGGGTTTCGTAAGAGGTGGTATGGAGCCGTGCGCTTTCTGCGACTGAATACTTTCTGAAAGCAGAATATTACCATTCGGCTCTTCGTTGTTTATCCCAGAGGCTATTTCGAAAGTTGACACCCCATCTTCTTGATCTTTCAAATCATTTGGTTGTTGCGGAGGTCTTTTCGAAGTATCAATCGTTTGGGTTTTTGTTTCAGTTGCAACTTGTTCTTCTTCTTCAATAGGAACTTCGTTGTTTTCTGACTCGCCATCTGCGTCATCATCTTCTTCTAAGATGGTATCGCTACCTTCTTTATTCTTTGCCTCGATAATGTTATGTGAGGAAATCGTGTTTGCAAAATGCGTCTCTGCGTCTCTCTCGTCTTTTTTGAGTTCCTCTTTATTTGATGGCATTTTGATCGAGCTCTGCGTTTTACCAAAACTTTCTTTCTCGTGAACAGTGTCGAATTGATTGTTATATTTATTCTGGGTAGATAAGTCATTTCTTGAAGGTTGGTTGTCAGCTGCATAGTGGTCGGTAACTGTTTCTGGCGATGCGTATTTGGTTGATGGAGACAAAACATTATCATTGATACGACTAGGAGCTAAAATAAAGCAGAACACATAACGTAACAACAAACATCTATTTAAGCTAAATTCACACTGAAAACGCAGTTCCTTGCGGCGCAGCACGTCGCCGAATGACTTTTGCATTTTTTTGTTTACTTTAAATTTTAAAATACTTCGTTTTAGTTTTGTATACAATAGAAAAAAACAGCTGATTCTAGAGTAACAATGAAAAATGCTCATTTAAGCATGCGGCAACGCAAAACGCTGCGGCAAGATTCGATCCAAACTGGCCGCAGCGCCATGCGGCAAACCGAAAGTGAGTATACATCATTTAGCGGCTGCTATATATGGTGAAAACGCGCCGCGACGCATAACTTTTTTCGGTGTGAATTTAGCCTTACCCGTATTTTTGTGTGTGTATGTATTTTTTTTTATCCACTTTGTTGCAACGAGCGAATTCCCAGAAAAATCGCTGCAATTATCGCCCAAGGAAGTATCATGTTAGCGTTACGGCTCGTGTTTTTTTTAATGGCATATTTCTCACATTATCGAACAGTTTTCACAAAACATTTAGATAGCTTCTCCACAAACATGCTACCAACAAGATAACACCGTTCGTAATAAATGAAATGAGAATCAGAAATTAAAAGATTTCAGGAAAACGATACCTGTTTCATTCTGAAATAAATCTTCTTCTTGCGGTAGATAGCTTGCCTTCTCTGCCCAAATATTTGGCTTACGGAAGTGTGATGCCAAGAAGTAGATAAAGATGATAGCAGCGGTAAGAAACACAACCTAGAGAAAAGTAAAACTAATTCTTACAGTGTGATCGGCATAAATTTAAGGTGATTGATACTAGCAAACTACACGTTTTTTTATAAGAAACCACTTTGTAGGAAACTGACTAGTCGCCCTCTGATAAATAAAGAAACTTTTAACTAGTTAAAAAAATTTTAAAAATTTAATTACGAAACATTTTTTACACACGCCTTTCATCAATTACCATAGTGACAGTTACACTCAGGTGGGTTTAGGAGCAGACATCATTTTAGGTAATGAATCAAAGGTGAGTTATTTCACCTGTTCTTGTATTTATGTTGATGAAAATCTTGATATCTTATAAAACGTATAGCGCCTTTTTTTGAGGAATCTTGTAATGATTTATTTTTTTTATTTATGTAACTCTCATATGTTGACAAAAGTTTAAATCTATCCTTTTTATTAGTCACAAATGACAATAGAAAAATATGGACAATTCCTATGGGACCAACATGATATCATAATTTATGAAGAGTTATTAAAAGTTTAAAATTTGAATGTGATTACCTTGAGAACGAAAAAAGCTTTTTGAAAAATTTAAAGAACTCGAATTCTACATCTTCACATCGAATGATATATCCTAAAATGCTGAATTGACATTTTAGTGTTTTTAAGTGTCGTCAGCTTTTTGGTTAAGTATATTTTTCAAACAATTTTAGGTCTTATTTATGGCGATTTATATTTTTGTTTTTTATGTGGTTAACCACCAATTTCGAGGGATATACCCTGCCGATTGTTTCCAGAAAGCAATTCTTAAGCGTTAAAAGCTCTTATTTGTGGTACAGACACTTTTTTGAAATCTCTGCCCTACTAGACAACGATCAAATCCACAACCTCTTGGACATAAGTTTTTTACCGATCTTTTGCAGCTTTACTAACAAAATTGAATTTCTGGCTTAATTTTTGTCCCTTTCTCAAATCTCGTAACTTTAGGGTCACGGCATGATTTACGCCTATAAGATATTCTATTATTTTCTAATGTTTTGCTAAACCTTCCGGCTGCTGCAACTGTCCTCACACGGAGCCAAAAAAAAGTTGTATTTTAATTTTAAAGAATCATAACTTCACTTACCCGATATTTTATCCGTAATGACATTTCAAAAGATTCGTGTTTTGTTAATTCATGTTAATTCATTTGATTTTTCTTCACTGGTGTTAGAAGTAAAAATATACTGAAGATGTGGAATCGCGGGGTGGTTTTTATTGTTTACCGTCCACACATGGCCGGTTTGATACTAATCTGTCTATGGCTTGACTTACCTCATACACTAATTTCTTATATGGAAAGCATGTATGTGTTTTGATTTGAGCGGTGTTTTGTGTCACCCACGGTTGTTAAGATACACAATACAATAATCGTAATATTGTATTAAAGAGGTCGTAGAAACCAATCGCGTGAAGTTGATCGCAGCTATTTTTCGTTATACTCATTTTCAGCAGTACACAGTTGACTGCTTCGTTCCCAGTCCCTGTTTCTACCTATTGACGAAAAGAAAAGAAAAAAGACCTTTTAAGCTTAGCTGCCAACCTCGATCCAGGGCTCTTTGTCTCTTTTTTATAACGGGACGTTCCGTTATAAAAAAGAGACAAAGAGCCCTGGGATCGAGGTTGCTTAGCTGCTAGAAACGTCACGTAAAAAATACAAAATGGTAGAAATCTCCTTTTACTTCTTTTACTAATCGGCAGCTTGTCCCAAGCCTTTTTATGTTTTTTTACATTATGACAGATAAACTTGAAAAATATTATTAGATACTTTTGTTTCAGTGTTGAGAACTCCTACTGGGGATCTGTAGCTGCATTCTTTTTAACTTGATCCCCGATAATCGACGCAAAAGGGAGTAACAAGGATAACAATATTTCTTGAGGATTTCACTAGTAAGATTTTTGAAAGAATTATGCACAACAGAGTTCTTCGCTTCTTTACCGAGAATTCTATCTTTTGTAAGAAGCAATTTGGCTTTGGAATCAGACACTTTACAAAATATGCAATAACGCAACTTTTGGAGGACATTCGTCAATATTTCAGTGATGGAAAGTTTACTTTGGGTATTCTTATCGAACTCTAAGCGATACCGTTGATCACAACATATTATTAGGTAAACTAAATGCGCATGGGATAAGTGGGGTAACATTAAAATGGTTTAAAAGTTATCTGAGTCAACGAACTCAATACATAGATATTGGCAGTGACAAAAAACTAATAAGCTAACAATTAAATGTGGTGTTCCAAGGTTCAATTCATGGGCCAGTCTTATTTTCAATATATGTAATGATCTACGCATTTGTTCTGAAATCCTAAATTCTATTATTATGTTTGCAGATGACACAAATTTGTTTTACTCCCATAAATGTATTAATACTCTTTATAAGACTGTAAATATCGAGTTAAACAAATTATGTTGCTAATAATTATCACTAAATATAAGAAAAAAAAGTATACATTATTCCACATGAGATTTCACGGGAGATATCCACTAAATTCTTAGGTGTGATACTTGATGAAAGTATAAAGTGGCACCAACATAAACCTATGGTAAATTTAAATGTTTCAAAATTTACTCGCATTCTTTACAACGCCCGTAACCTTCTAAACAAACAACGTCTAATACAATTGTAATACTCTTTTTTATACATAGCCATATTAATAACGCCAACACAGTTTGGGGTAGCACCAATAAAATACAGTCATTTTACCTTCATCAAAAACATGCTGCAAGAATAATCAATTTTAAAAATATGCTGACTCATTCCAGGCTATTAATTCAGTAAATGAAAGCCTTGATTGTCACATTCACATTACTCAACACAAATACACGAGAAGATCTGCAAATCTCTGTGACCCTCTGACAATATAATATCCGAGTTATGTGATGCGCTATAATCAAGATTTCGTTTAGTCGGGTCTTTCCGGTGTCATGGGGAATTAGGAAGCAGGGAATTAAGACTCCATAGTCATAATTCCCTAGTGAATTAGGATTTTCAGTCATTTTTTCCTAGTGTTTTAAGACTTAGGTAGTTCTAATTCCCTATCGATTTAGGAATGCATCGGTGAATTGACTCCAAGGTAATGGTTTGTTAATGAATAAAACAATTTTTTCAAAGAAAAATCATCTTTTAAAAGAAATCAAACAAAATTACCAATAAATTGTATATCAAAATGTTTATACAATATTAGTATTGGATGTATGTACACATTGCAGAAGTATAAAAATATAAAAATGTGCTTTAAAAATAATATTAACAATGGAACGATAATATTTCAACAAATTCCAAAAATAGTTCCATTGAAAGTTATTTCGCTCAAGGTACATTATTTCGTTGTACTTTTGGAAACGGTCGCAATTTTTTCTCCACTAAACACGAAATGAGATGGCTTCTCATCTGCTGCACATCAAATCGAGCTTCAATGGGCAATTTCCCATCCAGAATTCCGGCTGCGTAAGCAATGGCAAATACGCCACAGTTGAAACCGTCTTCTTGCTTTTGAACAGGAAGAAATGACATTGTAAGTTTTCCAGTTGAGGTGTCTTTGAATTTTCGATAGAGTGCGTTTAAACTCCTCAATGTATACCGACCAGCTTTGTTTTTCAAGCTGTCGCAAATTTGAACACAGTCACAGGAACAAAAGGAGAGTAGCCAATGTTGGTTTCCGTCATGCAGCAACTGTATGTGCTCGTTACTAACTGCTCTGAATGGATAATTTGTTTTCTTTTGTGAATTGAGCACTGACTGGAAGCGGTGCCTAAAGCTTTGCATATAAGTTTTTGGGCAGCGTCCATTATGTTATCGTTAAGCCAGGCATCTTTAGACATAAAAATTATTTTATCTTCTTCTTTTAAGTAATAAAACTCATTTTGTAACCAGAACGCAATATCTTCGTCTTTAGAGAGTGATTCAACAACATTTTTCCAGTAAATTTTGTATACGATGTACCATGAATACTTTTCTTTACAAAAGAATAAGCCAAGCCGATCTCCATTTCTTTTCGCTGATAAGATTGGATATGTCTAAGATAAGTCCGCTATTTTGACCAAATACTTTCGTCAATTTTCTGACACTATCTTGATCAGATTTTGGCGATAAGAGTGCTCGAATTCTTCATGCGTCTGAATGTAAACACGTGGAAGCAGTTGTATTCCTTTTTGTTTTACGAGTTGAAACTTAGAGCATGTTCGAATTATTGAATGGTATTCCTGTATTGGGTTTTTAGAGCTGGAAATAGCGTTAATATATAGAAATATGTTTGTAAATACGTACCTCTCCTGAAGTTAGACTTTTCTCCTTTGTTGATATTTTCAGGATAGCCTCTAATAAAATCTTCAATTGATGAAAAATCATAATGTTTTGTTCTGGTTTTATAACCACGTGAATTAAATTTCAAAATATAAATTCGAATAACTTGAGTTCGGAGTTCGAATGATCTATTTCAATACAAAAGTCCTAATTCACTAGTGAAATATGACTTCATTATTACAACGAGTCGTATTTCTGGTAGAGTCCTAATTCCCCAATGGATTCCTAATTCACTAGGGTATTAAGACTCCCCAAGTCAAAAATCCCTAGGGATTTAAGACTCATGGGTCTGAACTTCCCGTTACACCGGTCTGCAGTTTTCACATCGTGGAATACAACTTTGGGAAGGATGGAAGGATGTGTTTGTGCTTTTGCGCACACTTCTTTTTCGCTTTCTTGTTTATATTTTAAATTTAAGTTGGATATTTATCACCTATCTTGAATATATGTATTTTGAGGTCTTTAGCTACCTATGAGGAACCAGGGGCCATGTTCTCGAATTATCCCAGCTTTAGCTAGTTGGTTAAAAGTGAAAGTACCTAGCTTGTTAGCAAGCTACAGAATTTTTGGATCTTTTTGTGAATCCAATGCTTTTCACTCCGAGAAGGTGTCCAGATAGTTAGACTTTTGAGGGGCGTAGCCAGAAAAAATTAACCTTGATCGAACTTTTGAGCCGTAGGGTCAACATCGCACCATAGATGCAATAATACGCTGTAAGATCCCTAACGAGTCCATGGCGGAGCTTTGAAAGCTAACGGCTTTTTACGCCCTTTAGGCACTAAAACGCCGTAAAACCGACTCTCTGAGATACACGATACGCGTTAAGTCTTCTGAACAATTGATCGAAAAAGGGGAATAAATGACAACATAAAATACAGCTTCTTCGTGCCGTTTCAGCTAAATACGAATTCACGTTCGATAACAACATCATGCTTTCTTCACCTTCACAACTCCACTGACCTTGTTTTCATTTTTGATTTTTTCGCGTATTTTCATATAGCCTTATATGGAGCGAATTTTTAACCTATCTGCGAAAGTTTTTAGCCAATAGGATGCGTCCACAAAATTACCATAAATAGAAGAAACAGGACTTTACATAGGCATAATTTTCGCATGTAGTCTGCGAAATAGGCTATATGCGAAACAAAATGTAAATTCAACACCTCAGCCTGAAAAACAAAGTGGATATTGTTAAATCTTGCGGAAAACGGCGTGCGAAGCCCGTGTGCGTCCCACCTGGAGAAGATTTGTGCGGATGCGCAATCCTTGCGCCCGTCCGTGTTTTGGCGGGGGCGGTGGAAAAAACGACGTGTTGGGATGAGAAAAGTAGGTCAGTCGATCGCAGATCCCGACTAACGCTGGCTACGCCCTGCTTTTGAGTGTATTATAATCTTGGCATAGCAATTCAAAACTGATTTATTCCGAACAAAGCAGGAAAAAAGATTATAAACATATCGTACAAAAGGCAGTAAACACCCAAAAGGGTGCAAATACATTTATCCTGTACAACTACACACTACTCAAAATTTGATTACAAAAAAGATACAGCAGAAAAATTACATTGGCGTGCTTCTGGCAGGCTGAACTCTCTCTTTTCCTCCATAGACTCGCATTTTTATTCTGACATTTATAATCAACATTTACATAGGGATATTTATAGTTATCTTTCAATTTATTTCTCAGATATCCATGTTGAAAAGATTAAGCTTCGGGATTCCTGACTAGGTGTGCGAAGCAAGTAAGTTTGGAAGGAATGCTTGTAAAACACAGACCAGATTCGCTTGGATGGCTTCACAATTCGGTTAGCCATATTTTAAAAGCAATCCAGCAAAGTGGATACATATCATAACGAACTGTTAATAATTTAAAGTGGCTAGCCCAGAAAACCACAAAACCTACAGTGGATTAGTGGATTATTCCACTGGGGGCCACTGAAATCTGTTGATATAATGAGCTTGTACTATATACGTATGTGGAGCCGTATCTTAGTGGTTAAAACTCTCGTACTCTGTTCGGGAGGTCGGGGTTCAATTCCCCTTCTTAGCGACGATTCAATAAGGGCGAGTGAATTTTACCATAGTATTAGTATCAGTTTGTTATAACTAAACCCAAACAAGTAAAAAACTAAACACAAATATCTCGACGCAAACGCAAACTCAGTATACGATATATCATGCACACATCATATCATATTGTCATCACACAGTCATCATATAATGTGGCTTAACCCGGCGTTAATACACGTGAGAGCAACTATAATCCGGAGCTGATATTATGGGGAAAAGAAAGATATTTATCAGTTCAAAGTAATGTAATTAATTTGATTCGCTATGCAAACAATGTAAATTTAAAACTTTTCCACGTTCTTTGTTGTTTTTTAATGTTTAATACATAACAATTGTCCTGAATGAATTAAAGTTAGTTGAGCTATGGCTATAGACCTTTTTGAATGTTTACATTTTCCGCGGTAAGCCCTTCTGGCTCTAACAACTGTGTGGCAGGCAGAAAGATGCGGAAGCTTGCTGAAGAAAGGTCTTTTTCAGCCCATTTCTTTCTACGGAAACATTTTTGAGGCTTTAAACTATTATCGAGTGTAGATGGATAATTTCTGATTGACATATATTCATATAAAGTCGTAATGATACCGTCTTGCGAAGAAACAGACTAAAAAGGACCTCACTTCATCTAGCGCCCGCATCTTTTTGCCTGCCACGCAATTGTTAAAGCCGAAAGGGCTTACCGCGGAAAATGTAAACATTCAAAAAGGTCTATAGAGATGGAGTGGAATAATTTTTGTGGCTAACTACTGTAGCCAGCAAGCTAGCTAACTATATAGCTAGGCTGACAAAGTTTGCAAAAGTTTTTTAATTTTGTACATGCATGCACAATCCTACCCTACAGTGTAAAATGACTATTAATATAATTGTCTTGTTACTAGCTAGCTAATATAGCTACTGTTGACTGTAAACTGTTATGTCAAATATATAAACTAACTGGACATATTATGGAGGCTTGTGGAATGGTAATCCAAGAGATTAAAAAGCTGCCATTTTGGTCACTTGGTTACTATCCACATTGATTTAGGAATGTTTTGTTTATTTGCTAGAGATTAATTTTGTATTTAAATTTCTGCATGGTGTAGAACAGATCTTGCGCTTTAAATGACCTGCCTTTGGTGTTGCCAACAGAACCTTGGTGACATTTGTTGACAGACAATAGGTTCTTGTTTGATTGTACATCAGTATGACAAATCTTTTGATAAAAAAAAATGCTTTCTTTGAAGAGTAGTTTAAATAAACAACAAAGATTTTTATTTTTCACTTTCTGGTCCTTAGCAGTGGAAGTCTTAGTTATAGTGTCCAGCATTTTTTAACTTATTTAAAGCTTTTGCTGTAATTTTGCACCCCTATTCCATTACATATTTAGAGGTCCTTTTACCTTTATTGGTTCAAGGGCTCAAGGACTGAATTTACTATTGTTTACAAGATGATTATAGTTATAGTTGTTGCTTGACCTTTTTTTGGGCGGGGGGGGGGGGGGGGCTGATTGCATGGGATTTGCTATGCGCAGGAAGGAAGAAAGTATGTCGAGGCTGTCCTGAAGAAAGATGTTTTGAAAGCAGCTGGCAACTTGCATCTGCAGTCTTTTGCAGGAGAGGCGTGTGATCTCACACGCACGCCTTGACACACGCCTAAATCGTTTCAGGCGTGTGATTAATCGCACGTCTGAAAAATAAATATTGATAGCTCGTTTTGAACTTTTGTCGGACAAAACGTGCAATAGATTTCCGTCTTGGTCGGACACTTTTAAATCTCAGAATTATTGAATATACCTGGTCCTTTTAATCCACGAGCAAGCCTTTTCATAGCCAACCTGACCATCCTAGCTAATTCACCGACTCCTGACTTAGTTAAAAGAACTACATAGACATAAATCTCTTTTGTCTGGCCCCTTCGTCATTGGTAACCAGGTCTTACACAAGAAATCCAGCCATGCGGTTCTTAACTAATGCGGAGGTGAACGCCGACGGAGCACGGATAAAGCAAGTCTGCAAATTGGCACTTCAGGCGGAACAGACATTTTATCATGGATTTAATTGTAGATAATTTCTTCATTTGACAAAAGAATTGGAAACCATAGGAGGTCCGAATTTAATTGAGTTTTTTCTTTATGCCGCAAGTGTTATTTTTATTAAAACAATTTTTAAAACGAAACCCAAGCGAAGCATATTTTTGCCTATTTGCTTGTGATGAATAAACAATAAATAAAAAATAAACAATAAATTTATGAAAATGACAGTATAGTCTTGCATTTTATTTCGGACATGTAGAAAAGGAAGTTAAGATTGAGAGAGTCACTATACGTAGACGCTCGATCATCGTGTTTGGGGTTCACGATTCAAAACGTCCCCCACTTTTCTACCGCAAAATGAATACGCAACAAAGATTAACCTTGGAGCCCATATCGCACACGTAACATCCTTTGCACGTGCGTTTTTAATCGCATGTGTTACTTGATTTGCACGTGCTACTTGATTTGCACGTGCGAATCATCGCACACCTTCTCCAATATTCCTGAAAAAGACTGCATCTGTGTGCGGGTCTGAATTCTGGCTCTGAAATTGGTGTTCATGCTATGAATGGCATTTTTAATAGTGACGATTGTGACAGTGTTAATTGCAGATTGACGCTAAGAATGCTTTTGATTCATTCAAAAGATCCATGATGATTCATAATAATGAAATCATTTATCCAGTGATTGCACCTATACATGTCAAACGGTTACTGCTAAAATTTTTGTGCTTAGTGGTGCAGAAATCTCATCTGAAAAAGAAACGATGTAAGGCAATCCAATTTCAATGGCTGTATACGCTCTTAGAATAATATGTCAACAATAAAATGTTCCAGTAACACAAAACATGTAGCGACGCTGACAACCTTGGGAAAGCTGAAATCACTTTGTCAATGGTGGGGTCTCCTAATAATTCTTCATGATCCATCCATTAGATATTTTATGAACAAAAAACTTGGCTAATTGTACACAAGGAGCATTTGAAGTCAGCAGAGAATATCTTAGAGATACGGATATAAAAATCACTGCAAAAAGCAGAAGAAATTTTGGAGCTGTACCATTGGTACACAGGAATTCATGAGCAATTTTGTCACGCAAAAAGTTGAAGAATGGGTTGCAGAAATGAAGATCCTTTCACGGATTGCATGCATGGACCCACAGTCTACTTTGAGTGGCTTTACACATGGACTACGTGGAAGATACACGTACATCATGAGAAGTATTTCTAGAATTGAATCACTCCTTAAGCCACTGAAAGATTGCACAAGGACATGTTTATCACCAGTTTTAATGGAAGGACACGCTCGTAACGATCTGAATGTTTGTTGTTGTTTTTGCTACCTCCGAAGTATTGTGGTATTGGTGCCATTAATACACCCTGCAAAATAGAGTAAACAACTCAAACAAGTAACAAAAACGTTTTCAAATAATTTTTTTAAACAACGGGAGATCACTCAAAAAAAAACAACGAAGATGAAACATAAAATATCAGGAATGGGATTCAACAGCCCTAAAAATTAGAATTTTTTTATGTTGGCAATAAAACTGCCGACGTGAGATACATTTCAACTGATTTGCGTTGGCATTACGTTGGCAATATTTTTTTGTAGTAAAATTTTCCAACTGGAAAAAATTTTTGTCATTCACCTTGTATTGGGGCTAGACCTCTCATAAATTCGATGTATTGATCTTCTAAGATGATGACAAGTAGAAATGGAGTACAAGTCTCATTGACATATCTTCCTGATGGTGAACTTCGTTAAGTTAATAGTTTACTACCAACTGGCTTTTTATGTTTCGAGATAAACTCATTAGGTCAGAGCATCATTACGTTGTATATTGTAGATCGCGGGTGACATGCTTCGAAAATGCTTGTCACGGGCACAGTTCAACATGAAGCAAAACTGTAGAGGAGACTCAATTGTTAGCGTCTTCACAGAACATCTCTCCTCACAAAAGCGAGGGCAGGGCTGAGTTATTGCCTGCTGTGTCGTGTGGGAGAAAGAACTTCTGGACTTCTTTTTATTATGATATACAATTTTTTCGATTATTATTGCGAATCGAATGGCACCACGGTATTTCTGTAGCTTGAATGATTTTATTTAGTGGCCTAACCTACTGAATATCGAGTGTAATTATTCTTCAGTCGCAATGAGTGGGAGTAGCTCAAACAATACCATAATTGTTGTTTTTTAAAAATTTCACAACAAAATTATGTCACCAATTTTTTTGCTGACGCAATTACGGTATCTTCGAGAAAATAACGTAGAAAAATTGAAAGCTGTAAGATATCTCAAGTTTGCAAGGATGTTGGAAGAAAACCAGGTCTCAAACCATTTGCTTCCAACAATCTACAGGACAAGTGAATATGGCAGCCAGCGATTTCTGGTACTATGGACAGAGAGCGTATTTTGATTCGAGTGTGTTCAACCCAGAATTTCAAGAAAACAGCATACAAAATACACAAAATGGTTCATTAATAACTCTAGTTTTCAATGCCACACGAGGTATTGTTAAAGTTTTAGAATTTACTCCAAGTTAACGGGGCTCCTTGCAACAAAGAAGAAATAGTCGCAGATGTTCATCATCAACTAATTTTCCATGGTTTCAGGTAAAATACTATTGTTTTTATGAAAATATGGCATTGGACTGAATAGTTGCTGGGAGAATTAATTATTGTTAAACTTGTATAATTTGACGCTAAATTTTATCTCAAACACAGATAAACAGACATACAGCGAGTATTATAATATATAGATAGTGTAGAAAAACTAGAGTGCATGTGATCAAATGCAAATGGGTGGATGGCTTGGGAAATTAAAATAAAAAAATAAAAAATTTATATGGAAAAGACACTGAACGAGTAAGATCACCTCAAAGAGATACTGACAAAAAGGTTATTGCAGTTGTACTTTTTGTACTTTTTCATTGCACTCCTTTTAATAATCAAGAAGAAGTAAGACACAACATGTGTCAACACCAAAACAATGGCATGAGTTATTAAACGAAGCTGGTATACCTCCAATTCTGAGTGATGTGAACTTTCTAATGGGAATGAGGATTCCTGTTAGTTGAAATTGTTAATCGGTAATGGAGCACTTTTGCTGCTTTAAGCTATTATATCTAATATTTTCCTCAAGTGATTATTATACACACTAGGGAGGAAAAAATGTATGCCAAATGTGAATGTGACGTAAGGAAGAAAGAGGGTTTAATTATTTGACATTTTAGTATTTTATGTTGGCCCCATTTAGCTGCTTTAAAAACTTTAGCTATACCTTTAGCCCGTTTTATTTTCTTAGTTTTTAAAACTTACATGATTAGTAGGCACAGCCCAAGTATTATACACCATTTTGGTTTGTCCATTAAACAACAGAATTGTGTGTGTTACCTTTGTCAATGTTTTACACCTTTTACAAATTTTTGATATATATTTTTTAGGTCATCGTGCCTAGAAATAGATAAAGGATAGCTACTAATGTGTGCAAAGAACTCACAAAAGTCCCAATCTCTGACAATCAATGTAAGTGTGTTGTTTTGATGTCTGTTCAATTATTTGTATACAACCTTTACAGGGTTCATAGCATTACTGAAAATAAATTCCCTGACGATTTTACCTTAAATAGCGACCTATGCTCCCTTAGCAAAACATCAAGCTTACTATCTTATAGTAGTCTTTCAAACGTGTTGTATGAACTCTCTCTTGGGTTAACTCTCCCAAATAACTCAATTGTAAGTTCTATAAATCTGGCAAATCATTTTAATCATCAACAATATCAACTAATCTGAATTAAAAAGTTTCTTCATTGTATAACATAATAGACAGTAAGTTTTCCAAAAATTTTTAAAGTCTTGTAAAATAATTGCTTAGGGATCGTCTCAAAATGTTCGTATGTTTTTTTTCGTATAATTATACGAACGCTACGAAGTACTTCGTTTCGTGAAACGAATGTCATACGAAGTACTTCGTTTAAAATAAAAAATGTAAACGAAGTTTATACGAACTTTTTTAATATATGATACGAACTTAAACAAAGTTTTTTTTATCATACAAAATGAAATACGAACTTTGAACGAAGTAAATTGCTATACGATCTTGAAACGAACTTCAAAAGTACCGGTGTAATTGCGCATAATTATTTCAATAGAAACCAGAAACAAAAGAATTAAATGAATTTTTTTAAAAAACGAAAAGAAATGATACAAACTTTAAACGAAACCAGAAATAAAAGAAGTAAAATATACGAGGTTGACTTCTTTGGAAAAACTAGCAAAATTGCATATTCATAGGTTCAATCTACACAATCTACGGCGATCTTTTCGTTTTCTACGATCCCGTTTTCATGATTTTTAAACGATCTACGGCGATCTTTTCGTTTTCTACGATCCCATTTTCATGATTTTTAAACGATCTACGGCGATCTTTTCGTTTTATACGATCCCGTTTTCATGACTTTTAAACAATCTACGGCGATCTTTTCGCTTTCTACGATCCCGTTTTCATGATTTTAAACGATCTACGGCGATATTTTCGTTTTCTATGATCTCATTTTCATGATTTTTAAACGATCTACGGCGATCTTTTCGTTTTCTACGATCCCGTTTTCATGATTTTTAAACGATCTACGGCGATCTTTTCGTTTTATACGATCCCGTTTTCATGACTTTTAAACAATCTACGGCGATCTTTTCGCTTTCTACGATCCCGTTTTCATGATTTTAAACGATCTACGGCGATATTTTCGTTTTCTATGATCTCGTTTTCATGATTTTTAAACGTTCTACGGCGATCTTTTCGCTTTCTACGATCCCGTTTTCATGATTTTTAAACGATCTACGGCGATCTTTTCGCTTTCTACGATCTCGTTTTCGTGATTTTTAAACGATCTACGGCGATATTTTCGCTTTCTACGATGCCGTGGAGACGATCCCTAAAGACCTTAGATTATAAATCCAATTGAAATAAACGAAGTTCGTATAACGAAACGAACTTTATAATTGTTAAAAAAAATTCAATATAAAGACTATAGATAATAGTCCAATTATAATAAACGAACTTTGTATAAGCAAATTTTTATACGAACTTCTTTAAAAATGATACGAACAACATACAAACTTTATTTTAAATGATACGAACTTTATACGAACTTGTAATTTTGATGATACGAAAAAGTTCGTATTAAAAATAAAATGATACGAAAGATTTAATAAATCGATACAAAGTTTTTTATACGAATTATACGAACTACGTACGAACATTTTGAGACGGTCCCTTATTCTCTCGCTCTTTTACTGTTGTTTTTTGGCACAGAAGAAACATAGAATATCATTGCTACAACTAGAGCTCGATCGAATTGCTTGTCCAGTTGGTTCTTTAGTTGGTTCTTTTCAGCACCAAGATCTTGTTTAGAATGTTGAATCAGGTTCAATAATGGCTTAACATTTTGTTCTGCCCTTTTATGTTTCAGGTCATTATACTGGTTCCTGCAAAATTTATGAAACCTTACTTTGTTTTTTAGATTTTTAATTGGGTTAGATAATTTTTCTGAAATGGCTAATGTACACTGCAAAAAGTTTAGATCTTAAAAATGATTGATATTTTCTTGTTTTTGTACGTTTTTATCCTAACCTTATCATTTGCAGGACATGCCAACTATTTTAATAAATATTTGCTATACACTAATACACACCAATAATCATCTGAATTTTCAAGATTGGGTGACATTTCACTTTTGTTAAATAATACATACCAAATATAACAAGTAATCAATGTATTATCTACAAGGAATACAAACACATGCATAAAACACATATCAAAGATAATGCAATGCACTTCATTTTACAATTTTTCATGCTCTAAAAATTGATACATCTTAATTGAAGAATAAGAAAAAATAAAAAACAAGTTTGAAAAAGTTAAAATATTTATCAGTTAAGCTTTTCGTACACTCAAGTACATCATCAGACTATAAACAACTAAAATCAAATTCACATATGTACAGATAAAAAGGTTTTGAAAAAAGCTCAAGGGACCTATGTTACACCATTTTTTATAAATAGCATAAAAAATTATAAGTTAAAATGATGCTGGACTTTATTATAGAGCTTAAAAAGTTGGTTAACAAGTTTTTTAAGAAGCTTTTTTCATTCTTAAGATATTCACATTTAAAAAAAGAATATTTAAGGAATAGCAAATTTTAAAATTTTCTGTCATCAGTAATTTTAGACCTGTTAAGGAATGTGCATTTAAACTTTTTCAATGCACAGATAGTATAACGGTGAATTGATTAACATAATTTTTTTTACCAAAATGACACTTGTTTGCCCATCCCAGGCTTCTTAATTTTTTTCCAATGACCGAAAAAGACCTTTAAGTATTTTCTTTTACTATTTCCCCATAACATTGAACAGTCAAGACTTGAGTAGTTAGCTAGGTATGCAAGATATTGTATGTTTGTTATGTTGTCACAGCGAACAGAAATCGATTTTTCATAAAATAAATTTCTGCATATTTTCAGGTTTCTTTTATCAAACAAAAACCTATTTTTTATAAATAAATTGGGAAACTAGTAAGGAATGATATTCACTATGAAGTTCTTGCAATGATAAGGCATTGTTGTTGTGTTGTTGTTGTAGCTGGAAGATCTGAAGTCTCAGTACGGGTTGAACACTTAGTACTGTGTCAGATGTAGGGCACAAATCCAGTGGAGTGCTTATAGCAATACAGCATTAATGGTGTAATATTTTTTTTTAAAAAAAAACTAACATTCACAGGACTTATGATAAAACCTTTTTTTTCTTCGGCAAAGCAAATACAGTTGTTTGACATTTTTTTGTAGAATAAGTTCCTGTGACTGTTAAAAAAATTAATTGTGAGGGGCACAAGGTTGAGCAATTAGTGAAGGTAAACCATGTTGCAGATCCCGGTGGAACACAAAAAATAACTTTCTCATGACTTTGTATTTATACAGCATAGAATTTAGATTGAATATTTTGCACTGTGCTTTACAACCACATTCCCACTTTCTCTGGGCTGGATAACGTACTTGGTCCTAAACCTAGGACACATTTTATCTATCTGACATATTTCAAGCATGAGAGCTGCTTTTAATGTTTTCTGCACATGTATCTTGTCAAAATTGATATGCTGTTAAAAACAGTTCATCAGCATCTCCGAGAATTGCGAAATTTAGGAACTAAGGAACTATGATAAAAGTGAAAAAAAAATTGCCTTTATTTCATCAAACCAATATAAAAACATCATACTACGTTCCAAGTCATTATTTTAATTTTTACTGAACTTATAGGATTTTTACTTGTACAAAGAGCATGGTTTTCATACCACTGACATCAAAATGGCTGCCGGAACTAATTGGTTTGAAATTATTTTGTAATATTTTGATAAAAATCTTTTATATACTTTTTATTATGTGTTCTTATTTTCATAAAAAAAGAAGTTGTTGTGTAGCTTATTATGACTATAGGGTAAAAATACAAAAAAATTCCACCCTCTGTGGGACATTTGTCTCAAACCTAAAAATTTTTCCAATAAAACTACAAGTGCTTTTATAAAGAAATCTTCTGCATCAACCATATGTTGATTAATGACAGTCTTGTAGAAATCAACACTGAAATGAGTTTCATTTTGCCCCAAATCATATAAACATTATAAAGATTAGACAAGAGACAGAAATAAAATTTCTTTTCGCCCTTGAGGCGGCCTAAGTTTATACCTGTTTTCTGAACAAAAACGATTTATTACACTCGTCCCGGAGGAGAGGAGTGTATTGGTTTCGGCTTGTGCGACCAAAAGTGACATGCGATCTGACCGAATATCGTAACTTACCCGCTCCCCCGCGCCATAATTCTTCTTTTTTTCCGCGACCCTATTTCCCGCTTCTTATCATGTTGTGCGTGTCTTAACCCGTATTTTGCAGACCACAGACCAGTCGTTTATGCATCGCTACCGCTGAAGTCGAAGCATGCGCACTGCCCGCTGAGAATCGAAGCACTCTTAGCTGTGTTTTCACATTTCTACGAAATTCTTTTAAAAAATAGTAGCGGAATGTAAATGAAGTATCGCTGGAATATTTATCTTGCTTTCATGCAATCTGCTATCTTGCTAGACTTACTGACCTACTGTTGTTGTACAAAGTGTGCCTAGTGTGTTGTTGTTCTGCAAAGTCTGCCTTCACTCACTGAAATTTAAAACTGCTAGATCAAGAAGACTTTCAATACCTGGGGAAGCTGCTTTAGGTACCAAGGTACGTCGTGCTGCATATTATTCATCATTCCATTGACTTAGTGTATTATTTTATTTCATGTAACTAGCTAATTATGTTTTTCTGCCATGTTTTTACAATATCTTCTTTCTTGCACAAACTTTTATTATTATTGTGCGGGGATATTGAATCTAATCCAGGTCCGGCTTACCATATTAAATCAGTTAATGGGTCATTTAATCAAGGCGACAAAAAGTTTGGTGAAACTGCTGGTATTCAGTGTATGTGCAATGCTCTTCTAGCTATATGTTGGTCCCAACTCAAAAGAATTTCTGTTTGGAAATCATTTGATTTAGATAACATCTTAGAACATGGCGATGCTAATTTTAAGCAGTCAAATTTCAACAGACCCATGGCATGTTATGAGTTACCAACATCTATCAATATTGATCGTTTTCAAATTGCTATAAGTCTCCTGAGTAGTACGTCAGCTCTTTTGGGTGATGAACATTACTTCTTAGCTCATGGACAAATGAATTCAGAAACAGTTGGTACTGGTTTAATATTTACCACAAGTGGTTACAGTGTTGCTATCATATGGGATAAAAATTACATTTATCTGTTTGACTCTCATAGCAGGGATGAAAGTGGTCAGATTTGTCAGAATGGCTTTTCTGTTCTTTTGAAGTTTAGGAATTTTACAAACGTACAAAAGTACATTAAGGATTTGTATCTGAATAAAATGGAAAATTCTGTTGAAACGCAGTTTGAAATGCAGTATGTACAAGTTGTAGTGAGTGAGACTGTAGCACAATCAATTAATGTTAGTATAGCCAAATCCCGTTGTTGCCAAATTTTGTTGTTATTTAAACCTATAAACTGCTGAAACGATACTTTTTCTTGTTTTGAAAATTGTTTGTTCTCATTCATAGCTTTTCTCTAATGCTTGTCATTTGCTACAACAGTCACGCGAGTGCAACTGAAGACTACACAGATCGTATGTAGCCTTTATATTCGTCTGAACCATCACGTGAGCATTAATCCATTAGGCAATCTAGAAATCGCATTACGTTCTATGCTGGGGCATATACGATGCACATGGCGACATGCCTAATCTTATAATGAAAGAGAACGCATTACGTTCCATGCTGGGACATATACGATTCACATGCAGACTTGCCTAATCTTATAATGGAAAGAAAACGCATTACGTTCTATGCTGGGACATATACGATTGACATGCAGAATGTTATAGAACAATCTTGTGGAGCAGCAGGTTGCTACTTCGTGAAAACGTCAGCAGAACAATGTTTGTATTAATTTTTTATGTATTAATGCATTATTCGAAACAATATTTTTGACTCAAAATTATTTGCGTACTAATCATGAAATTTATAATCGATTTGTGAAACCACGGGTAAATCTCTCTACGCGGATAAGTTTTTCAAGTCTTGTGATTGGTTGATGCAATAAGTTACTCGCTTAATTATTTCTATTGCCTAATCCATGACACATTGGTGTGAGAAAGTTTCGGGCATGCGCATTTTGTTTTGAAATTTCTCAAATCATTTTTCTTTCGAAAATCTCGATCACGATGTGTCGTGAAAACAACGCATTGAAACGTTCTCAGCCTTAGGAAAGTGTAGCGCGAAGACAGCGGTGATGTATGGATAGTCGCCTCGGGGAAACGTAGTGTGAGACAGTTATGTATGGATAGTCACGTGTTACGGAGGTGAGACCGTGCTTAACGAACCGCACAGCTGCGAAGCCGGTTCATGGGTATTTTAAGACCCGTTTCCAGTTGAACGCGCGCTCTGAGCAATCTGAGGATATTGCGCAATATATATGATCGTCCGTCCGATAAACAAAACTTTTCACTTGGTAGTTGAACCCGCGCCCGCTCAACTACGGCCGTAAAGCTATATGTCCATTCAGCGATTTTGTCGCTATTTCGCAAAAAGCGCCGTGACTTCTGATCGGAGCATGCGCAATGATGACGAATTACCGCTGGGGCACCGACGTGTCATGCGAAAGAGCGACAAAAGCGCTGAAGAGAAAAGTTGAATTCATCCTACTTTATCGCCGAGATCTTCGCACTCTACTTTTCTCAACCAATCAGAATCAATTAAAAATGAAACTCCCTCACGGTACCGCTGAACAGAGCACTTCTTCGTGGATGGTATTCGCACATAAACAAACTTTTTTACAGTTTACTGAACAAAATACAAAAATTGTCCATTGAATGATAATAATACAGCACTTGTTGTCCTGTATAGAAATGTCCCCACTTTCAAATATATATTCTCCATTCTTCATTTTTCTTGATGTTTATGTTTATTCCATTTTCAGAATAATAATAGGCAAAACCAACCGACCTCATTTTTTAGCTTTTATAACCGCCAAGAGCAAATAAACCAGCAAGTAGAACTAGAAGTTTAAAATGAGGTGTGAGTCAAGGTTTCGTTGATAATAAATTTGAGAAGGCGATCAACTTGCGAAAGAAGGTTATCGTTACTTGGAATCAATAAAAAATCAGTAATCTAATTGGTTCGTCATGCAACAGGCATTGTCATGTTGTTTGCTGAAGCAACTTTCGTACTTCCCTTCTGGAACTTCGCGACTGGCTAGAACAGTAGAAGCAACACAGACGGTAACCGGTATCGATGGAAGCGGTTATGGCCTAAGCAATCCCATCTATCAAAATATAAGTAATAGAATACTCATGAACATGCACATATACAGAAACGACGAGTGTTTCAAACCGTCAAGGTTTCTTGTTCCAGTTGAAATACCATTTAATGACAAAAATAAAGATGCATTAAAAATCCCATACAGTAATTGCCATCAAGCGGACCACCAAGAAAGTGCATTAACGTTCTGCTTAGCTCCTGGTTTTTTACACTTTAGGAAACTAATTGAAGTAATACAAACTTTAAAAAGGGCACATGCAAGGATTTCAAGCGAGAAATACCAGAGATAACCAAGGAAAACATTTTGTTAAATGCAGCAGGCAATGCAAGAGTTC
Source organism: Hydractinia echinata (assembly GCA_030067915.1). Lineage (NCBI taxonomy): Eukaryota > Metazoa > Cnidaria > Hydrozoa > Anthoathecata > Hydractiniidae > Hydractinia > Hydractinia echinata. The sequence goes on along the minus strand of JASGCC010000002.1, from coordinate 5,035,674 downwards.
CTTTCGAAAAAATTTATTTTAATACCCTAAGCGAGTATGAACTCAGTATTCCAATGCTGTAATGTGTTTTTTTATTAGTATTCATATTTTAGTAATTTAATTTGTATTAAAATAGTTTGTCCCAGTAGTTCAAAGTTTTTTTAACAGCCCCGCTTACGACAGAGGAAACATTAAATAGATCTTTTTGTTTTAGCCTAAACTTTTTTTACGTAGGTTTATACATCATCATGGCAACAGATACACCTTTGGTATGCAAAATTAATTTTTTTTTTCTTATAACATTTAGTCTGTGTGTATATAAAATGTCAAAGTCCAGAGGCAGACCGAGAAAGACTTGGCAGGAGGTTATAAGGACAGACTTGATACAGAGGAAGTTGAGTTTAGGTCTAACACAGTCTAGATCAGATTGGAAGAGGGTCATTAATATACCCCGTCCAACCCATGCTAGCATGGAAAACGGATGTTAAGCCGAGAATGATGATGATGATGATGAAAGTGTGTTAAGGAGCTTGTATTTGTAGGATGTGTATTGCAAAGCTACATTTCTTCAGTTAGTCATACATTTTCATTAGGCCGACCATGGAGGTAAAAAAGATAAGTAGATGCAGCTCGCAAAGCAGTAAATTTATATTCTATTAAAATCTCTATTGAAATTGGATTACTTTGAAGCTTTGGTTGATGTGCAGTTCACAGAATATGCACAGATTTACAGTGCACTTGTGTTTGTGTTTAAAATTTTGAAAATGCATTAAAATACAAATGCCCTGAAGGCTAAGCTCTAAGTGCCTTCTGAGTTTTATTAGCCAATCATATTTAGAGTATATGTAAACATTGAAAGCACAAGAAAACTTCAGCATTTTTGAAAGAAAGTAGAAAAACATCGAAAATATGTGCTGCGAAAACTTGCTTATAACATAAGAAATACATGTGTTGTTGTAATCATGGCACAATGAATGTTTAACAAAATGTCTCTGAAACTTTCAAGTTGATCCAGTAATGCTTGCACAGTTTATAGGCTTTCATTTCTGACACATTTTTGAGCTATAAATTTTTGTAAACAACTTGTGAATCGAGCATTGTTATGTCTTCTGGGTTTTCGAGAAGTTATTTTTTATTATTCAGACTTAACCCTTATCTAAAGACTGACATTGTAGTTTTCTTAGATTGACTCAAAATCGAGTCAATCTCACAATTTTTTTTATCTTAAATTAAAAATTTTATATAAAGTAAATTTTTTAAATCTAGCAATAAAATCTACAACAAGAAATATCTTCACAATACTTGGCGAATTCTTGCACAAATTAAATTGATTGACAGAAGGTCTGAATTGGCCAATACAATTTGCTTTTAAAACAATCAAACTAACTATCTGCAGGCAAAGCTAGCTTTGTTTTTTAATGCTGTACCACTTTGCGCATTGTGTATAATTTTAACAGCCCCATAAAAGTTATATCTCCTTGCCTTTTGTACATCCGTAAGCAGACAAATTTAACTGCAATGTGTAACAGCTAAGACTAAAAAAAAATCCTAATGTTACAAAAAGATAATAAATTAATAAATACAAGTTATGACATGTATGAAGAAAGATTGCAGTTATAAAAATGTAATATCACAAGTCCAGTCCTATAATTATTATACTGTAACAAAAAACTTATCTTAGGCCAGATAGAATCGCAGATTTAAAAATCACTGCTGAGTTTTTTGTCTTTGTCAGTTAAACTGATTTGTCCCTAAACAGGAATATTATAAAGAGACTGCTAGCTCTGCAGTCGAGTAGGCATCATATTATTTTGTAAAGATATCCCAGCTGGCTCCATATTAGAACTATTTTTGTAGGAGAAGTATATAGAAACTTACTAGTCTTTAATCATAGGCTTATCATTTCATGGCTGATCTTTGCTAGATTATATATAAGGTATCTGGAATTGCATGTCTAGGTGATAAGAAATTGTTAACTGTAAATCCAATTTATTTGTTAATTTGTAGATATGATCACAGACATCATTTTTATAAAAATATTTTTAATAATTGACAAACAACAACAGTCTGACAGGAATTTGCACAGTGCTTACTGGTGTCTAATTTCATTTAATATTTAACTGTCACCTTTTTCAAGAGTTGTAGAGTGTTGTAGTTTTGTTTATATAATGTTTTGATTAAATCAGTACTTCAACACAGCCTTGCTTTTCTATTTTTGGCTTTTTAAATTACCAAGATGTCCGGTACAGAACCAGTCAACGTAAACAAGGATGCAGAAGAAACAAATCCTTTACTGTATGCAATTGACGAGAACCCACCACTGTACTTGTCCATTTTGCTTGGCTTTCAAGTAAGTTTCTTTACTATACATTTTAAAAACGCTATATTTATTTTAATATACATTTTAAAAACGCTATATTTATTTTAATATACATTTTAAAAACGCTATATTTATTTTAATATACATTTTAAAAATTTTAATGTAGGAGAAAGGTTATAGCTTATCACATTATGATTATCAAGTAAATTTTAAAACCACAAATTTTAGTAACCTGAAAATGCATGTGTGTATATTGGTACAATTGGTATCAAAAATGTCATATTGATGTATTAAATTTTTAACATTTTATTTGTAATTAATTTTTTTTGTGTCATCGAAATTATGACGTTTGTATAGTTTATAAAGTTTATATGTAATTTGTACAAATAATAATAGAGCTGTTTTCGTTTATTCATATTTTGTTATTACCACGTCTTTATAATTCAAAAATTAACAGTAACAAAGTTTTTTTTCGTTACACAATGTTCATAAATCTAAACGAACTTTTAACAACATTGTATTTTGTTCTAAAACCCAATGCAACGCCGTTCTTTGTGGCTGTGATATTCATGTTTCTAAGTAAATGTGTATGAATTATAAATTGTATAAGACTGTTTTCTGTAAATTCTTCCTTTGAATTTTTTTCTTTTTCCTATTAGCATTATCTAACCATGTTTGGAGCTACCGTTGGCTTGCCGTTTGTGTTATCTCAGCTCCTTTGTTTTGCCAATGATGCAAATGTAATTAGTGAGGTTTTAAGCACAATCTTCTTTTGTTCTGGTTTGGTGACTTTACTGCAATCCACACTTGGTGTGAGGTAGAGCTTTATTATTCTTATTTATTTATTTTACTTTTTTATTTTTTTAAATTTAAAATAATTTAAATGTTAGAAAAGAACATTGTATCAGAATTTGAAAAAGAAAAAAAAGTAATTTAAAAGCAAATAAGGATGTTTTAGCAATTAGATAAATTTATGATTGTTTGTTTCTGTATAAATATTTGTAGTTTGAACGAATTTGTTTTACCTCTTGTTCTGAAATTTTGTTTGATTTCACTTGTTTATTAATAAAGGAGTGTTGCTTTTCTGTGCTTGAAATGAAGCGATACAAAGTATTTTTTTACTGTAAGAATATCTTTCGAACTATTTTTAACCTGGTAGTTATTTCCATAAATATTAAAGAAACTAAAAATTTCATTTTTATGATGTAATACTTTGAGCACATTTTTACGAAAGTGTAAAACAATATATGTCATTGGTCTACAAGTGCATATATGCCCTCCAATGTTCTCCCCCACCCACATTTTTCAGCTTTTTCACATAACCGAATTGTATTTCTATGTTGAAAAAGATTATGAACAATATCTATACAACAACTTTTTTAAAAAAAGGGATTTGTTTTTACAGCTCTAATTATAAATTATGATAAAATAAAACCGGGTCTGTCCCTTACATATTAAATTTGATTTTTAACGTTACTAAAAAACCTTGAAACAACTTCAACAAGGCCTTTTATAAATATTGCACTCATTAAAACTTGTTAGCCTCGTCTAGGCATTTCCTGGAGACATTAGGACCAAAATATTTGGAACATTTTTATGGCAGTTAAAGAAAGCAACCTTGAATTTGTCGATTTGCATTACTGTGTGTCAGAACATTCCTGAATACTGCTCACAATATTGCCAGACATCTTAATAAAAGCTTTGAGAAAAATTTTATTGCTCAAATTCTTATATTTCTTGCCAAAAGCGTATGATATCAAATTATAATACACTTTCATCTGTGGAGAAAATTTTTGTTGTTGTCATTTTACTTGCAATTATTTTGTTTTGATTTCAATAAACCAGCTAAAACATTTTTTCAGAGCAAAAGCAATTGCTCAGCAATATTTTGCAAATCAAACTCGTTTCAAGTTTTAAAATATTACATACTATTGAACATTTGCTTCATAACTTTTTGTCAATAAAATGCGGCAAAATACAGCAATTATCTGGAATTGGCAGCAATGTGAAGTTTTAAAAAAATGAAAGTGATTTTAAACAGGTGCAGTTAAATCATACAAGTTTTAAAGGTTGCTTGACAGTTCTTAATGTAGCCACAATTTGTGACAGAAGTAAAAATAGTTCATGATCTTAATATCATTTTTTGCAGTTGTGCGAGTATTCTGCTAAAAATTTAGAAATTTAACCTAAGAGTTTCAATATTAATTCATTAATTTGAGATCTAAAAGTAAAATGTTTTCTATCTGGTCATGAAAATAGTATGAAAATTAACATTGCAAAGGTTTTTGAGGGTTGATGAAATTTTCAAAACAAACCTTTAACACTTTTCTGCAAGGTTAGCTTAAATAATATTTTCCATTCTATTAACCTTTTGCAGAATCTTATGCTGTTTATTTTTGTTTCAGATTACCTATTGTACAGGGTGGAACTTATACATTTATTGCTCCAACTATGGCTATTATGAAGATCAGAAAAAAGTGCAGTGAAGTGAACAGTATACAAGCCACTTCAGGTCCAGGTGAGGTGACCAGTTTCAACATTGTTAAATTTTAATTCTAGACTGTTTTTCTTATGATTTCTTATTTTTTTTGCAGTGTTAAATTTTACATCAACTATGAGTGCGCTTGGTAAGTGAGATTGATGTATTTATGAGGTTTCTATATCTGTTGAAAAACAGATTTAACAAATGTTATTTGTTCATACTTAAAAAGTATGCTTTCCCCCAAGTTTGATAATTACTTTGGTAGTTACATATTTTATAACTTCTCACATCAAGTGTATATTATGAAAGGAGTTATTTTAGTAACGGCTACTTTAATTTTCCCTTCCAGCCTTCAACATGACTTCTACTACTCCATTCAACATGACCTCTACTACTTCTGCGACAGGTATAATCTAATTTTATGTTTGTTTCGCTGCACAGTATGAAGTTCTTTATACCATTATACCACATATACCATTTTTGAAAGCATCGCAGTATTCTCTGATGATAAAGGTATAAAACTAGGGACTGTTCCCTAAAAACAAGTTATTAATTATTGCACCTGTTACAAAATTGTTACATGAGCTTCATCTTATCTACTTTAAAACTTTATACCAAACATATAATATTCTTTCTTTAAACACCCAAAATAGGTACATCTGTAAAAAATAATACCAGAGAAAAAAACCCCGTTAAAAATAATAAAAAAATGTATGTTTGTCAAGTTTTGTCATAGTGTCAACACTATTCCATCTTATGATGCCTCGTTATCAAATCTTCCATTCAATATACTAAAAGTATTTTCTGAGAGTGAAAGTTTGCGTACTAGGATGTTGTGATGATTACATATTGCTACTAGATCTACCAGAAATAATTGTTTAGTGGTTTTACATAATGCTTGATGTACAACCTAGTTTCATTGGCAAAAATAATGGCGTATTTTGATTCATTAATCCAAAAAAATAAAAAAAAATAAAAATAGTGGAACTTTCAGCAGAAAGGTATTTATCACGTTGATTACAAAACCATTTACTCACTTATATACCGAGTAAAAAAGCATTGTTGCTTCCTTCATTGTTTTCAGCCTAGCCTTGTTTCAAGGCGTGCAATTTTTAATTCTTCAATAACTTTTACGTAATTTTTGATAATTTTTGTTATAAATCACATAAAAAATTAAACTTTTGTTTTGTTTAACCACATAACTATTGTACTACAAAAACAAAATTGCTCCGATTTCTGAAAATAATGAATAATGAGCGCATGGCGCATTTTAATTTCATCGCAACAAATTACCATGAACGAAGAATCAACTACTGCAAGTGGCCTTATATGAATACCAGCCTCCAATTTTGCCACTAAATAAGGACAATCCAGATTGATCAATGTGCTTATCAAATAAACACAATTCAGATTGATCTCTTCTTTCTAATATCTCTAAAGTTTTTGAGAAACTAATGCATTCAATACTATATTCTTTTTTAGATACCAATAACATTCTATTTGGTAGACACTTTTGCTTTGAAAGTAAACAAAATACCACACATTATTTAATTCAACAGAAAACATCGGAAGCTCTCTAGATAAGGGATTGTTTGTTTGTGGACATGTAAAGAGCTTTTGATACTGTTGAGCATGACGTTTTATTGAAAAAACTAGAGCAAAAAACTATCTAAATTACAAGAGTCAGTGCCTTACAATCAAAGGAACTAAATCTTCCAGTACTAAAATTAAACATGGTGTTCCACAAGGCTCTGTACTTGGCCCACTACTGTTTTTATACAAAAATGAACAAAGCAATACAAAATTCCACAGCATATCATTTTGCAGAAAACCGAGATAATGTTGTTTAAATCAAAACGCATAACAACTCAACATTGGATTTAAGAATTTCTAGACAGCAAATATTTCCCGTCCAATCTGTCAAATATCTTGTTATTTTTCTTGAATAAAATCTTTTCTGGGTCTTTTATCTATACCAAAAGGTGTTCGAGTACATCAATTTACAAAACGTTGGCTTATGACCATATTAACAATACACTCCCCTCCACATTATGTTCTTTGTACAAATGGCCAATCAGTCACATAACCACAACACGCAACACAGGACAAGTTAATAAAAAATTATTAGTCCCCCTTACTATTTCCACAACAATACTAACTCTATCAGAGCTAAATGTGTTTTGGACTCAAATGATATCGTTCAAATCTTAGGTCTTTACCTGGTTTTCATTCAGCATAATTTTACTCCCATTCAGAATAAGAAAAAGGAGGTGAAGATGAGCCACAAAATGTGTTTACAAAATATAGAATCTGAATTTGTTTTGTTTTAATTTTACAGGAAATTTAAAAATTATTTAAAAATAATTATTTTCAAAGGGGAGATTTTAGTGGTCCCTAGTGCTTCCCTATATAGAACAATCCAGGTCCTTAGCAAATATTAATGTATTATAGTGACATCAGACGGTGACGACGAGTGGAAAATAAGAATGAGAGAAGTATGCTTTGCTTTTTTTTGGTAACACAAATATTTTGACATTTTGTTATGGTTTGTTTGATCTGGAAAAACTATTGAAAAATGTTAATTCCTTATCCCTTAGTAATGCAATAGAATATTTATACTCTGAACTCTGAACTCTGAAAATGGGAATTATTCAGGAAGAGAAACAGGAGGGCCAAAATAAAAGTAAAATTTCAGAATTAATTATAAAATACCAATTATTAGTTCAAACTTTTCCACTGCAAAGTTTCTGTCAATAATAATGGGTGGAAAATGAATTCATGTTATGCTAAATGAACTACTTACTGTCTATTAATAATTGGTGGGTATTAATGAATTGTGTACGACTTCTGTACAAAACAAATTTAATGTGATACCAATTAAGCTTGATACCAAGAAGTGTTTTGCTAAAGTAAGGTGTTATATTAACAGAAAAGAAAGGTGAAGTATAATACTGGATTCTGTTTTTCTTTACTAAGACATAATTTGTGAAATTATAAAAGCGCATGATAATATTTTGCAATCTTTAGATCCAAGGTGCTATCATTTTGTCGTCACTGTTTCAAGTAGTAATTGGATTCAGTGGGGTGATGGGTTTTGTATTAAAGTATATTGGACCATTAACAATTGCGCCCACAATAGCTTTGGTAGGGTTGCCTCTCTTTAAGACGGCAGGTTATTTTGCAGGTCAGTTCTTTCTTTTTCACTTAATTTACACTTTATAGTACTGACTTGATGTCTTTATAATAATTTAAATTGCTTAAATACGAAGAACTAAAATAGGAAGGGGAGGATTTTTTTAGTTACAGTGCTGGAATTAAGATTTTTTTAACCTTCCATATGTGTTTTAACGAACACGTGAAAATGAATTACTTCAGTAATCCAGAGAATAAATACCCTTTCATGTAAAACCAGCTTAATTTGATTTACTCTAATGGCTTTAACACCTTTTTTCCTTTAGGAGCACAGTGGGGAATTGCTCTTTTGTGAGTATGTTTGTTCAGTATTGGTCTGTTTAGTGTGTTTGTGTCAAAAACGAAATAAAAACGAGGTTATGATACTTTGTTAAAAAAGAATAAAATTTTATCTATGTTAGTACACATTAAATTTTCTGAAAAAATGTCATTGTACCTTTTTAATTTTTTCCTGAATATTGATTTTTTTCAGTTTTGGAACTGTCAAGACATTGATTTGTTTTGATTTGAACATTAATACGCAACTTGTTCAACAATTGTACTATTTGTGTCTGTTTTAAGTTAGCCAATGATAACGCGAGAAAGTGTAAACAAGTAAAAAACCTATAAGCTGTGAGCTAACAGCATCAAGATAGAGAGGCATTATACCAAAAAACAACATCTGCTATTGACCTTGTTAGCTATTTGTTTTCACTCTGCTGCTGATTGCTAATTCGTGATACGATTTGCTACAAAGAACCACACAAGCTTCTTTTATTATTGGGTCAACAGTTGCTCAAAAGTAATACTGATATTTTGTAACTACAGGTTGAAGGTTGAATTTAAACAACTGCTAAAAATGTAACCTTGGAAAAAATAGTTTACCTTTAAAGACCACTTGCTGCCATTCAGGCCTCTCAATGAAGAAAATAGTACCCACTGAATAAAACGTGCTCCTATTACAATTTCCACGCTCTCTCTAAAAAACAATCCAGAAGAAGACTTTTTTTGTAAACTTGATTGTGCTGATTGTTGAAGTATTTATGTGTTTGAATCTTTTTTTAGAACGATATTTTTTATCACATTATTCTCCCAAGTGCTTCGAAATGTTAACTTACCACTAGGCAGAGTAAAGATTCCTGTCTTCAAATTGTTTCCTGTGAGTATCATTTTTTTTTAAGTAGTTGGTTTGGCATGAATGTGTTAGGTTGGTCACATGTACACTACCTTCGAGGTAACATGTGCACTACCTTCGAGGTAACATGTACACTACCTTCGAGGTCACATGTACACTACCTTCGAGGTAATTTTTAAGGCATAAATTGCTGTTTGATGTGTTTATATTTTTGGAGCTCTTTACAAAGCTGTAGCAAAATCAGCCATTGCATGTCTTCTGCTCTGTATCAACCGACACGAAACATAACATTTTAACTGCATTTTAAACTCCTCTTCTTTTACTAATTGTTGTTGTAGTAATATAAACACTATGTAAGCTGTATTCCCAAAGAGGTGTAGAGATGGAAACCTGTGTGTTTTAGGTTTTGCTTTCAATTTTCATCTGTTGGATTTTATCAGCAATTTTAACAGCTGCTTCTGTTTTCGAAGATGGATCACGAGCCCGCACAGACTTTCGAACCAACGTAATAAAAGAATCCTCCTGGTTCCGAGTTCCTTATCCTGGTTAGGAGAGTTTATGTTGTAAAAAAAAATGGGGGGGGGGGTGTTTTTTATAAAAAGTTTATTTTTAAAGGTTTGCGTTAATATTAAATCGTTCTATGACTTTACATTTCGCCTTTTTGTACTTTTAATAATTTGGAAAAGCTTTCGCAGACATAAAAATTCATTGATTTGCATGTGCGATGAATCGCAAGCCTACATAAATCTGCGCGTCTGTGGACGTGTGGATTTTTGATTTAAGTGAAATGTTTTAGAAGCCCATAACGAATAGGGTTAAGTTTATTGCTTAAAAGCACCATAAGTTGCATAGACTGACTTAATTAGGAGAAGTAATTATGGGTTGGTTGAAGTTTTGCTATTAAAAAAATGAAAAATTTATCACAACCTTAGTTAAAGTATTAACACCAAAGTGAGATTATACATTGTCATAACATACACGCTAAATTTATTATCATGTGATTCAACATCATTAGAATCCCTATTTCACTCAAGGTAACGAATTTGTCACACTTACTATATTTTTAAGCAGCATAGTATGATTGAAGCGTTATTTTTAGGTCAATGGGGACGACCGACCGTCTCAGCTCCTGCTGTTATTGGTATGCTTGCAGGAGTGATAGCTTCCATGGTGGAGTCAATTGGTGATTATTATGCTTGTGCCCGCTTGGCTGGTGCCCCTCCACCACCACAACATGCATTAAATCGAGGTTTAGGCTGTGAAGGTCTTGGTTGTTTAATCACTGGCCTATGGGGGACTGGAAACGGAACTACTTCATATAGTGAAAATATTGGTGCAATTGGGATAACCAGGGTAATGAATTATGTTTTTTTTTAATGTGTTTTAAATAATAATTATAGTATGAAAATTAAGAAAAAACTTTAAACGAGAATGTTTTTGCCTAGATATAATTTTCAAAAAAGAAAGTTCACTTCAACTTTAATTTTTTGAAATGTAACGAAGACAGACTTCAAGTGGTCAGGATAGAGAATTATTAGATTCCCAATGTCAGTTGAATGTTTTTGTACTTTTAATCACGATTACTATTTTGCAGTTTTATATTTTTGACAAATACGCAAGAGAAAATTGCTTTTTTTCTCGAAATTTGCATAAAATTCTTGAAAATTAGCAGCATCAGGTTAATGACAGGGAACACATTTTTTATAATTCATACATGCAGAAAAAATCATGTCTCTCTTTTGTTAAAAATAATGCACACAAAATAAACCATTTTAATGACTTAAAATTAGTACCTTTTAAAATTAGTATGTTTATAGTATATACTAGTCGAAAGCCGTGGATACATCCACGGGTTTGCCGTTGTTTATTTACCGCATTTTGTTTGTCTCGCTACTACGGTTACCATTTTGCGTGACAGACAGACAGACAGACAGACAGACAGACAGACAGACAGACAGACAGACAGACAGACAGACAGACAGACAGACAGACAGACAGACAGACAGACAGACAGACAGACAGACAGACAGACAGACAGACAGACAGACAGACAGACAGACGTTATACAGGTATTATAATATAGATTACTTGCAAATCACATTGCACAAATGTTGGTGTATTTTTGTTTAGGTTGGAAGTGTTCGTGTTATACAATGCGGAGCTGTTCTTATGATCCTACTGTCCATCATTGGTAAATTTGGAGCATTGTTTGTGACAGTACCTGATCCAGTGGTTGGTGGAATATTCATCGTCATGTTTGGAATGATTACTGCTGTTGGTTTGTCTTCTCTGCAATTCATTGATATGTCATCCATGCGAAATCTATTTGTTCTTGGCGTGTCCTTATTTATGGGAATGGTTATACCAAGTTGGATCGAATCTAATCCTCTTCAGCCAGGTAAGAGTTTTATTGCAATCATTATATTAAAGGGAGAGGTGATTTTTCTCTCTTTTATTTGTAAATATGAAGTACAAAGTCAGGGGTTAATCCAGGAAATTACTTTGGGCATCGGTAATCCCTTAAATTGTCTTTCAACCTTTTCAGGAAACAAGGAACTCAATTTGTTTGTATCAAACAGTTAATATTTTAAAGTGAACCTACAAGGTCTAGAACTGTTACCATCACATTTTTTCCCTATCTATCATTACAAGAAGTAAGGCAGTTTTCTCTCTCTATTTTGGGTGCCCAAAGTGGATGTCCCCAAAATCGGTATAACAATGTCTAACTTGACCTGTATTAGCCCCTGAAAGTAATTTTAAACGATTAATTTTTTGGGAATTAAAATATTTAGCCAAACAATCTTTAAAATTTATAAAAATAAAGTGAATTTATTCTGTGTTCAAAATTAACAATATTACATGGTGTGATTGTAACTTTAGTTTTTTAAACTCATTTTAATACTGTGATAAAAAAACATATATAATACATCCGACATATGTTTCCTCACATGCACATCTTATGAATTTGTTTTTTACTTGTTCAGAAATTGTAAAACTGCAAAGAGAAAACCTCTCCTCCCTTTTTTATTCTTTTTATAAAAATTTCAAGTTTAAAATATTTTACAAAAAATACTCAGGTTTGTACACAATGAAAACAATCAGTGTCAGTTCCTTTATGTAGCTAGACACATCCAGTCAATCATAATTTTAAGATTCGGGTATTAAAAAAGACTTTTAATCCATATGCTCAACATTCAGTCTAAAAAACATCCTGGAGCCAAAGTAATCTTCACTACTGAGAATGCACCTCTAATTCTGTCAACAATACAAGATGAAATGATTACCATGTTTCCTCTGCCAAGTGATCCATAGTGGACTGAAACCTGAGGATGTTCTGTAAAGTGAAGTTGTCTTTATTATATTGACAAGAGAATATTTTTGTTCTTTTCTTCCGATGCTAAAGATATTTAAAGTAGTTTAAGATTTTTAATATTATAAGGTAGGGAGAAGTGTATACTTTGTGTTATATAATTTAATGAATTAAGAGTTTGAAGTACATAGTAGTTAATATCAAATGAATCTACGATTGATTGTAGATGAGTTTTATGCCATGCACCTAAATAAGCCATCAAGTCATCCAATACTGATATTGACGAAACTGTCGTGTTTTGAAAGACAGGAGTTCTATAAGCTTTTACGAGTGGTCACTAACTAGATATACAATTTTAACATTAAAAGCATACACATATTAACCTTTCATTATACTGTTCATGTTTGTATGTTACTACTTTAGAATATCATATCTAATCAAGTTCAATACTTGCACATTGTGCTATAAAATTGATATTTTGGTGAGGGTATTTTAATTAAATGTCTGAGTATATTTTTTTAGAAAAAGAATCATATATTCAAATCTTTCAAGTGCTTCTGTCAACCAATATGGCTGTGGGTGGATTAACTGGTTTCTTACTGGACAATGTCATTCCAGGTACAAAGCAAGAGAGAGGTTTGATCAAGTGGAGGAACAGCTTTGGTGCAAATAATCAAGTCAACAAGGTTGCATCTGTTCATGTTTATGACCCACCCTTTTTAACAGAAAATTTTAAAAAATCTCTGTTTTGTAAGATTGTTCCATTTTTGCCTTATTATGGTGACAATGGAGCAGAGGATGTTGAGGAAAACAGTGCTCTGTAAATGCATTAAAATATCCTCCTGCCAGTAGATTTTAATGTTAATGTGTGATGCAAAAAATTTCTGTGTTACCAAACTCTGAAACTTAACTTTTTGAGGTTGACTTTTTGCACAATGTTAAGTTTCGTAAATGACATGTTTCATAGTAGTTTTCTTTTTTTAAAGTTAGTGCACTGCATATTTTAGTCATTTTTTTTTAGTAGTATTACTCTTAATCACATAGACACTAATTTATTAGATTTTTTAAATTCTTCCATTCACCTTAAAATTAACTCTATAAAAAGAGTGCCAACCTAGGAATTACTTGACCAATGCTCTGCAGCTGTCAGCTGTTGTTCTATTTTAACAGATGAATAGGTGGGGTAAACCAAAATCAAAATGCGCTAGTTGCTGTTTCTGCAATGTCTGCATTATGGGACAATCAGTGAGATTGCCTACAAAGGTCTGGAAAAATGGCCTATGTTGACATCATCAAAAATTAAAATCACTTCAGATTTTGGATCTTATTAAATAAGTAGAAATTTTCATATATCTATGTTAATTTAATTTATGCAATTTTTCGTTTATTAATGCATTGTTTAATCAAACGAATGAATGCTAAAAAGTCAAACCTTTCCCCTATCCCCCCCTTCCTCGTAGAGTCAGCTATTTTTCTCCAAAGTATAGAAATGAGTCCTCCAGTCTGGGTTGGGTTGCAATATCAAATAACTAAACTTTTGCATGCATCGCTTTTCTAACTTTAGTTTTGGAGGATGCTATTTTTGAGAAGATTTTATTTTTGATAATAAATTGTTATAATGTACTGTATAGACTTCAGGAGTGTAACTTTTGTTCATATACCCATGTGAAACCGTAGTACTGTATACCATTTTTACGTATTTGTTTTTGTAACAGGCTTATACTATTTTTAATATTACTGGATTTTTTTACTGGATATATTGTTTTCTCTGCTTTATTTATATTTGCGCAATGAACTAGCACTGCATGTTGGTAAAGTGTGATGAGTGAAATATGTTGTTGTAGCATATCTACCCTAAAAACTGCATCTTAACATCTCAATTTTTGCAAACCATTCAGAGATTTAATGGTATCATTGTGTCACTAAACAATCGATGCCTGTTGCTTTGTTTTACCCATTTATTCTTTCTTTGCATGCGCTACCCACTGTTAAATTTTTTTTATTATAATAGGGATGAAGAATTAATTACCACTAGCCATAATTGTGCTACTCAAAAAGACTCCCTAAATACTGCTTGCTTCTCAGAGCAAAGTTTTTTTTTATTTTAAAATATGCTTTGATTTACTATGTTATTCAGCATTGCATAAATTTTAGATTTTTTGATTTTGCCTTAGACTGTTTTTATAACAGGAAATTTTGTCTCTGCAATGTGGAAACTAAATATTTTTATTTACGTCTTGTTAGTACACTAAGCTTTAATAATGGCAGACACATCAGTGAATTCAGATGGACTTTCAAACACTGGACATCTTATCAATGCTGTGCAGGTGGTAGCACTAGTCTCAACAATTGGTTTTTTCATCGCGGGAAGGTACAGTTCTTTTGTTTTTTCAAAAGTGATGAATTTGACCAAAGTACTTATTGTAAGAATTCCAAAGTTGTTAAAGTCGATTTTTATGTTGTTACGAGTGCCATTTTTTGTAAAAAATAATTATGTTTGATCGTTTTGCATTGTGTTAAACTTCCCTCCACCCTTTCAGTCACAGGGTTTTAATTGTGGAGCCAAAATGATGGTTTTGCTTAGAAAAAAACAACCTTAAAAAATTCTTAAATATTTATAAATAGCTGTAAAATGACGGTTTTTCAAAGTCATGTAATTAAATGTATGACATCGGTTATTATTTTAAGCTGCATGTGTATATATTCATTCCTGCACTATAATCGATGGAATTTCTTCAAGCTGTTTTGGTGATATTTGTGAGGATTCTGATATTTTTGTTCATTGTAACAAGAATTATTTAAATTCTTTACTATGCACATAAATATCAATGTAAAAAATATTAAGAGAATTATAACACAAGGATTTGCAAATCTAACAGAAACCATGTCAACAAAAGATGTAAACATAAAGGTCGGTCCACACAATGAAGAAATCATTTAAAAAAATCTGTGTTATTTTTGTTGAAATAAAGCAAAAAATTTTCTGTGTAAATCAGCCTTTAAAAAACTTTTTTTTGTTGACCTGGGCAATAAATATTCCAAATATTAATTAAATTTCATTTGATTGTTTTCGATGTGCCCAAATGAAAATCTGATATATATTTTGATAATTTTAAAAAAAAGGAAATGTACCAAAGTTGAAAAAAAAAAGTAACAAACAGCTTATTCAATTGATTGCAATAAAAAAATCCAAATGCCTTAATACAGAAAATATTAAAAACTAGTCGGTGGCCCGTGGAAAAATCCACGGGTTCGCCGGTCCTTTTTATACAGAATTGTGCGCGTCTCGCTACTTGCAGTACCATTTTGCGTGGCAGACAGACAGACGTATACGGGTATTATAATATAGATGTCAGGGAAAAGTGAATACAAAGGCAAACATGCTTGATTTAACAATATTTTTTCGTACCAAGCATCCTTTTTTCATGCTGCACTCTTTGAGTATAAACATTTGACTTTGTGTGTTTACGTGTTTCAAATTTTGACCTAAGTTTTCTGTTAATATGAAAGATAACATTACACTATACATCATACCTTATCAAATATGTTATGAGGAGCAAAAGGTTTTATCAAACCATGTTTGTATTTTTTGAGAATCGTATGTATACTCATTGTTATTCTCCCTATTTGCATTCTCATTTTTCTTCTAAATTTTGATTTTTAATTATTTTTAGTGTAACGTGTTACAAGATTCATCGTCAAAAATCTGTGAAAAATGTGAACTTTCTTCCCTTTCTGTTAACTGCTTTAAAGTAAGTATGGCCTACCGTTGTTGTATGTCAATTATAATTATTTAAAGTTTGTCGATATTTGTCTGTATTTATGATAAAGATATACAGTTTTATGTAGATAATATCTTTATTTGCATGATCGAAATATCAATGGCTTAATATGTAAATCACACTGGTAATGATGGGGGATGGAAGAATGTCATGATTTATGTGTCTGATGCTACGTGTGCTAGTCTTTCTGTGATTTCAAATTAGAATCTTTTTTCCAATATTATTTTAACACTAAAAAAAATAAACAATTACCTAACACTTTAATCAGAAGAATATATTGTATGATATTGATTTTTCAGTGTGTTTAACTTGAAATTCAATAGAAAAAAGGAGAAATTTTATAATTGTCTTGGTAGAGCTCTTTTTGATTTAATGAAACAGGCTGTATAAGTGCTAGATTTAGGGGAACAAATAATTTGTGGAAAAAGAAACCTTTTGCCGAACTTTTTGCCATTTTGGTCCAAATCTGCAAAAAATGTTTCACAAAAATTTTAAATGCCAAATTTTTATTTTTTATATCCCCAAATTGGTCAAATTGGTTTATTTATTCTGCAAAAAAACTTTCTTAAATTGAATTTAATATTTATTTGGACAAGGGATAGTCTGACGGACCTGTGGGACTTGCTGATTTGAAAAATACTTTATTTTTTAAAAACTATTTTTGTCTTTACTTACTGAACTTCCCAGCATCCACAAAAATTAATTTCCCAAATTTTAGGAAAATATAATGTGACCATTTGCAAGAATAATAATACCACAAAACTGTGCAAAAAAAGTAAATGTAGTGGCTAAAACTGTTCAACAATGCGTCACCTTTTTTCATGGAATTTACAACTTTTTACTATCTCGCCTGCGAGGATAGTATTGGTTTCCAACTCCTAACTAACTATGTCCCAAATGGTCAATTGCAACGTCATCAACGAGCTTCTTTTACGCAAACTTTTTTTTAGAAAAACTGCCCTCAGGTGGATTCGAACCCACGACCTCTGGCTTCACGTTACGACGCGTTAGCCAACTGAGCCATTACGCCTTGAGTAAAAATATTTAATTTGACCATTTAACGGCTGGCGAATTAACACAAAAAAAAGATTTATTGATGTGAAATACAAAAGTTTTTAAATTTTTTTTTGCGAAATGATTCCTCTCAACGAAATAAAGTTGTGCTGTGACTTTCAAGTTTTAAGAATAATCCTAATGAATTTCTCCATTATAAGGATTTCATAAGAATTTTTAAGCAGTATTTTCGCGAAATGGCTAAAGGCTCTAAGAGGTATGGGATCTAAGAATTTCACATGCATGTGTCTAATAGATAAATATAAAAAGTCAGCAAGTATCCTAGCCATGCATCATATCCCTAACGCCAGAAACAGCTTAAATCAATTTTTAGGTTTTGTGAAATGACTACGTTAATAAATTAAAAATAATATTGTTGCAGTGATGTGTAATTGACATTGACATGCGAGATAGTTTATGCAGCTCCTGCATCTTGTTTGATATTAAATTCCACATTAAATATAACGTCCAGCAAAAGCAGATCACAAAAAAGTTGACCTGACTTAAGTATTTTAAATTACTTGATCTAATATTTTCTTTTAAAAATTCTAGTTTGTTGTAGAAATTGATTTCAAAATTTCTAAAAATTAATCTTGGTAAATTTAACATGTGATTACTAGTAAATATTTTCCTCCAAAGATTATTTTTTGTAAAAATTGTCGTCAAGGGTCATTGAGTAACTAACCAGAGTAATTAAATAGGTTTTAAAACCAGTATAATTTGTAGTTCAACCTTTTTTGATGGCGTTTATGCAACTTCTGTGTCTTTGCCATTGAATTCCCTGCTTGAATAATAAATGTGTGTGCAAACATAAATAAAAATGCGATAAGGAATAAAAAAGTAAACATGAACTAACGTTGAAAGCAGTCAAATTATAATACTAAGTACAGTTTTGAGCTCTCAAAACGTAAGATTGAATAAATATAAATAAACTGATTTATTCTATCAAAGAAAAGGAGAATGGTAGTCCAGATAATGCAAATTAAGAAAGGAAATGAAGCATCGATTAATTGAATACACTGAAATAAATAAGAAGGTCAATAATCACGTATTGCAATGTTTTAAGCATTTCGAAACCTGATGTTCACCGCTGGCGTGATTGTCTGTAAGATACGTTTTTGCTCAAAGCATTAACTGTTGAATCGTTTTATTCTGTTCTAGTTGCTTTCTCTGGTTCATGTATGGCGTATTGAAGGAAGACAAGTT
This sequence comes from Hydractinia echinata, assembly GCA_030067915.1. Classification (NCBI taxonomy): domain Eukaryota; kingdom Metazoa; phylum Cnidaria; class Hydrozoa; order Anthoathecata; family Hydractiniidae; genus Hydractinia; species Hydractinia echinata. Next base: position 5,017,236 of record JASGCC010000002.1, on the reverse strand, counting down.
GTTATGCGTAGTCAATGGAACTGGTTGTGCTTTCCAAATACTTTATATTTTCGTATTCGTACAAAATTGCGATAAAAAGGTATAACTAATTCTTTAAAAACTTCTAAAGTTCTAATTTTTACATTGAGTAAGGTGTGCGTAAAAGTTGAGATACTGTTGGCAACCAAACCTATGTTGTTAGGGAGTATTAGTCTTGTAATCACCAACGTGGAGTAGCAACATGTGTAGTGTTATAAGCCTATTGAAGCCACTGACCAGGTTGTATGTCATTTGTTAATAGCAAGCAAGCCATAAACCAGCTTGTTTGTCATCGACCAGCAACCATAAACCGGCTTGTTTGTCATCAACCACCAACCATAAACCAGCTTGTTTGTCATCAACCACCAACCACAAACCAGCTTGTGTTTAAGGCACCTTACTATACATATATTTAACAGATAATGTAACTTTTTTACAACCAAAGATAGAGAACTCAATAAAATTATGAGTATTTTTTAGTCTGAAATAAGCCGCTGTCCCTAATGTTTTCATTACAAGTTTAGTATTTTATATAAACCAAACCTGTTTTTTTAGCAAATCTACATAAAGAAAATTTTAATAGTTATTGGTATGGCAATTTTAATTGGTCTGATGGCACGATTCGGTAAAGAGAATTTTGATGTAGTGGCTATACTGGGTTGGATAGCGTCAACTGTGACAGTTTTTATGTTTGGATCACCACTTTCTACGATAGTAAGATCTTCTTTAGATAATCATTTAGTATTTTTACACCTTAACTATTAGTTATAAACAGTACAGCAAAGCAGAACTCGACTTTGTTTTACTTCGTGATTCTAGAAATTACCTTCTTTTTATCAATGTGTAGTCACTGGGCTTATATGTATCTTGAACTCTTTGTATAAATCTTTTAGTTATCAGGTTCTATTAAAAAACAATTCCTTACTAGAGAATTGTGATTCAAACCAAAAACTCTGAAACGATATCTCTACCTCTATCTATCATGACAGTGTTAGTATCAGGAAGTTGGTTCTTGTATGGCTATTTAATTGCAGACGCATTTGTACAGGTATTGTTATAAATATTTATACTTTAATCATCAGTGTTTGAAATATTATTTTTTAAGACTTGCCAATAGTTCTACAGCAATATTTCTTTGCAAAGCAGCTCAGCGTTTTTTAGGGTTAGTTGAAATTTGAAACATGGATGCCATAATACGTTATTTTATTTTTACAGGTACCAAATTGTTTAGGCGTTTTACTTGGCCTGTCACAGCTCTATCTTTACAATCAATACTCACAGAATACACCGTCGATACCCATTTAAAACGATACCAAGTAATCACAGGATTACTTATATAGTTCAATCTGAATCGTAAAGAGTGTCTATACTGAGGAATCGGTCAGAGGTGAATGGAATTGATAAAACTATATTATTTTCACCTTATTAGACGATATTTTTATGGGGATATGGATTTAAAATGTCAGTGAAAAGAGCAAGGCTGTACCAATCTTAAATTGAAGAATCACGCAATCGTGTTTCACAAACTCTTTTTCCTGTCGAAACCCCTCTGAATGTTTGAACATGTTGCCATCAGTTTGGTTTGTCAATGAGATTTCAGAAATTTTTATTTTATAATTGACAGCAGGTCATGTTGACATTAAAACAGCAATAAGTGGTAGTTATTTTTGGTTATTATTTATTTAATTGATTTAAGTAATAACAATCAAATATTTTTTATTCATTTTGACATATAAGTAAATACCATCATAAAAAGATTTTTTGAATTTTTTTTGCTATTCTTTAATGAACGAATATATTATGTGTGTGATAATTACGCCTCACTTCTAATAATAAGTCTGCATAGTATTAATGCATCTGCAATTCCACATTGAAGACCTGAAAGAACGATGTAGTTGGAAATAGCTGAAACAATGGCAATGCTGAATTTGCTATATTCTACATTTTGCACATTAAGTTCACAAGATAAATTTCTTTTCGTGTATTACGCTGAATAAACTTATTAAATTTATTTATCTTCTGGATTACAATATTAATGTTTTTCATAGTTATTCTTTATGCTATCTATATATACACAAAAAGTAATGCAGTTAAACCTGTTCAAGAAAGCCTTATATAAAACACTCCTGTAAGAAGGCCAGTCTCTAAGTAGCTGTCTCAAACAGGCTTTTTCGTGGAATGCAAGAAACAAATCGAAATTACTCAAGCGCTGTAATCTTCAAGTTATGCAAACTGTAATGTAAATGCTTTACTATGCATTCGTTTTGTGGTAGAAAAGTAGGGGAAGTTTGAAATTGTGATCCCCAAACACGATGACTGAGTGTTTGCGCAAAGCGACTCTCTCAATCTAACTTTCTTTTTAACATTTCTGAAATGGTAGCGTGTCTTATGTTTCTACTTCATTTTAGTATTTATGTTTCAGCTAATAATCAGCTGATAATCTGCTGATTTGATACACTGATTAAAAAAAGAAGCAGACTTAAAAAATAATTTTGTGGAAACAAGAAATAATCAAAACAATAATTTTTTGGAGAAAACAAGGCGTAACAAAAATGATTATTTACTGACAAGCCACATTTGTTTTCTTTTTTGTTTTAAAGAAAAAATATGGTAGTCTTACACAGGTATTATCTTGTTTTGGGAATAAAAAAATAGTTGTCGCTGATCGTCTAAGACCGCTGGCCATCAACATTAAAATCATAATGACTTTTATGGAAAAATGCAGGTACTTGCGAAGTGACAAGATTGTGCAAGTTAGTTAGGTGACTGTTGATGTATTCTACTATGTTATTCGTTGTTAATTTTATAATAATGATCAATTCTTTTTGAAACGAATCTAGTAAAATTTAAAGTGTTATGTGATTTTTCTTCTAAATCATTTAAAGAATGTACAGAAATGGAATTATTCTGCTTGGTCGAAATTTTTCCTCAAGAAGAACTCTACCACTTGTAACTATGTTTTCAAAGGTAAGTCTGCAGCTAATAAGATAGAAATTCTCATCAGCTCATAAGTTTGCAATAATTTTGTTTTTTAGTTTGTTTCACGAAAGAATGCATGTTTTTATTCTTCTTTAAAAAATGAACGCCAGAAACTAGGAGAGTTTAATTGCAACCATAAACCATAATAGTAGTTTGATTTTATATTAACCAGTGAGTTGTAAAAAGTAGTGATTTGGTGTTTGTCATTTTGCAGGCTGAAGGATGCTCGCTATGTGACGATGCAAAAGAGGTTATGATGAAGTTTAAAAAAAAGGTTGGTTAGTTCGTTATCTCTCTACACCACAATTTGATCTTCCTAATAACATGTTCTTATTGGCGATTTCATTTGATCAAAAATTTATTACAATCTTACTTCATATATGATGCGAACACCCATCCAGCCATTTAAGTAAAGCGCCAAACAACTTTTACAGTAAGTGTTTTGCATGAAATGGCGCAGCAATACAATGTGCGGATTTTAAAAGTAACACCAATAGATACAGGTACCGTAAATGCTCGATTTACCGCCCACTCTGGAATAAGTGCTCCTCTCTAATGAGCGCCCACCCTTTTTCATAATTTTTTTATAAGCGCCCCTCTCCAATAAGCGCCAATGAGCGGTTATTGGAATACAATGCCCACCCTTTTTCATAATTTTTTTTATAACCGCCCCTCTCGAATAAGCGGCCATGAGCGGTTATTGGAATACAATTTAAGAGCCAAAGTAGGCGCTTATTCGAATATTTAGGAAGTTAAAAAAAAGACGTTTTATTCAAAAACAGCTTTCTTTTTAAAATCATTTACAGCGTTAAATTCCATGTTAAAGTGTCGATATCTCTTTTTTCGTTTCAACATTTCGTCATTGAGAATACATATTAATTCTGTCATAGCACTGTACTTCGCCGGGATGACAAGCCCAATTTCTCTTTTTCTCTTTCCAATCACGGTTGCTTTTACGACGTTATTTTTGTCTGCGTTGAGAAACTGTTTTATGAGTTTTGATAACTCCAATGAAAGGTGACCAACAAGCCCATTACTGTTCCTTCTTTGCCCCATAAATAAACGCCGATTGCAACTTGTTAATGTTGGGAGTGAACAATGAGAATAGTCACGTGATTTCACGTGAGGTAGAAATTTAAAAATGTCGGCATGGTGTAAACAAATAAGAGAGAACAGTCAGAATAAAATCGACATTGAGTTTTTTTTAATTATTGTTCACACGGCATTCATCGCATTATCAATGTCCTATAGCTTTGCATATGGAATATACTTATAATATATTAACTTTAAGAAATAATTTTCCAGATTCAAAAGTTTTCGAAATATTTTATTAGGTAGCCAGCTATTTACACATGTTTTTTATGTTTCAAGTTACTGATTGAATAAAAGTTTTGCGGATAACAGGCTTTCGTTTTACCTTGTCAATAGAGCTAGCTTGTCACGTGGTCAACTAACTCTTGTCTGTCCATTGTTTTGTTTTGTCTAAAGAGAAATTTCTATGTGGTTGTTTTGGTTATGTGTGACAGGCATTATAGCAAAGGTTGTTGTGAACATTACTCGAAAACCCAGCCGAGTCAATTTTTTAGCCCTTATATAATGGCATATGACTTGTTGTGATCGGAAGGTAATAAAAGGAAACTTGGTAATCCTGTTGTGTTAATGTGATATTTTTGTCCCATTCTGTTTTAAACAGCGCGTTCGAGTAAATGCTGGCCTATCAAATGAGTGTTCATGAGATTTATATTAATTTTTTCCCAGTTATATTTTCCTTGGCTGGTAGATTAATTTGTACTATGCTTTCATTTAACATCAACTGTCTTTTTAGTTTATATACGAAGAGGTGGACATCACAGCTAATGGAAACCAGGAATGGTTTAATAAGTATAAATACGACATACCTGTCATCCACATAAATAACCAGGAAGTTATGAGACACAAAGTTTTCGAAAAACCATTTTTAGAGGCTTTAAAACAAGCTGTATCAAGGAGTAGTTAATATTCGGTTGGAACATGTTATGACTCATCTCACTGCATACAGTTTTGTACAGCATTTTATCTATCTTGTATGTGTTAATATTTTGAGTCTACGAATTGGTGTTAAATGACACATGAAAAAATGAATTGGATTTACCCAACCATACCTCCATGACCCAACTGACAAATTTTTAAAGATGGTGAATTACAAATTGGTTCTTTGATGGCGATTTGTTTGTTTTGTAAGGGGCTGATCCTGAAATGTATGCTCAACGAGACTTATTTTCCAATACTCATTTAGTGGCACAGAAATGTAATTTTTCACGTGAATTGTTTTTTACGCATTTAATCTTACGCACCATTAAATGGATTACTTTGCGCACATGCTTTTCAATCACATCGGAATGTTTCAACAAATGCAGAGATGATTTTGAGCAAAGAATCAAAATTCATTCCCTCAATTTACTTATACGCACAATGGATTGATGGATTAATTTTCGCGAGAATTAAATTGCGCGATTTCGCGAAATGAAGTTCTTAAATTTTTTAGATTTCGCTAGAATTTGGTCTAATATTATTACTTAATTTGCATAATAAAATTTTATTGTAGCACCAGTTTGGGACTATTCATTACATGTAGGAAGTCACCGACTGATGACTCTCCACTCCTTTTGATAGCACAAAAAGTATACGTAAATAATATGTGGGAGGGGTCAAAAATTGGTGAATTTTAGCAAACGACTTATTTTCCCCGAAAATAAGGTTTTTGAAATTCACAAAAATTAGCAAGAACATATCTCCGCGAATAGAAACAATTGCAATTAAATCCTTTCGCGAATTTAATTGTCGCGAAGATTTATTCCGTTAAGGTAACATGCAAATTCAGCTTATGTCGTGTACTGTTGATTAGTATTTGTGTCTTTGTTTTGCGCGAAAATAAAATTCATGCGAAAAATGTTTTTGTTCTTTTTTTTTCATGTCCAGTATTACTTATTATCTAAACGAGTGTCAAAAAAATGTATTTATTTGGTGCATCGTTGATTTTGCTAATTTTGACCACAATTTTAATTTCAAAATATTTAACCACTTAAATGAAATCAATGTCAAATAAGAAGAAAAAAAATCGTTACTTCTTTCTTCTGGTTAAGTGCATGTTGAGGATGGTGTATGTTTGTAAGTAAAAATCAGTTTTCAAGTACACGAACATCTTTCTCTCACCAAAATAAAGAAATAATTCAGTGTCATATTAGCAAAGTTTTCAACGCGCCGAATTTAATGTAATCAAATTTTCTTCAATTAGAAAGTATATCCACTAATTATAATTTTTAGAACGAAAAAGTAAAATGGCTAAATGCTACTACGACAAACAGAGCATGTTAACCGAATACAGATGCAGTTTTGTAACTGCGAAAGATCATGCTGACAAAACTCGTTCAAAAAATTCACCCGGCGCTCAACTAAACTCGGGTTTGACTGGTACTGAAGTAAAAGAATTTTACGAGGAAATTATAAATGAACCAAGCTTGTCGACCTCAAGGAAGGTCAAAACTAACAAAAAACGTAAGCGAACAACCCGTATGAACGTTAAACAGGAGTTAGATACATTAAACGAAAACCGATGGGTAACAATGTTACTCAAGTATTCGTCGTCCGGCAGTTTGAAAGAAGTGCAAGAATTGCTCGATAATGTGAAAGAAAGAAGAAATTATACAAAGTTGATCAACTCACGTGATTCTTACGGCTGGACAGCATTAATGTGTGCAGCGGCTGAAGGCCATCTTTCTGTTGTGAAATATTTAATTAAGAAGAAAGGCTGTGAGCATAGAAATGTTTGTGACACTTCTGAGATGAATGTTTTGGATATTTGTCAGAAACGACAGCAGTGGAATATTTTAAATTATTTGTACGGATTAGATGTTAAAACTGAAAAAAATGATCCTGGTGAAAGTAGGTGTATTGATACAATGCTGAGGTGCGAATTATGCAAAGTGGAATATCTTGAGAGTAAACAGAAACAGCATGAATCCTCAATGCTTCATATTTTTAATGACAAAAATAAAAAACCGAGCAACATTTTGGGCCTGCCGGGGCATAACGTTGGTTACAAAATGATGCTGCGTAGTGGATGGACTATTGATAGAGGACTTGGACCTGACGGCACTGGTCGCAAAAACCCGATTAAAACGGTACTGAAAAAAGACAGGGCTGGCTTGGGGCTTAAAAAGAAAAGTGAAAGGGTCAGCCATTTTGCAGCACATGATGAAGCAGCTGTATCTGGTAGTGGTAATCTTCAGAATCGCTTGCAAAAAAAGTGTACTATGAAAACATATGAGAGAAAAAGAAAACGTGAAAAAGATTGGGAACAGAACATGAGAAGATATATGTCGTCAAATTATGAATAAGTTATTGTTAAAAAATTATGTCTAATTTATCCTGCTTGTAAATAAATATAATCATATGCAATTAACCTTTTTTAAAAAACATGGTTTATAAGCAAAACGAAATTTTCCCAAGAAAAAAAATAATATAAAATACATAAAAACAGAATTAAAATATCAAGAGCAAATATCAATGAAAAATGTTTTTACTCTAATGTCATATGACGTTCCTCCAATGTCTTGTCGAATATATATTTCTTTTTGAAGGATAGAAGTACAACCATTAGCTACTGGCTTTTTTGAAAAGTAGGAACCCTACGCAAAAGTACGGGCCGGTACAATGGAGAGAAGTTTTTTTTTCTCAACAATGAACATCAGTCACGAAAGAATAACTTAAGGTTGTCGGTAGAAAAACATGTTTTATTGAAAATGCAGAAAACTATTTTTCAGTTTTACAGTCTTCTTGTAAATTTCCATTTTAGTTTCGCATTTCTTGCATTTTATAAGAGTAGTCATATTGATTCATTTTTCCACGTGTTCGCTCTCGTTTAATTTCATGAAAAATGGACAACTGTGTTGCAGACGGTATTTGTTTTTGTCTCTAGTAGGATTTCTTACTGTATTAAAAAATATTCACAACGTGTTGATAAGTGCAGATAAATTTACATGGTGTCTGCATGATCAGAAGAATCAGGGATATATCTTGGGAAGTGTAGCATGTAGATTAATAGAAAAATCTGATTGGTTGCTAGTGACTCTAGTCTTGCTCAAAAAACAAAAAGAGTATTAGGGAAAAACGGCATATATTATCAAGAAGATATCAGGGGAGAGATGAGTTAAATCCTATCTAAGATTCTGGCTGACATCCTGAGTTATCTTTTATCATATATCTCACTTACATCGATTAAGTAAGTGTAGCTATGACGACAGAACAGTAAACATTGATTTATACGTCATGGTTTATCATGACGTCATATATCTTTTTTGTAATTCTGATTAGAAATATGTTTGCATTAGGACGAGCATTAGATTTTTAGATCGTAGAAAAAAAAGCATCATTAAAGTATGACTGATGGATTTGAAGAATATGTTGTACCTCCCACACCAACACGGTTAGGCGTGGCTCCTAATACCACACATTCCGTGGATGGCAATGAATATTTTCATGGATGTAGCCAGGAAGGATCGCTTGCGCTTCTAACAGGTAAATGGTGTAGTTACTTTATATCAATTTGACATGTGTCGGGCTATGGTACATATCATCACGGTTACTTGTTCAATAAGTCTTCGTCATCATTATGTTGTGCAACTCCACTCACTGTCTTGTGCATTCAATTTCTTTTCAACGTTTTAGATCAGTATAATTCAACGTTTTTTTGTAATTTTTCTACTTTTTTCTTCTTTTGCATTTTTGGACTACTTAAAACGAAATTTAGCTCGTAAATTTGACATCGTGAAATATCAATTAATATTTTTTTTTTCAACAGGTGAAGTTGTGGAAGCACAAAAATATCAAGCATCAGAATTATCTGCAAAAGAAGAACAATTGAAAAAGTTGCAGGTATAGACAATTCTTGCATTGTTTCTCAAGTTCCATTTATCAGCGTGGCCACACCTCCTAAAATCTAAAAAAACATAAAATCTTCTAAAATAACGTAAAAAATTTCGATTTAAAATATTGATTCCTCCTATAATCTCCTAAATTTGTTTATGATGACACCCATTTTTTTCGTATAGTAACTTTTTGTTATTCCATTTTATGTGGCAAAACATTAACCGTATGTTTATCTTGCAATAAGACTGATAAATTTGTTTCACATATGTATTTAAATTTGGTTTGAACAGCTTCTCTGGCATTGATTAAAGGAAAGGATTTATAATTAGCAACTCTTAATGTCCTCTTAAAATTTTAGCAAAATCTCCCAAAATATGGAATAGTTTTTATACGTTTTTCAGTATCTTCTCCTAACATTTAAAACCTAAGTTTTCCTTAACATTTTTTAAATCTGTGGCCACCCTGTTTATGTTTAATCTCAAGGAAAGTTTTAGTGTCACCTAATATACTTCAACAGTACTTTTTTCTTGTTCTTCTTCTCCTTTTAAAATTTCTACGTCTTGTGTATATATTTTTGTATTTTTTTAGGAGGAGTTGCAGTCAAGTTAGTAAAAAGTTTTATAGTCTAGTGTTATGTGTATTTAGTAATAGATTTTAGCTTTTAATTAATTGGAAAACCTGGCATTACACGCTAGGTGTGTAGCACTACAAGGTAACATTGCGCCCTTTTCGTTTGTCATTTTCCTGCAAATTCTTAAGCAGTTAAAATATAAAAATGGATATACCTTACGCGATTTTTGATTATTTTTCGTTTTTGTGAGGTTTTGGGGGGTTTGGTGTCCTGTGAAATTGAGTTAAAAAGTAACTTTTCAACGAAAATTGCAGAATATAAACGCTAAAAAGAGATTTCCAACTTTTTGTGCAGTTTTAGATTATGTAGTTGAAAGTATTAATATTAATTTAATATTTTTGAGAAAATATTGCCAAAAATATATGCCAAATAACACATCTTTAAAAATTGGAATTTTGTCAAGAATGATGACGTCAGCATAAATTATTGCTGACCGTCATCATTCGAGACATGATTTTTAATTACCATCATGTGATAGACATCATTCGTATCAAGTTTTATGACTTACAACTTAACACAAGGTTAAACATTACGTTAAAGTTTAGTTAAATCTTTGGCATTATTAGCATTCACCAGATATATATTAGCATTCACCTGATATATATTAGCATTCACCAGATATATATTAGCATTCACCAGATATATATTAGCATTCACCTGATATATATTAGCATTCACCAGATATATATTAGCATTCACCAGATATATATTAGCATTCACCAGGCATTATTAGCATTCACCAGATATATATTAGCATTCACCAGATATATATTAGCATTCACCAGGCATATATTAGCATTCACCTGATATATATTAGCATTCACCAGATATATATTAGCATTCACCAGATATATATTAGCATTCACCAGATATATATTAGCATTCACCAGATATATATTAGCATTCACCAGGCATTATTAGCATTCACCAGATATATATTAGCATTCACCAGATATATATTAGCATTCACCAGGCATATATTAGCATTCACCTGATATATATTAGCATTCACCAGATATATATTAGCATTCACCAGATATATATTAGCATTCACCAGATATATATTAGCATTCACCAGGCATATATTAGCATTCACCAGATATATATTAGCATTCACCAGGCATTATTAGCATTCACCAGATATATATTAGCATTCACCAGATATATATTAGCATTCACCAGGCATATATTAGCATTCACCTGATATATATTAGCATTCACCAGATATATATTAGCATTCACCAGATATATATTAGCATTCACCAGATATATATTAGCATTCACCAGGCATATATTAGCATTCACCAGGCATATATTAGCATTCACCAGGCATATATTAGCATTCACCTGATATATATTAGCATTCACCAGATATATATTAGCATTCACCAGGCATATATTAGCATTCACCAGATATATATTAGCATTCACCAGATATATATTAGCATTCACCAGATATATATTAGCATTCACCAGATATATATTAGCATTCACCAGATATATATTAGCATTCACCAGATATATATTAGCATTCACCAGATATATATTAGCATTCACCAGATATATATTAGCATTCACCAGATATATATTAGCATTCACCAGATATATATTAGCATTCACCAGGCATATATTAGCATTCACCAGGCATATATTAGCATTCACCAGGCATATATTAGCATTCACCAGGCATATATTAGCATTCACCAGGCATATATTAGCATTCACCAGGCATATATTAGCATTCACCAGGCATATATTAGCATTCACCAGCATATATTAGCATTCACCAGATATATTAGCATTCACCAGGCATATATTAGCATTCACCAGATATATTAGCATTCACCAGGCATATATTAGCATTCACCAGGCATATATTAGCATTCACCAGGCATATATTAGCATTCACCAGGCATATATTAGCATTCACCAGGCATATATTAGCATTCACCAGGCATATATTAGCATTCACCAGGCATATATTAGCATTCACCAGGCATATATTAGCATTCACCAGGCATATATTAGCATTCACCAGACATATATTAGCATTCACCAGGCATATATTAGCATTCACCAGACATATATTAGCATTCACCAGGCATATATTAGCATTCACCAGGCATATATTAGCATTCACCAGGCATATATTAGCATTCACCAGGCATATATTAGCATTCACCAGGCATATATTAGCATTCACCAGGCATATATTAGCATTCACCAGATATATATTAGCATTCACCAGATATATATTAGCATTCACCTGATATATATTAGCATTCACCAGATATATATTAGCATTAACCAGATATATATTAGCATTCACCAGATATATATTAGCATTCACCAGATATATACTCAATATTTGTCATTCTTTGAAAGAGTATGTGACCGACAATTGTTTTCAGCTTTGATTGGAGTGGTGATACAGGATGTCATACTAAGCGTATATAAAAACAGTTGTGGCTACCTTCACCAGTTATAAAAGTGTATTGGTATAATAATGTTAATCAGGGGTTGATACTGCGAGTACCGTTATAATGGTGTTTTTATTAAAGTAAATTTCTATTTTCAAAGAAACTTGCTCTTCTTGAAGTTACCAACTTTGCTTCACAAACAGAAAGACATGATAATATAAGTCGTTAACCCTTGGAAAAATCCCCAGTAATTCGCCACTCGTACATATTCGTGCATCGTCATTTCGTATTACCTTAGAACAAATGAATTACTTTAACAGTGTTCAACAACAAACTTATGTCTTTTACATATAACGTTCTTCATAATTTTTTTATTTCTATTTAGGACAAAAGGTTTGTGAATCCATTCAAAACGATGTTCAATCAGCTAACCGTCAATTATTTTTAACTCAAGTACGTTTCCCTATTCATTAAGAATGGAATAAACAAACCATCATGTAAATTGCAACTTCTTATTAAATTCTCTCCATGAAAGATTATAAAACTTGGCGAACAAATCGCAGCCACTCTGATTAGACAAAACAATTACTACTGTCTTATATATGCACACGAGAGTATATTTTTGAGGATTGTGAGTGACAAATTGCAATAAAGTTTTAAAGCAGTTTGTTTTAAGAAACTCTATCTTCGACACTTGAGATATTCCTTGTGACAATTTTTTGAGAAACTCGCTTGCTCCCACAGTAGAGTCGGGATTTCTATTGTCAAGTTTTTTTTCACTAAGCAAAGTATTTTTTTTTCCGTAGGACAAAGTAAACGCAAACCAAAAGGAATGCTCGCAATTGCAAGCGGAAATTGTTTCGTTACTTGACAAAAAGCGAAAATTGCAAGCGAAACAACTTGAACTGAAATGGAATGCAAAACAGGCGAAATGTGGTTATTCCAAATATCAACAAAAAATGTTCGATTACCATACGAAAGTGGAAAGGTTTCACCATCAAAATGACACACATGCTGAAATACTGCAACTGAAGGAGGGGATGAAAAGTCTTCAGGAGCGGTGTGAGTTCGTGTGTTTGTTTGCATGTATTCAAACATTGGTTAGTCTTTCGCGGGTTAACATGTTCGCAATATTTAGGGACGATCATGCGAACAACATGATCAAGAGAGATGTTTCACATCAGCTATATGTGTGTGTAGATAGTTCATGCTAAAAGTGTTTATGAACCAGCACCTCCTCAAAGTTGAAGTAAATTTTCATTTGTCGAAGAAATAGAAACAATGATTCTCAACCTGAAAATTGATGAACACACAAATGTTAAAAGTGATTTAGTGCAGTAGGCGGCGAGTTTTATATCTTATAGTCAATTTAATAATAGTTGGAAATAAAAATTTAAATTGACTGAAGTGAAGAAATTAACGGGCCAACAAAATCTAAGAACTGGGTTACATATTTTACATATGCGATTAATATCAAATAAATTCGGAATGAGACTAGCAAAACAATTTAAGTTAGTCGGTTAGTTAAACATAGAATTGTCGCGAAATTTGAGAAATTTATCTTTTAGATAGTCAGAAAGACGAATGCGACTACTTTTCTGGTGAATTAAAAATCCAAGAAGATATAACCAAACTTCTTGAAAGCAAGAAAATGTTGAATAAAGAAGTGAACACTGTCCAAGAGCAGGTTAGCAAAATTTAATTTAGCCACCGCCATAGAATTTTTGTTTTGTTTTTGAAAGCAAATTGAGCAAATTAAAATACGTAATATCGTCCTTGCTAGAAACCTTTTCGTCAGTGCCTGCATCTCTGAAGCCCCTGATGTGTTCTTATTTGTATCTTCTCTGTTAAATACAAAACAAAACTCTTCAATCCGCGAAGGTTTATTCCGGCGAAAATTTCTCAAAAGATTTTCAACGCAAAAACTAATTCCCACAATTTCACAGTGAGTCATGTAAAGCGAAAGTTTCTTTTCTTATCACTCAATATGATTCCCTTAAATTAACTGGATCGCCACGCCTAAAATTTACACTCAAAATATTAATTCTTGACATAGTAAATTTTGAGAAAAAATTGAGCATATGTTTATCTTGCAACAAGACTGATGAATTATATTTACATAGTTACAAGCCGAGCATTGAAACAAGGAAAAGCTTGATTATGAGTAACCTAATAAAATTTTAACAAAATTTCCCAAAATACAAAATTATTTTTATACGCTTTTTAGTATTTTCTCCTAAGATTTGACCCAAAAACCTCCTAAATTGTCGTAAAAACCTCCTAAATTGTCGTAAAAACCTCCTACATTGTCGTAAAAACCTCCTACATTGTCGTAAAAACCTCCTAAATTGTCGTAAAAACCTCCTAAATTGTCGTAAAAACCTCCTAAATTGTCGTAAAAACCTCCTACATTGTCGTAAAAAAAATTAAATCCGCGGCCATCCTACTTAAAGTATTTGCTTGTGATTCAAAATTCGTCAAGGTAACGCCGCTATTCAACTACGCCTATGGTTTCTGCTTTCTTTTGATGACACGATAGCAGTAAAAAAGCTTTTACCCCTTGTGTAATTTGAACTGATACAGTCCTATTAAAAAAGACTGGGAAATGAAAAACTTCATTTTAATAAAGGGTGGTAGGTCAGTGATGTGGAGACTTTACGTGACGTTGTTTGGTACTATTTCAGGTGCGGAAGGAAAAAGAAAATGTGATCATACTAAAAAAAGAAATCGACGCTCTTTATGTAAGTTTTTATGCGCAAAACTTTTCTATCACTTGCCCCAAAGCGACCACGGCGATCTATTGTTTTTTTATAGAGTTTCACACAAGACTTATTTTAGAACAGTTATTTCTTCCTTTGTACTGCTATGCATGTTTTTATCATGAGATAATTTCAACACTATCTATTTCTTTCAATCCTAAAAATATTCATCCGTAAATCTGTTCGTATGTTTCATTAATTTTTGAAAGAACACAAATAAAAGAACATATGAGGCTAATAAATATAAAAAAATGACACATCCAGCCTCTGGTGACATTTAAGACTTTCTCGTATAAAAATAGCATGTGTATCGAGTCTATAACTGTGACTATTAAAGCCTATTTCACACTTAACACTATTGTAATGAGTGCAATGGATATTTAACATTTTTGTGACTTCATTCAAAAAAGTTTGCAAAAATTGTCTTTTAAGAATTTAGAATTTTAACACCCCTGTTTGTTGCACAGAGAAATATTTTAGTCAGAGTATTCGAAAGCTACTTTTGTCCTGCGTGTAAGCGACATGTTGATGTCATCAACTTATTTTGTTGTTATAGAAACGACATGCGGCTTATTTAGCCAGAACAAAGCGTCAACACAAGGAAAATAACGAACGTTTGTCTCGATGGAGGAAAGAAAACGCCAGTCTCGAGCAAAAGATTCGTGCGTTGAAAAAAACTTTTTAAGGATACTTTATTTTTTTATTTTTGTTTACATCGGCTGAGATAAAAATGAACACTGGAGCAACACTGTGACATTATTGATTAAAGTTACTTTTAGGAAATTACTGAGAAATTATGTTGAAGTTAATTGTAGAAATTATATAGAAGATATTGAGTGTAAAAATCCTAAAGCTCTTTGAAATAAACCTAAGAACGAGGGTCGTCCCCCTGTTTGAATTATAAAGTACCGCAATATGGTATGATATCCTAGGTAACTGCCGAAGATGAAAATATATCTAAAGGGTTGTACACAGCAAACTTGGTAAAAATCGTTTATATAATCTAAATCTTTCTAACTGTAAATTAAAGCAGCCTTAATACCTATTTTATTTTTAGAAAATGAAAATTTTATTTCGGTCTTTTGTCCTTTGATATTTCATGCATCGTTGATTTCATTTCTCCCACAAATATTCATGTAAACACTGTTGGGTGTGAACACAACGATTACTTGCTTGGTGTGTACAAAGTTAGGCGCATACGCAATTTTCACAACCCCGATACGAAACGTGTTACACAACGAATCAAAGACTGAGTTATTTTAATACAGCATGTTATAGCAACCCCGTATTATGATCGCTGATGCCGTTTGTGGTACACAAGTTCCAGTTTTTTTCCGCGCATCTAAAATAAGCATAAAACTTGTATAAAAGGTATACAAATATGGCATTTCGTCCTAATATCCTAAACATTAAAATCATCAAAAAGCAAATCTATCCAAAGGCATCAAAATCGTTTGTCTAACCATGAAACAGGCCTGACTTGCATTAATTCATTTAAAAGGGTGCTTGGGAAAGCAGTCAAAACTAAATTGTGAAAACACGTATAATTTGTCCTTAACGTCGGCCTTCACTCACACGCGCAAACACGGCAACCACAGCGATCTATTGTTTTTATTAGCAGAAATTACGCAATAATTTTTATTTACTACTCGTTCTCACAAAATAATCAAACTCGTCCAATTCGAGGTCGTAAATTGCAAGATAAAGACTAATTTCTTTTTGCCCTAAATTGTTTTTATTTTTTTGAGCGCGACGCAAAGTGGAGATTAGAGAATAGGGAAACCGCAGCAGCTTTTGTTCTTCCCCTGATCACTGTGATCGCGCAAGTAGAAGATGTGATTATGGCCACATTTTTGTTTTTCACGGTCAAATCCCTGCTTCAGTGTCCCTCCGCAGCACCTTTTCGATCTATTATCGAACTCCCCGCTTCCGAACTTCTCCACAGCACCCCTTCAGCATCATCAAAAATTGACGCATGCGCCAAAAAGATTTTCCTTAAATCCGACGACATTTGACACAACGACATAATGCAGAAGTTGAGTAAAGAGGGGTAAGTCCCTACTCAAAAAAGCCGATGCTAGTTGGGGTTTGTGTAGGTATAAAGGAAAGTCTATGATCAGTTCAAGTCTCAAGACATGTGCAAAAAGGCCGTCAAGGCTAAAGCCTATTTGCTCCGGTATGTTCCAAATTATTTCAGACGCAAGATATGTGCAACAAGGCTATTGAATATGATCCTTATTTGCTCGGGTGTGTCCCAGATCATCTCAAGACCCCAGACACGTGCAATAAAGCTGTTGAGTGGTATGTCCCTGATCATCTCAAGAAGCAAGACATGTGCAATAAAGCTGTCGAGTGGTATGTCCCAGATCATCTCAAGAAGCAAGACATGTGCAATAAAGCTGTTGAGTGGTATGTCCCAGATCATCTCAAGAAGCAAGACATGTGCAATAAAGCTGTTGAGTGGTATGTCCCAGATCATCTCAAGAAGCAAGACATGTGCAATAAAGCTGTTGAGTGGTATGTCCCAGATCATCTCAAGAAGCAAGACATGTGCAATAAAGCTGTTGAGTGGTATGTCCCAGATCATCTCAAGAAGCAAGACATGTGCAATAAAGCTGTTGAGTGGTATGTCCCAGATCATCTCAAGAAGCAAGACATGTGCAATAAAGCTGTTGAGTGGTATGTCCCAGATCATCTCAAGAAGCAAGACATGAGCAATAAAGCTGGTGAGTGGTATGTCCCTGATCATCTCAAGAAGCAAGACATGTGCAATAAAGCTGTTGAGTGGTATGTCCCAGATCATCTCAAGAAGCAAGACATGTGCAATAAAGCTGTTGAGTGGTATGTCCCAGATCATCTCAAGAAGGAAGACATGTGCAATAAAGCTGTTGAGTGGTATGTCCCAGATCATCTCAAGAAGCAAGACATGTGCAATAAAGCTGTTGAGTGGTATGTCCCAGATCATCTCAAGAAGCAAGACATGAGCAATAAAGCTGGTGAGTGGTATGTCCCTGATCATCTCAAGAAGCAAGACATGTGCAATAAAGCTGTTGAGTGGTATGTCCCAGATCATCTCAAGAAGCAAGACATGTGCAATAAAGCTGTTGAGTGGTATGTCCCAGATCATCTCAAGAAGGAAGACATGTGCAATAAAGCTGTTGAGTGGTATGTCCCAGATCATCTCAAGAAGCAAGACATGTGCAATAAAGCTGTTGAGTGGTATGTCCCAGATCATCTCAAGAAGCAAGACATGTGCAATAAAGCAGTTGAGTGGTATGTCCCAGATCATCTCAAGAAGCAAGACATGTGCAATAAAGCTGTCGAGTGGTATGTCCCTGATCATCTCAAGAAGCAAGACATGTGCAATAAAGCTGTTGAGTGGTATGTCCCTGATCATCTCAAGAAGCAAGACATGTGCAATAAAGCTGTTGAGTGGTATGTCCCAGATCATCTCAAGAAGCAAGACATGTGCAATAAAGCTGTCGAGTGGTATGTCCCAGATCATCTCAAGAAGCAAGACATGTGCAATAAAGCTGTCGAGTGGTATGTCCCAGATCATCTCAAGAAGCAAGACATGTGCAATAAAGCTGTTGAGTAGAACTGTACATGCTCCGGTATGTCCCAGATCATCTCAAGACCCCAGACATGTGCAACAAGGCTGTCGAATAGTCCGGCGGGACATCTAGGTAGGAGAAACATAGTGGACAGATTAATGTTTTCTAGCACTTGCGACTAACTCCGCACGCTCTCGTTCATCGATATTATTCACGATACGTTTCACTCGCTGTCGCATCTGTTCTTTTAGCACCATATAGCTCTGCTTCTCTTGCATAACCAAGCTGTACTTATAGTCGTTTACAACATTATTATTGATGGCTTTGGAAATTAAATCTGCGAGCAATCTTGTAGTCTCATGTTTGTGAGCCTTAACCCAAGCCTCCTCGAAGCAATCCTCAGACCTGCTTTGTTAATTCCCATCGCTAACCTTATACAACCCATAGCAATACACAGTGGTGCGCCAAGCCCTGTTGCTAACGCACTAACGCTACAGCCGGTAGTGATCACGCTAACTCCTAGTAATCGTGAACACAATATCTAACCCACGTACCATACATCTTGAACTTTTTCGCAAGTGCATCACGCTTCTTGATCTCCCTGCGGAGGTACTGTTCGATCTCTACGATCTTGCGTATTCTATATACTTTCATCCTGCATGCTTTCATCCGTCATCAGGCGCACTCGGCGGCGATGACGGGTATATACGCTTTATACTATCCATATTTATTCTATAAGCACCTGCATCGTGTTATCTACGAGAGCTACGTTTTTATCGTAATGGTACTCATCTGTCAGCATAAACTCGAATCTGTCTGCCGAGTCCTTTAGAGGGAGGTAGATACTTACCACCAGCAGGTTCCTGAAGACCCATCAAATTCCTAGCTTACGGTCGATCAATACAGTCATTCCATCCGATACACGAAGCCTGCAGAGACCATTCTTAAGCACACAAACCATGGCTTTTCCCTTGGCTTCTGCGTTAATATGTGACGCTATGTCTTCAATCGTATACAACCCATTGATGAACCAAATCCAGGTAACATTTTTGTTTGGGTCAGTCTCCGCAACCCTCATAATGAATACGCTGGTAAGGAACAAGTTCAACCATGTAGGTCGAATACTGATCCTCGTACACTGACCTAGGTAATCGTTAAAGTTCGTGGGATTGACGATATCTGTAATGTAGAGTTGTTTCATCTTTCTTCTACAAGAAAAGATGAACATTTACTCGTATAATCCAAGGGCTAAGTACAAGTCGAACCGGGGAGAGTGACCCCTTGGTGTCACAAAGCTTGAACATCAAGATATCTACATATCGACGGGCAACGCGAATATACCTAAGGTTCGAGTTTACCAAGTATCCCATCAAGGTTCGAACGACTTACCTTAACCGTGCTCGTTGCATGGCAGGCTGGGCAAGTGTTGGAGTTCTGGCAGAATATCCGCAAAACATATGACAGAATCTCTTCCACTTATCAACAGCATCTTTCGATTCTATATCTATATTCTTTAAGCCACGTATACTTGAAAGGATGAAAGTACTCGTGTCTGTCGATGATGGTTTTAACAGATACAACAAACCCTACTCAACATCTGCATTTGCGCAAGTGTGTCGCCAGTATGGTGCCGACCCTCAGGGTATGCACAAGTTCAGGGCAACAGGTGCGTCACTTACCAACAGTAGATGGTGGCCACAAGTTGCTGGTGACTACACGAAGCTCATTATGTCCACAGGTCAGGGTCTTACATCGGAAGGCTTAACAAAGCTTAGTGAGTCCATAAGAGTGTATGTAGTGATTATGTTTGGCTCAAAGCACTGACAAAAGCCTCTCTGGTAGGTTCTGGTGCAGACAACTATACAGCGAGACAAGTACTACTACAACACTTTGAAAGTATTGTATTGAGAGCAAAATATGTGGGGAAAGACATCACCACCTTTCAGAGAACACCTTTAAATTTTGTCGCGTTGCTTAGTGTGTACATGTTGCGTTGGGATATGAATCTTCATATCGGTAAAAGTCAGGGATACAACAACGACATCTTGATCGCACCTTCCACGGTGAACCCTGGCATCCAAGATAAAAGCTCCTGCGGCGAAGCCAAGCGAACACGCAAAAGAAGACAGCTCACTATACAAGCGCTGCTCTTCCACGCCCGCCAGAGATCGTGGAAATCGCAAAGCTCCGTACGGGGTAAAGTGACGCAACCTTTGGTTACAGTACCCATCCATGAGGCTGCCAAGCATGGGGATACCAAGGCTGTGTTGATCGCAACAGGCGTAGTGGTTATTCTCGTGTACATATGGTTGAAATGAAGTGGACATGTTTCATACGGATTAGTCCACGTGAAAGCGAAGTCTTTACAATCTTTTTGTCTTTCCGACGTACCCCACAACAATATGGGGGAGGGGAGGACCCATTGGAAAACAGGAATTTGTATATATATTTGTAAATACTGTACCTATTTTTGAATGGTTAACCTCTGTAAATATTCGTAAATAATAATAATAAAATAATAATAGAGGTGTTGCGCTACAAACTCGAAAACCTTCGCTGCTGTGCGCAGAAAAAAGCTGACTATGCTTCCAATAATTCTAAGAAGTGCTGCGCCTGCTCTACCTGCGAGATATCAATTGTACAAAACCACTTCCTCCTCCTGCGGCAGCTGCGGCGCCTGCTACTCCTCCCCCTGTCACTGCCAATACGATGGTATACAGCATACCGACGGCTGTGATGATACTTGCGATGGTAATCCCTTGCTTCTTGAATATTGAGCTTCTTGGTAAGAAAATGTCTTCTTTATAGCCACGAGTTGTGTCTTAATTTGGTTTGATGCGAAGCCATGTGTTTTACGTACTTCCTCACGCGGGTCCTTCAATTTTTGGAGATCCTGCTTTGCCTTAACAATGTCTTTGTTTCAAATAATTTGTTGTTCTTCTGTTGCGCCGGGCAGTGCTTTCTTTGCCACTGGCACCTTTACCTTGACCTCGGCTTTTTCTATCTCGCAAACGTAGTAAATAATCTTATTCTTTAGCACCTTTATGCTACCCCGCAGGGTTTGTATTTCAAGGTTAACTCACCTGTTCGGTAATAACCCCGCTGAAAGGCGTCTCTGTCACGAGACGTACCGTGTCATCAAGAACATTCTCAACCACTGGCATCATTTCCATATCATCAGATTTTTGCACAGCATCCTGGCCGTCGCTATACTTGTTTACGAGTTTTTGGTCACTTGCTTGGCTTTTTTTGATCAGCGTCCTCCGCATATTTCGCTTATCCAAATTCACAGTCGCTTTTTCCCTAATATATTTTTATCTATATCCCTAATATATTTTTGATCAGATTGACAACCGGGAGTCCACCACTTTCCTATGGTTTGCTCTACGCTATCATGACCATTCACATACCAAAGCTTGTTTTTATCTTGCCACCGAACTATTTCATGGTGCTCTCCATTCGGTATTATTTCTAGCTTCTCTCGAGAAGTTGAAAGAGAGAGAGTTGATTTTCGATATTCTTATCGACTCCCTTTTTTTTTCGTTAAGGCGTTAGGCGTTGAGTCGAACTGATACCAGGCTGCGCCGGGAGGTCCTCAGGGATGCTGAAGATCGTGTCGTCATCTGTCTTGTCGTTGTCCGGGAGGTTTTCCTCCGATGTATCGACATTTATTTCAACCAGAATCTGCGACTTTTCAACCATCTTTTTACCTATAAATATACAGTCATAAGTTATATATTCGGGAAGAAGCTTGACCCGTATCAAGAGATTAAGATTATGCTCGGAATGAAAGGGCAGAAGCAGCGTGTAAAGGTATGTCAAGTACCGAGCACTATAAACCAGGGCGAAGACTTGTATGTAGACCTTCCGAAGATGGGTCAGAACGATTTCATCTTTCCAAGAAGTCTCAAGCTCCTTTTCGACCTGGAATTAACTGGTACGAATACGCAGCGTACCCTCGTCGGCAATAAAGGAAAGAGTATCGTGCAGAATCTACACATCACGTTGAACGACAACGAAACCAGAGTGTCAACGACTACAGTGTGTTCGCTGTATATAGAGACCTATGACTAACCAAGTTTGAATGTAAGAATAACCTGATCCTTGAGGGGATCAATCCGAACGATGGTATGTTAAGAGCGCTACATGTGAAGGCCACATACCATGTCGACACAGAAGAGAAGAAAGCTATCGTCGCAATCTACGACAATACCTTCTGTATACCTTTGGGGAAATGTTTGAGTTCACCAGTGTTCCTGCATTGAGCGCGAGTAGGCCTCAAACTCTACGAAGGAACACTTGGTTCTCCTTCTTAGTGTTTTGCTATATGTTTTATGTATTCGCTTCGCCTTTGTTTATTGTATGCAACGTTTCTTGTGTTTTGTCTCTTGGGTATAGTGTATTTGTCGTAATTTGTGTGCGTAAGTTTCTTGTTCGTTAGTGTGAAGTATCTGTGCTTGTGTGTGTGCTATTTGTATAGGTGAAGTATTGGGATTTTTGTGTTTTACGTCGCGAAAGTGTGGAATAAATGTTACTAAAGCCACTTCGTGTCAGTAAACCCGCCCCTTACTCGCTACCGCTAAGTTGCCGTAACAGTAAAACACAAAACGTAGTAACCTTGTTTACCTTAGTACAGCTTAGTTATGTCTTACACGCAGCCAGATAGACAGGTGAGGTTAAGGAGTCTCACTGAAAGAGGCAGACTGTATGAGCTTGGTGAGAACCAAAGACGTCGAGGACAGTTAGATAACAGAATTCGTACGCAGCTCATAAGGATGGAACTTTCTATAGAAGATAACAGATTTGAAGGGTTGATAAATGAATTTGACGTTGTAGACAAACTGTTTAGTGAATACATGAAGTGTCATGCAAAATGCCAGATATTAATCCAGTCAGGAGTAGATGACGTGGATAATTACAGAACAGCTTCCATTGATAGGAAAGTGACCTTTATCAAGCGTAAAATGGCTGAAGTATTGGACGAGTCAGGTGATTTGTTACATAAGGCCAGTAATGATAAAGAAGCAACGAAGGTAGAGCATACCTCGCGCAGATCAGTTAAATCCGGATCCACTAGAATGTCTTCCTCAAAGAGTATTTTAAGTCAAATGGCTAAAGAGAGGGCTAAATTAGCAGAGCTTCAAGTGGAAGCCGAATTCATGGAAAGACAGCAGAAATTAGAACAACAGTCTAAATCACTGAGTTTGAAGCTAGAGCTGGCTAAAACCGAAGCTAAGATAAAAGCTTATCAGTGCATCGAAGATGATAAGCAGTCTCAGATCCTCCCAAAATCTCTCTTTGACGAAGTTGATAAATCAAAGTTGGTAGCAGCATACGTCAATGCTCACCATACAGAAGTTCAGGATGAAATTAAAGGCGAGACCAGAAAGAAATCTCCTGATAGAGATGTGAATCGTTATGACCAGTTAGATAACTTGAGATCACGATTGCTTAAGAAAGCAGAAGTAAACTTCGAGTTAAATGATGAGTTTCTGCAGTCAATTCCCACAGACAGAATGACAGATGATCATGAAGTGAGAGGACATGTGCCCAAGTTTGAAGGAAAAGTGTCTCATGATTTGACCACCCTTGTAAATCATCTGCAAGCACCATCAGTCGAGATAGATACCTTTAGTGGAAACTGCATCGATTACCCCTACTTCATTACAACATTCAGTGAAGTTGTTGAGACAAGGATACCAGATTCTAGAGGTAGATTAACCAGGCTACTTAAGTATCTCAAAGACGAGGCTAAGGAACTAGTTGAGTCATGTGTATATCTTCCACCTGATAAAGGATATGAGAAAGCTAGACAACTGCTAGAAAAGAATTATGGAGACCAGTACCGAATCATGAGTGAGTACCGGAAGGAATTAAAGTCTTGGCCAAAACTCAAAGCTTACGATGGAAAGGGATTCCGGAAGTTTTACAGTTTTTTGATGAAATACAAGTCAACAATGATGTCCCTTAGGAATTGCCAACGTTACGATAGTCCAGAGCTACTTCAAAGGCTTCAGTTGGTCTTGCCATCCAACTTACAAGAGGGATGGAATAGGAAAAGCTATCACATTAGAAAGAAGCAGCAAGTCGAGGCGGGATTTGATAATTTCATAGACTTCATGGAAGAAGAAATGATGCTTGTTAATGATCCAAACTTCTCAAAAAATGCATTGTTTGAGCTAAAAGAAGATTCATCTCATTCCAATCAGAAAAGATTCGTGAAGACATTGCTAACGAGCTCAAAAGGAAAACCAAAACCATGCCCTAAGTGTACCAGACTTCATGATTTGGACGAATGTAGAGAATTTTTGATGCTTAAACCTTTCGACAGACAAAAATTCGTTTTTCGGAACAGACTTTGCTTTTCGTGTTACGAACCCACTAGTAAGGATCACATTGCTGTAAGTTGTCCTAAAAAACGAAAATGCGATGTGTGCGATGAACCACATCCTACTGGTCTACATGGTTGCCGACATAAAGACAAGCCTCCTGATGAAAATAAGCCGATAGGTGTTAATTACTCCAAACTAAAAATAGAAGTGATAAGTCTCAATGTGGTTCCTGTAAAGATAACGCATCCTTTGTCATCAGTAGAGATAATCACGAAAGCACTACTAGATAACGGAAGCCAAGGAACGTTCGTTCACGAAAACATCTTGGAGGAGTTGAATGTGCCAACAATACCGACAACGATTTCTATTAAAACAATGACAGGTGAAACAACTGAACGATGCAAATCGATCAATAACCTTCAAGTATCCGCTGTTGAGGATTCGAGCAAAAGGCTTAATTTACCCAGAGTGTTCAGCCGGAAATTTCTACCTGTTGATAAAGAAGAAATACCTACGCCAAATAAAGTAGCAAAATGGAGTTATCTAAACGAAATCCACAAGAACCTTCAACAAGATGAAGACGAAACAGATATAGGCATATTGATAGGTGCCAATTGTCCTCGAGCTCTCGAGCCTATTGAGATCATTCCAAGTCAAGGAAATGGTCCTTATGCCTTTCGTTCAGTGCTAGGATGGTGTGTAACAGGTCCGATAATTTCTAAAGGTTCAAGAAACAGCTCAAAAAGATGTAATTATGTATCAATTTCTGACGATAACGTGCCAACTCGATTCGTTCTTCAAGATAATGTGAAGGAGCATGGTTTGGCAGAAATGATGCTTATGATGTTTCGTCAGGATTTTAGTGAAAATACATTGGCTGGAGAACCTGAAAAACTTTCATTGCAAGATCGAAAATTTCTAAAGCTGATGGATGAGAACGTAAAATTGGTAGATGGACATTATCAACTTCCGTTGCCATTCAAAGATCCTATGTGTGAAGTTCCAAACAATAAAAGTCAAGCCATTAAACGAGCCCACAGCCTCAAACGAAAGCTTCAACAGAATCAGCGGATGCATGATGACTATTGCACATTTATGAAAACCATCCTCGATAAAGGATTTGCACAGAGAGCAGATCGTTCTTGTGAGAAGGGAAGAACTTGGTACTTGCCACACCATGGGGTGTACCACCCAAGAAAGCCAAATAAAATCAGAGTTGTATTCGATTGTAGTGCTACATATGGAGGTGTATCCCTTAACTCTCTTCTCTTACAAGGTCCTGACTTGGCAAACCAAATCGTTGGAGTTTTGACAAGATTTAGAGAAGAGCAAGTGGCAGTTGCTGGTGACATCGAGAGTATGTTCTACCAAGTCAAAGTACCAGACAATCAAAGAGACATGCTACGCTTTGTTTGGTGGCCGGAAGGTAACCTTGACGCCGAATTGCAAGAATATCAGATGTGTGTGCATGTATTTGGAGGCACACATTCTCCAAGTACTTGCAATTATGCTTTAAGGAAAACTGCTCATGACAACATCGATAAATATGGTGAAGAAGCTGCTTTAACCCTGATAAGAAATTTTTACGTCGACGATATGTTGAAATCTTCATCAAATGCCTTGTCGACTTTACGCCTTATTGAGAAAGTAAAAAAAATGTGTGCTGCTGGTGGCTTTCCTTTGACCAAGTTTGTAAGTAGCTCAAGGAAAGTAATAGAAGGTATTCCAACGGAAGAAAGGTCGAAAGATGTAAAAGACCTAAATTTCGATGCTCAAACCCTCCCAATCGAAAGAGCCCTTGGCGTCAGTTGGTGTGTTGAAACAGACTCGTTTTGCTTCCGAATTGTGTTGAAGGACAATCCACTGACCCGAAGAGGTATTCTATCATCAATTAGTTCTGTGTATGACCCTCTTGGATTCGGAGCCCCATTTCTTTTACCGGCCAAGCAACTCCTACAACAACTTTGCAGTGAACGAAAGGATTGGGACGATGACATCTCTCAACAACAACGAGCAATATGGGAACAATGGAGGAATTCTTTACCTCTGCTGAAAGACATAAGCATACGACGTTGCATTGTTCCGGAATGTTTTGGTAAAGTTTGTGATGTTTCACTTCACCATTTCTCTGATGCTTCCACAAGTGGGTATGGGCAAGTATCGTATCTTCGACTAGTCAATGATCAAGGTGAAGTTCATTGTTGTTTCATGATGGGCAAGGCAAGAGTCACACCATTAAAACCAATTACCGTCCCACGTCTCGAGTTATCTGCAGCTAACACATCAACCAAAGTAGCTACGCAGCTTAAAAGGGAGCTCAATATTAATCTATCGTCTGAAGTTTTCTGGACAGATAGCAAAGTTGTGTTAGGCTATATAACAAATCAGTCAAGGAAGTTTCATTTGTTCGTGGCTAATAGAGTACAGGCTATTCATGAAGCTTCCAGTGTTGAACAATGGCGTTACGTTCCGTCTTCTCAAAATCCTGCTGACGATGCATCACGTGGTCAAACAGTCTTCAACTTTATAAAAAACGACCGTTGGTTATCAGGACCCAAATTCCTACTCCAATCTTCAGTCGAGTGGGATACAGGTGAAACCTTCGCAGTTCACAGTGGCGACGTTGAAGTCAAGAAAGTGAAAGTAAATGCAACTACTTTAAAAAAGGACCTGCCAAATGAAGGACTGAAAACCATCTCAGAAGATGAAAACGATCCATTCCAGAAGCTTTTCGAAAGGGTTTCCAGTTGGTATCGTCTGAAACGGATCATTGCTACCATTTTGACATGGACATATAAGAAGAAGAAGATTGACGTGAGTGTCCTTGAGAAGGCTGAACTGGCCATCGTCAGGCTCGTTCAAAGAAGAGCATTCAAGACGGAATTGACATGCCTGTTAGCGAACAAAAGGAAACGAAATTTGGGTTCTCTTTCTCGTTTAAGCCCATTCATGGATGAGGATTCTATCATACGAGTCGGTGGGCGAATTGGAAAATCGTCAAGTCTGGATTGGAGGATAAAGCATCCCATCATTTTGCCAAAAAAGCATCCTGTTACAGAATTGGTGATACGATATCACCACAAGAAGGTGCAACATGGTGGTCGAGATGCAACGTTAAACGAGATACGACAGAGAGGTATCATGATTGTTAATGCAAGTTCACGTGTTCGAAACGAAATCTTCAAGTGTGTTACATGCAGGAAGCTTAGAGGACGATTCGGTGAACAAAGAATGGCAGACTTACCTTCAGAGCGATGTTCGGAAGTTGCACCTTTCACGTATTCAGGAGTGGACATGTTCGGTCCATTTTTGATCAAAGAAGGAAGAAAGGAACTTAAACGCTATGGCGCTTTATTTACCTGCTTCTCTAGTCGAGCCATTCATTTGGAAAGTACAAACAGTCTCGAGACAGATTCTTTCATCATGGCCCTCCGCCGTTTTATTAGTAGAAGAGGGGATGTACGTCGATTACGATCTGACAATGGGACAAATTTTGTTGGTGCTTCAGCAGAACTGAAGAAAGCTGTTAAAGAAATGGACCAACAGAAGATTGCTGAATTTCTTCTCAGAAACAACACAGATTGGATCGGTTGGGACTTTAACACTCCTACTGCAAGCCACATGGGTGGTGTCTGGGAGCGACAAATAAGATCTTGCCGTTCTATTTTGTCGTCACTACTTAACAACCACAGTCATAGTTTGAATGATGAATGCTTTCGAACCGTTCTAACAGAAGTGGAAGCGATAGTTAATAGCCGACCTTTGTCTGTAGAAACTATTAATGACAGTGACAGTCTAATTCCCCTTACCCCTAATCTTTTACTGACAATGAAGTCTAAGATTGTCATGGCACCACCTGGGGAATTTAACGAAAACGACATGTACAGTAGACGACGATGGAGAAGAGTGCAGCATCTGGTCAATGAGTTTTGGACGCGCTGGCGTACAGAATATCTCCAAACGCTTCAACAAAGACGAAAATGGCAAACTCAAAGACGCAATTTCGCTGTTGGCGATATAGTGATAATTAAAGACGACGCTCATCAAAGAAATGAATGGCGTCTTGCGAGAATTACAGACGTCCGTTCAAACGACGACGGTCAAGTGAGAAGTGTTTTTGTTCAAACGTCAACACGAAACGCATACGAGCGTCCGGTTTCAAAGATCGTATTGCTTCTAGAATCGCGTGAAAAGGAAGTAAAAGGTCGAATCCCCGACAAGGAGCCAGAGGAGCCAGAGGAGCCGAATCCGTTATGTATCTGAAATTTATATGATAGTAGTCAATTTTTGTTTGTCAAGATATTTTTTATATCTTGAGGGGAGCCAGGTGTTCCTGCATTGAGCGCGAGTAGGCCTCAAACTCTACGAAGGAACACTTGGTTCTCCTTCTTAGTGTTTTGCTATATGTTTTATGTATTCGCTTCGCCTTTGTTTATTGTATGCAACGTTTCTTGTGTTTTGTCTCTTGGGTATAGTGTATTTGTCGTAATTTGTGTGCGTAAGTTTCTTGTTCGTTAGTGTGAAGTATCTGTGCTTGTGTGTGTGCTATTTGTATAGGTGAAGTATTGGGATTTTTGTGTTTTACGTCGCGAAAGTGTGGAATAAATGTTACTAAAGCCACTTCGTGTCAGTAAACCCGCCCCTTACTCGCTACCGCTAAGTTGCCGTAACAACCAGTGATCTACCTTTTTACCAACCACACGATCGACTGTACATTTTGCAGCGTATTTAGACGTGATCAAGGATGCAAGTACGGCTGCTTCAAGATCTACCGAAGCAAAGCCTGCCGACTCCACCTACAAGATCACCAACATTGTGTTGGAATTCGACAAGGTAAACCACGAGGGTCTTGCGAGTGCAATGGTATCACGGTACAGTTGCTTTGCACTTTCTTTCAAAAGAGTAAGGTCCTTATCATGAAAAAGGAGGATACCAGTTATAATCTGCAGATAGCTGCTACCCCTGCTAAGAGTTTGAAAGGTGTGTCCTATTTGCTGTTTGTGGACCCTTCAAAGGTTAAAGCGTACAGTGAAGTGAACGAATGCTTCTACAATCCCAAGATGGAAAAAATCTTAAATATTGTGAAAGGCGAACCGAATGAGCTCTACTTACACGCCATATTGCCCAAGGACCACGTTTTTAATCTCTTTGATAACCAGGATTCCACGATTGACCAATTCATGAGCGCTTTTTGTGGTCTTCCGTTCATCTCCAGGTCATATGCTCCAGCGGAGCAAAAGACCTCTCAGAGACTTTCGAATGGTATCACTCTGTACATCACTAGGAAGGCCGATGGTGCGACCAACATCCACTGTTG
This sequence comes from Hydractinia echinata, assembly GCA_030067915.1. Classification (NCBI taxonomy): domain Eukaryota; kingdom Metazoa; phylum Cnidaria; class Hydrozoa; order Anthoathecata; family Hydractiniidae; genus Hydractinia; species Hydractinia echinata. The sequence goes on along the minus strand of JASGCC010000002.1, from coordinate 4,987,319 downwards.
TGTATACCTCATTTCCGACGCTCAGCTCAACTTCTTAAGTGGAGATTCTACAATCTAAAGTACTGAGTCAGGTTGGACCTTGTAGATGTACGCACTACACCGAATATCAAAGCGTTCTGTGATCGTGGTACCCTCACAAAATAAATGACTCACATTGTAAAAGACCCCTTTATGGCGATTTTTTCTTGACTGACATCTTGTGGAAAAACCAAGCTTGTTTTGGACATTCTCGAAAAAGAATACAAGCAACACATTCACAATGTTGTGATCCTCTGTTCAACGATGAGATGGAACTCTACGCACTTCGAGAGAACCTTGCATTGGAAAGATGACTACGTGTTTTTGATCAATCCTAAGGATTAATTGTTGGATTGGATCGATAAACTCTCGAATATACTGGCTGTTGAGGAAACATTCTTTATCGTCGAAGACATGATCGCGGACAAGAACCTCTACGAGCGCAGAAAATCGCTGCTCGACCTAGCCATCTGAGGAAGAAATAGGAACCATAGTGCATGACTCTTAACGCAGTCTTATACAGCACTCCTGAAGAATCTACAAAGACAGAAAAAACAGTTCTTCCTGTGGTACCCTCACGAACGCTCGGATCTGAAGCTGATCGATGAAGAAACAAACATGGTTAGTGACTAGGAGAACATCAAAACTCACCTCAAATAGTCAAAACATGAATGCTTGTATGTGAGACTGGAGCAACCAAGAGACTGTAGAATTTTGCAGTGGCCTGCGTAAGCTCAATGGATTGGTTTCAAACCAACTCTTGCAGCAAGACATGCCAATCCTCACGATATGTTTGTGACATTTGCCAAGAAAAGTGTAAGGTATACAGCAAGCGAAAACATACTAAGCTTTTGTATAGCTTTGTCCATACAAAATTATGGTTAAAAGTCTTGGAAGTGCAAAGAATAGATGTCTCATGAATTCATTAACACAAAGCTTTTTACTATCACAATCCGTGGCGAGACATGGACTCGCGCGAAGGAAGTATGTAGAGGTCTTGAATATGGTGAGATGAAAAAGCAGTAGATATTGTTAGAGACCACTGCAGCCGAGAGAATACCTATCAAAAGTATGATTTAATCTTTAGAACGAAAAGAGCTTTTTAAAAAATTTAAAAAAAGTTGTTAACCAACCTTTTAAGCTCTATAATATGAGTGAATGTACAAATATATACATACAAACTAAAAAATGAAATGAAATAAAAATTGATTTAGGATCGTATCAAACGGAGAAAAGAGAAGAGTAAAGCTGACTACATTGCTTCACTTAGTAAGCGTATCAAATTGAACGAACAGATTGACGAGTGGCAACATAAAGAACACACAAAAATAATGATGGAAAGAATGGTAAGATCTATATTTATTTGGTGGATTTGTTTACTTTATAGGCAGAACCATGGAACAGTATTTGATGACATAATGTTTGCAAACAGCCACTCTGTTGTCAGATAGTTCCACTGTTTTGTCTGTTGACGCAAGGGATAAATTTTACGGGCATTTAATTTTTGTGGACGAGTTAAAAATCTTTATCAATATTTATCATACAACAGACATTTGAAATATAAGTGGACTTCGTGATAAAGTTTTATGCTTTCCGTTCTCAAGTTAGAAATTCGCAGTTATTAGAAAGCCTGATATTTTGCGTCATTCAATTCCGGGATTTGGCGAAAAAAACGCGAAACCACTTTATTTTTCTGTAAAATTCTCCGACAATGAAGTGCTTCATGCAGGTTTTTTGTTCCAAACTCTCCTACTCAGGGCTTTAATTTTGCGGATAGGCTAATTTCTAAATATTCGTTGATACGATACCTGAAAAAGACTCAAAACGTCGTTTTGATGTTTAAAAGTCTTTTTCCATTCGAATAAAGATGTTATAATGGGAAAGCTATCTATTTGGTTGGAATTAGGTTTTTCAATATTCCGAAGTTTGGAAATTCTATTTCATGAGTGACTAATAAGAAAATCAATCGGCAGATTTAATTTCACGCCTTTTCTGAAATTTCACTTGTATAATCATCGTGTGCCACCATCGCGGTGTCTTTTTGGAAATCTTCTACTTTTTCTTATAGGAGGAGACATTAAAAAACGAAGCAGGAGAGTCTTTAGTTGAAGTAAAACGGAAACAAACCGAAGCAAACGAATTTATTGATGTCGTGAAGAATTTACAGAAACTTAGAGATATACGGAAAGAAACGCCATATACAAAGGTATGTTGACACTTGCATGCACCTGTCATTGTGGGGCGGTTAGGGCGTCAGCCTTAACTTGCGAAATAGATCACAACACACGTTTTGTCACAATTTTTTTAGCATATTCAGCTTCTTTAGTGTTTTTAATAAGGGTCATAATGAATATAAATAAAAAAGTGAACTAGCTACTGTTTTTCTAAGATTAATTTATATCTGTTAAACACTTATCAGTATGTAACCCTAAGGAAATTGACTTTCGCTATTTTTGCGATTTTTTTTTTGTCAATTTCGCGAAAGTTATTGGGAAATTCGCTATTCGCACAATTTGCGAAAATTAATTCTCGCAAAGTTTAAGGTTTTTTTCTTTGGAAAACCATTTACAATATTTTTTTTCCTTCAGATTTACATAGCACTTATACCATGTAATGTTGATTTTAACTTTAGCTGTCTTTATTTTTTGTCTCCTGCAGTAAACCCGCCTCCCACCCCTGAAAACGATATAAATTGGGAAAAGGTGTCAAATTCGTTATTTCTCCAGAAATATCACGACTTAAACTTAGCAAAAATTAGTTCTCTCAAAAAGTATTTCCCTTAATCTACATTCTTGTGAGAGTTCATATTAACAATTTATAAAAAATCATTTTCTTAGCAGCATAATATTTTTCTAATTTTTTTCAAGAGGTCGTTGCTACTTTATTATAAGACACGTGGATTGTTACCTTAATGAGACTTAATGAGCAACTAATTTTTACGAATGAGTATTTTATAAATATTTCGCGTAAAATAAATTTTGCGAAAAAAAAAATCCTAAAATTTGCGAATATTAATCTTGTAAACAGTTAATCTCGTTGGTATTTCCTTTTTGTTGGTACGTCATTGCTCAGACCGAAAGTTTTTAGTTTTTGAGATAATGAGTTTCTAGAAATACGCTTGGTTCCGTTTTTTCCGTTTTATTTTTATAAAAGAACATTCAGTGAACACTCTATATTTCAATTTCGGAACTTACTTTCACAATTAGACTGGGAGTTAGTCATGCAAAGCGAAGATGCTAATAGCGCGTATGAGTTATTTTTAAAATATTTTTACACGCAGTACGAAAAAGCATTTCCGAAAAGACGTGTAACTGTCAAAAGCAAAAGCCTGTTGAGCCCGTGGATGACAAAAGGACTCATTATATCCTCAAAGAAAAAGCAAAGATTATATGAAAAGTTTTTAAAAAAGAAAACATACTCCAATGAAAAGAGGTACAAGGGATACAAAAATTTATTTGAAAAACTAAAAAAAGTTTCTAAAAAGAATCATTATTCCATTTTACTCGAAAAGTCTAGAAATGACAACTTGGAATATTATTAAGGAAATTATTGGTAAATCTAAAAATGTCAACAATGATCTACCTAAATGTTTGTCGCTTGATGGGAAAATGGTAAATGACACAGCATCTATAGCAAATGGGTTGAACGATTTTTTTGTAAACATTGGTTTAAGCCTCTCGGAAAAAATCCCATCGAGTAGGAAGCATTTTGTCTCATATCTAAAAAGGTATGACAGTAGGATGGAAGAATATAATTTAACAATGGCCGAATTGAATACTGCTTTTAACAGCTTGCAAAGCAACAAAAGTGCTGGTATTGATGAAATAAGTGTCAACGTCATAAAAAATGTGTTTGATCTGATTAAGCTGCCCCTTTTTTATGTATTTAATCTATCTTTAACACAGGGAATTGTACCCGAAAAATTAAAAATTGCTCGAATAACACCAATATTTAAATCAGGAGATCGCACCAATCTTACTAATTATAGACCTATCTCAGTACTACCTTGTTTTTCTAAAATTTTAGAACGCATTATGTACAATAGAATTTACAAATATTTTGTTGATAATGATATGTTGTACATAAAGCAATTTGGGTTTCAAAAAGGTCATTCTACAGATCACGCGGTAAGCGAACTGGTAAATAAGATTTCAGAAAGTTTTGATAAAAATATGTTTACACTTGGGGTGTTCATTGATCTTTCAAAAGCATACCGTGAACCATAAAATTCTACTATCAAAGTTGCAATATTACGGAGTACAGGACTCAAACTTACTTTGGTTTAAAGACTATCTTACGGACAGAAAACAATGTATTTCTCACGGTAATCATACGACTGAACTCAAAAATGTGAAATGTGGTGTTCCACAGGGCTCTATACTTGGACCGCTCCTTTTTTAATATATGTTAATGATTTGCCTTATGCATCGACACTTATAAACTTTATTCTTTTTGCAGATGATACTAACTTATTCTACGCTCACAAAGATATCAAAACACTCTTTACTACGGTAAACAAAGAACTGAGTAGTATTAATGAATGGTTTAAAGCAAACAAACTGTCCCTAAATGTAAATAAAACAAAATATACGTTATTCTGCAAAAAGTCTAAATCAGACGACTTGCCATTAAAACTTCCGGATCTATGTATAAATGAAATTAGCATAAAAAGGGAAAACTCTTTAAACTTTTTAGGTGTTCTTATTGACGAAAACCTGTCTTGGAAAAGCCATATACAAACAGTAGAGAATAAGATTTCCAAAAATATTGGAATATTATACAAAGCGAAGCCATTACTAAATTTTCATTGTCTTAAAAATTTATACTTTTCATTTATTCACAGCTACTTAACATATTGTAACACTGTCTGGGCTAGCACTAATCATTGTAAACTTACAAAAATTTACAGTAAACAGAAGCACGCATGTCGAATAGTATTTGGAAAGGACAGATACACCACAGCCGAACCGTTATTGAGAAAAATAAGGGCCTTGAGTATCTATAAACTGAACATACACCAGGTTTTGTTATTTATGCATAAAATTAGATATGGCATTGCACCCAAGGCCTTCACAAATCAGTTTCTAGAAATAAAACACAGGTATGACACAAGATATTCAATGAACAATTTTAACATTCCAAAGTCATTTTTAGTGACCACTCGATACTCAATATCTTCTCGTGGGCCATTGTTATGGAACACAATCTTAGATGAAGACAAAAAAACTATTTGCTTGTTGACGCATTTTAAGAAAACCACAAAACATTTCTTGTTATTTAATGATTTAGATTATTCGCGATATTTTTAGTATCACATTTTTGTCATTTTTTACACTTCTAGAGGTATTGTAAATATTTATTCTTTACGTTAATTTTAACCTCCTCTCTTTAACCTATCTCAAATAGATGGGGCTGGATGATAAGACAAAATATGTCTTCTACTTGCTCCAGTCATTATTTGATTGTAAACACGAACAAACATGTACAAAAAAAAATTATTCTGACGAAAATATATATACATACATACATACATCCGTACTCTCGTTAAGGATTCACTTAATTGGTAGCTGAGTTGGTAGGTTTTGCAAGAAAAGGAGTTCTGGAAATATACGCCGCATTAGTTCCCAGTCCTCTTATTTCATTTTTCCATTTTTTATACTTTCATTTTTCATATATTTACAGGTATTTTAGTCACTGAAAAAAATGACGAAGAGTTTAATTAAAAAATTGCTGATGTCATCAAACTGTTATCCAATCAGAAACAAACATACGAAGCCGAGGAAAAAGCGTTGCGCGTGTTACGTGAAGAAGAAGCAGAACAGTTGAAACGAGTGGAAGATGAGAAGCGAAAGAAACAAAAACAAAATCGTATGGTTTTTTTTTCTTTTTATTCGATGGTTGTTTCAGGGAAATTAGAAATTCCTTCTGCTACTGAATTTCGCGAATATTTGATATTTCTGCGAATATCTTCAGGGTAAATTTGTGCGGGAAGTGCGATGTTGGAACTTTACGGAAATTAAGATCCGCAAAGTTGTCATTCGCAGAAATAAGTTTTGCAATATTAAGTGAAAGTTGAGTTATCAAGTGAATTGTGCAAACGTTGTAAAAAAATTATTTCCCTAAAAGTAGTTATTCTCTAGAACTTAAGAAAAACTTTAGTTCCATTTCAAAATGTGCGTGTAATGTGTAGTGGTAGCGCATTCGGCTTGTACTCGTAAGTTTTCAGGTTCAAGTCCCCACTCCGGCGCACTTTAAATGTAGTGTTGTCAGCCCATATGGGGCTATACTGACCGCTAATCGGCTTGTGTGGCAGGCAAGCAAGTTAGAGCAATGCTATATGTATCTCTGCCGGTAATGTAACATAGTTTCAGTCGGAGGGGAGGTAGAGCCAGCCATTAGGATGGAATCCCTAAGGACATCAAAACTTTCCGTTACTTGTTGTTGTTTTCGGATTTTTGCGGATTTTGGAAAATCGTCGTTATCGTTATGGATTTTAAGCTATTGTTGCACCATTTGTAAATCTTATTACAATCACACATGCAGAAATGTTTTGACTGGTTTTGTTTTCAACACTCAAAGGATATATCAACAAAACTGAAATGTTTCTCTGCAACAACAACCTTCTTCATACCTATTTGTGCACAACATTTAGCACAGATATTACGCGCGAAAATTTTTACGCAAAAATTATAACACCGGGATACATACTGTTTTTGAAGGACCAAAACTGACGGAGCAAAGGCATTTTGCAACAGAATATTGCTGCAATCTACACGCTTCTATATTTTGGTAAAAACCTGATGTTTACTTCATTTTCATTGTTATTTAAGAGTCGATTTGAACGTACATGAGAATAAATACGCGCGAAGTAGCTTTTTTGCTGGGCGAAAATTTTTACGGATAATGTAGATCTTTCCTTTAAAAAAATTCTACTTCCGAACCCTCTTCTATCGTTTTTTTAATAACTTCGGAATTGTTGCGTGACGGTCAAGGTTTTAATAGAAACACGTGCACAACGAATCGACGCAAAAGATGTTGCACAAGATAATATGTTATGGTAAGAATGTGCACAACAACTATTGCTCAACAGTTACGAAATTTATTAGAATCCAAATTTCATGAATTTTCATGAATTTTCAAGCTCCTAGAAAGATCAAAACTTGAAATCATCAAAATTTTAAACAACACTGTCCCTAAGCTAAACAAAATTTTCTGCGAAAAAAACCCGACGTATATCGTTGTAACAGCAAAATAAACGTAGATCACAAACCTAGTTTTTATATACTTGAACCTAATTTCTCGTAGGTCAGCAATATTTAAACCTTGTGGACCCACTCGCATCATATCGTATGTACTGGTTGCAAGGAGAAGATAGCATCGCTGCTCTTATACATATAAGGTATGTTGCCTTCTTCGGTGTCGACACGCTCTTTGTTGTTTTTGTAACGTGTTTTGTGTTGTCGAGATCAACTAATATGGCGGCTTAGCTGCAATCAGATTGCTTTTGCTAAAACCTTACAATGGTTAAAAAAACCTACATTGAACAGTGACAATTTTACGGGTACTGAAAACAATAAGGAAGCGTTAACTAGATTCCCACTTCGCCTGGCTATAGCTGGGGTGGGATAACTTGAACTTGTTCTATTCAAAAAAGAGAAAAGCAGTAACTTTTTAGTATACTTGAGAAAAAAATGTCATGTTTTGATAAAATGAAACGAAGTGACGAAAATCTAAATAATACCAATTTGACTTGTGCTTTCAGTAAAAAAAAAATCTGAGGGGAGTTATCAAAGCGCGAAACTGAGGGTGTATCTTTTAATTCAGAATACTTTTTCTCCGTTTAAGAAATTCCTTTTAGTAAATATAATATATCACTGTAGAGAATTTATTCTTCTTTCAGTAGATATATTTTTGTGGTTGATAGTTTAGTGGCTAGATATCTCGCACTGCGTTCAGAAGACCCTAGACTTTTAACCACACAAAAGCATTTCTAGTCGTTTTTTTAGTCAAAGTGGAAGAAGCCACTTCCAAATTAAGTGTGGACAACAATTTGGTAAAACTCGAGTGTTATTAACATAAGGCATACTCTGATTTTAAATCATTATTTTTGTAGAAGGCTATGGGATATGTATTTATGCCAACCCGGTGTAGGAGGTTCGCGGCTGCCAAAAGGTTGGGTGACACCAAGTTCATCGTGTAGCCAAAAATGGAAGAAATATCAAATAAAGAAGATGAAGGAAACGCCAAAGTCGTGATAGCTGATCAAGACGGTTTGGTTAGATTCGTAACAGAAGCAAGAGGTGTGAAATATGATAAAGTTTGTACATCGTGTGTCGGGGTTTATGAACAATATCATGAAGTCAATATATTGCAAGGATTAGGCTGGCAAAAATCCTGCACGAATTTGGACACACAGTGATTATTTTCTCACTGTAAAGTCATTTTTTAGAAAAACAGAAGAAAATCTTGCGTTACTTGCACTATACCATTATTTTTGCGTTCTACAATGATGGCCAAAATAGGTTGAGAAAGAAATCTAATTTCAATGTTTATCGTCACAAGCGGTTACATAGGTTGTGTGTACATTATAGTCACGCATTTTGATCTTGTCACTATTCACAGCAAATTGGGTTACCACACCTCTTTTTCCAATTTCAAGACCCTCATATTCCCCGACATAGATTATTCACTGTGTGAGAGTGTAACAACACTCCACCTGGCTAGTTTTAAACGCTGTCCACCTGCACTACGAGTGCGCAATAGTAGCAACTTTGATACCCGCTGTCTTCAGTTGTCAAAAACACTGCAATTTTGTTTTATTGATTTTATCTACGATTGTAGATTTGCCCTCTATGTTTATAATTTTCGCATAACGAAGTAGTTTGAGGTTTTTTGGGGGAGTTGGTCATAAATTTGCCACCACTATAAAATTGGGTGAAGAACAATTACTATAACCATGAAACTTGGCACAATAACTAAAATGATAGAAGTGATTTGACATGAAAACACAACAGTGCTTTTAATGTGTAAGGGCAAGTATAATTTGGCCAGAAAAAATAAAACGTTATTTTATAAAAATCAATGCATGGTGACAACGGTCCTGGAAAATCCTGGAAAAATTAACTTGTCCTGGAAAATCCTGGAATTTTGACAAAAAATTGACGATGTCCTGTATTGTCCTGGAAAGTAATCATGTTAAGAAAAATGTTTGTAATTCCAAATATTTAAATCTTTTTACAGAAGGGATTTTCTCAAGTAGTAGTTAAAACTTTTTAAACTTCTTTATTTTACATCATTGAGCATAATTTTTAATTAATTTTTCATACATTTCCCATAATCAATGAATGCGTTATTGTTAAGATTCTAAGTGTTTAGAGACCGATATCTTTTAAGGAAGCTTCCAGAACTTTCTTGTTTAAAGCTTTGCTTGTTGAGAAAAAAAATTCAATTTTATTTTATTTTTCTATTGAATCCCATTTATTCAATTTATTTAAGCCAATTTATTCTTGAATCTCAAGAATAAATTGGCTATATTCCCAGAAAGAAAAATGATAATTTTTGACGTTGCTGCTTCAAGATAACATAGCAAGAAAACTACTAAACTATCTTTTGAAATATGGTCTTTTGTGTCAAAGATCACTGATGATTTTGGTGTATTTTTTTTTTAAATGTCATCCTCAAAATGTCACACATGATCTTTCATGTTGCCCAAGAACCGTTGAAGAGGCTTTAATACACTCTGAATGTTACTTTCCTTTATCCTTCTCTTTGTATTCTTACTCTGAATCACTTGTATTCATTGCTATCTCTCTGCCAAGGCTAAATTATTTCCATTGCATTCTAGCATGAAATCAATTATATTTTCCAAATGAGAAAATGAATCACCTTTGGAAATATTTGGGCAAACTTTAAGGCCTGCATATCAGAGAGCCAGAGAACCGCTCTACTGGCCACAAGGGTAAAAGGTGTATTCCCAAAGGTTTTATTGTGCTTGTGATTTTTAAGGTTAACAATTTCTCCCGGAATTGTCCTGGAATATCAAAAAAAAATTTCTCCTGGAATGTCCTGGAATTTACATTTTAATTTTATGTGGTCACCATGAATGTTAGAAGGGCAAAAAAATATTTAAAATACTTTTTCAACAAGCTTCGACAAAATGTAAAAAATCATACTTCTATTTTAGTAACAGATATAAATCTTCCAGACAAAAAAGTTATCGAAAAAAACTGTAGATAATTTCCGTTTAATGCGGAACCGTAAAAAACGTAACGAAAAACCGTAAAAGCAGAAGAAGATGCATGTGTTGGAGCTATTATTGATACTGATAGACTGCATATAGAATAACCAGTAGCCAAATCACATTGGTGAAGAGCAATAACCATTTTACTCTCCTACGCAGGTGCAGAAAGTGATGGTGGAAACATTAGGCTGATAAATCATTATTCGGAAATGTTATTCCCTCGTCACCAAAGGAGTAAAAATAACGTTTCGCGATAACAGCTGCTGCGTAGTAATAATTCCCCATTTCTGGACGCTTCAACCAAAATTCATAACAACATTGTATCACCTAAGTAGAACATTACAATAACTTTAGTCAGGTAAGATAACGTCTAAATATACGAGAATATCGCAAATTTTTTCAAAAGTTAATTTTCGCATGAAAACTCGTATAACTCATCAACATATAAACAATAATCTAATAATAATTTAATCCTCCAGTATAGTTTCATTCCTGTGGCAATCCCAATATTCGCGAATATAGCGAATTTTATTCCATATTCGTGAAAGTTTGTCCTCGCGAAATTCGAGAAATGGCCTAATTGCGAAATTATTATGTGCGAATTTTTTGAAAAACAAATATCTCTAAAAGTACTGTTTAAACAAATGAAAATTGCAAAAACGTTACAAGGGCAGAAACTTTCGCCGGAAACTTTCGCGAATCGAAGAAAAAGGTTATATTCGCGCGAGAAAACTTTCGCGAATGAGCAAAAAATAGATTTTTTTAAAATTTTTTAGCTTTCTTGCTTTGTTTAAAGTAAAAAAATAGACGAAAGTTATTGTATTAGATTGATAGACCAAAAAAGGAAAAGTTTGTGTACGTATTAATAATATCCATCCATGTGCCATCAACCAATTTCAGGGAGGGGCCTTAAATTTGCTTAAAAAAAAAAGATTTTTTCGCGTGCAAAAACTTTTGCGTTTTTTAATTTAGCTATGATTTCCCGCGAAAGAACTTTGATAAAATGTATAGATGCGTTTCCTTTATGTAAACTGTTAGATGTTTTTGTTACAAGTTGTGAAAAAAATGGAGAAAAAAGAATAAATAATGACGCTTAAGTGAAACCTTCCGCAATTACTTATTAATTTTTATGTAGAACTATTAAGGGTATTTCTGTTAAATGTTTTTGCGGGAACGCCGGATATTCTTACGGCAGACGAAAACTTACCTTCAACGCGTGCATTTCATAATTTGTTTCATCTTCCAGTAACTCCTTGATGAACGCGTCCCATTTTGCTTGATTAACTTCACCTTCGAAAAATTCTTCAGGTGAGCGAGACAATGCTGGAGCTTGCTGGGTCATATAGACTGCGAGAAGACCTGCAACCGATGCACGGAAACCACGCAAAGCAGTCTTGTAATCAAAAAGATGACAGATCTGTCTGTATGACCACGAACCTGAATAAACACGAGTAAATCGAGTACAAACAACCTCGTTTACAGGAAATTTTGCCGCTTTGATTAATTTCATAGCGGTGGAAAGAATGTTATTAGCTGCTCGTAATAACAGCTCAGGGGCAAATAGACGTTATGGTCGAATTATTATATCTGCTTATTTTCTAATTCGCTGCGCTCAACCGAAAATAACCTTATTTATTTTCTTATTTTTGCGACAGGGAAGACTCAAAGAACTTCGACTAGTAGTAGTAGTTATGTACGAAAAAGTTAGGGTTAGGTGTTTCAAAGGCCTAGATTCCTTGTAACATATAGTAAATGCTCTGCGTCGTCCTCCACATAACCATCTTTGGCTGTCTCCGAACGCCATCTACCATGTCGTTTAAAAAGACGGTCTGGGACGTCTGCATTTGCCGCTGCTGTTGCTCCTCCAGCACGTAGGCTGTGGAGTCCGAATCTTGTCCTATCCAATCCGATTGATGTCAGTGCATCGAGTGCATTTTCTCTTGTTGTTGTGTAGCTGATTGGGCGATTCATCTTTTTAAAACTTCCGAATTTGTTGTTTGATGTAACTGTGACCGCTCTAAACAGATAGGAATCAGGCTCAACAGGTACATACTTCATATACTCAGTTAAATTATATACTGGGCAGATCCCATTTCCGCAAGCGCTGATGTAAACCCAGTGTCCTTCTCTGTAGATATCTGTTTTGCTTTTCGCTATGAACAGTTTCATAAAGCTATTTTTGTAATTGACGTCACATCTTTTCAGATTACTAATTTCCGAAAACCTAAGAAAGCCACAGAATCCCAAGAGAAAGATATTAAAAGTTTTAAGTTTGTAAAGGTTAACAGCTTCGCTTTTAACAAGTTGTTTATGTAATGCGTGCAAATGTTCAACCGTAATTATGTCTTTCTTGCGAGTTTGATGTTGTAGTAGGCGTTTAGCGGCTTCGAGCATATTTTTTGGTAAAGTGTGGTCGCATGGGTTATTGTAGCCTGTCAAATTGTGAAAATACTGGATAGCGTAGAATGCGATTTCGATTTTAGGATAAGAATTGTTCATTTGGGTTAGGTTAAGTATGTACAACGCAACTGTTAGCGGTAGAGCTGGTAATTTTGATACAGAATATTTTTGACACCATGTATTCCATGAATTAAAAGAATAATAGTACGTTTTTATCGTGTTATTCGCCCTGGAATTTAAGATATATTCTGGTAGATCTTCTGCTAAATGCCTCAAAGTTTTGTTTTCCAAATGTTGCGTAAAATGACTTGCAAAGAGTTCTAAAATGTAAAAAACATTGCCTATTGATTTTAAGAGTTTTTGTGTGTCCAGTGACTGCATGTCTTAGTCCAGTGACGACACCGTCGCTGTCCCTGTGGATTCGGTTTATGTAAATTGCAGTTTGAAAGCTATTATTTTTGCACTCTCCTTGAGTAACGCATAAATTGGGATTGTCAAAGATCCTGAAGTTTTTAATAAATTTTTGGAAGTCCCCTGTTGAATCAGTTAAAAATGGCCAAAACGCTGCCGAAGGCCAGTATGGGGCCACCAGTGTGCCCGAAGCTTTACAGGTCTGCATGTGTTTTAAAACCTTTGATATAGTTTGAATCGGGGGCACGAGTAAATTATTTTCGTTTTCCCACGAGGTATTAAAGGCGTTTACGCATTCAGTTTCCGGACAATAATATTTTGAGTTGAACCTGCCCACCTTTTTGTTTTCGTCATTAGCAAACCTATCTACGGTGAATGGACCCCAGAGCCTGTTTAGGTATTCGAAAAAGCTTTTTGTGATTTCCCAATTGTCCGTGTCCGTATAACGACTTAATTTATCAGCGTATTGAATTTGGTTTCTTGGGACCCATTCGACATTTAAATCTATTTTTTGTTTCTTACAAATATCAAAAATATTTTCTGCCAAAATCTGTAAGTTTTCCTTTGAGCTACCTCTTTTTATTATACAATGGCTCGCGTAATTATCTGTCTTCCAAAGTACTGCTTTGTTGCATAAAACTGATTTTAATGATTGTAGCGAATATTGTATAGCGTATAGCTCTCTCTCCACGTGGAGTGCATTAGGCTTTCCGTTAGTGTGAAATTCTTAATAGAAATATGCATTCTATTCTTGTGCCACGTGTGTGCACCCAGCCCTGTATCGCTCGCATCAGAACAAACGATTAACCGGGGAGTATTTCCCCGTGTCATTGGTCTCTCAGTGTGTTTTAGCAGATTGTTCTTCCAAAAGAACAGTTCTTTCACAGCTTCTGAAGCGTGTGACATGTTCATTCGGGAGTCCCATGATATTCGCGATTCAATAAGATAATAAACTCGTCTAATTTTCAGTTGGGCCAAATTGCCTATAACAAATTTCATGGATATGATTTTGCCCGCAAAATTTTGCTAATTTTCGTGCTGACGTGTACGGTAGGGAATCAAGAATGAATTGTAAACTCGAAAGAGTAGAAATTAATCGCTGGGAAGGTATAGAAAAAAGTTTTTTCTTCAGATCTAGATTAATGCCGAGCCATGTCATGTTTTGAGTGGGACTCCACAGAGATTTGTCGTTGTTTGCGACAAACCCAGATTTCTTAAGCGAGTCTCGGACGAAGTTTGACGCCCCCAGAGTCGATTCATAGGTATTGCTTGTGCCAGCGCCGTCATCAATAAAACATGCAAATTTTATAGCATGTTTTCGCCAGTGTTTTACGAGGACTCGCATTGTTTTTGTGAAAATAAAGGGGGCAGAAGAGAGACCAAACGGTAGGACTGTAAAAACAAAATACCTTTTTTCGCCATTTGTTACCCAAGAAAATCCTAAATATTTTTGATGCTCTGGAGCAATTTCTATGTGATGATAGCCTTGTTTTTTGTCAAATTTAAACATGAAACCATTTTCCTCAACAAATTCTCCGAAAATCTTCCAATCATCGAATGTGGTTTTTTGTTTGTACACGTGTTTGTTTACATGTCTCAGGTCAAGAATAAGTCTCTTCTTATTTTTGGACGAACTAACGCTCAGTGGATTAACCACGTGTGGCTCAGTAGCCATCTCTTTTATTCTTCCGGTTTTAAGTAACTCGTGTAATTCCTTATTTACAAAATCTTCATTGTCAAGAGCCGAACAGTTGTTTTTGAAAGAAGCCTTTTTAGGGGTGGTGAAAAAGGGAATTTTGTATCCGTATTTTATAAGTTCTAAAATAGTTTTATTAGTGCCTATGTTCTCCCAGTAAGGTAGACGCCGCCTGAGATTGCCCTTCACGGTATGTGGAGGATTAGCTTGGCGCGAATAAGACCTATTGCATTCAGAAAAATTATATACAGTAGAAACAGTATCACACTTAACTTTTGCCTTTTCTTTAGGGTTGTTTGAGGTCAGGGCAGTCCTTTCGCCAATGTCCTTGTTTTCCGCATCCGAAACACAGAGATCGCTGTTGTGGCTGTTGGTAACTTCGCGAATCTTGGTTGCTGTTGAGATAGCCCGAAGATAGGCCTCCCCGGAGGTGCAGATTGTGAGCCGAAGGGGATAAAATTTTGATGCTGCGAAGGGTGTGTGAATGAGGAAGACTGGTATGGGGGCCGACGTGGAACATGCTCGAAGGTTGACTTTCTCTTGGTCGCCTTTTTCTTGTTCAGAGCCCGGTTTTCCGCAGCCTTCATCTTTTTGTCATCCTCTGAATCGCTGGCAAGATCGTCGGATAAGTATTCGTCGACAGCAGCCCATCCAGCCGGAGATTTATCTGCGAAACGGATACATTTGTTTCGCTTGTGGAGATCATCTATGACATTATCAATCTTTTTGGAAGATCTTGTAATCGAACCATCTTTTACTAGTTGTTTTATTATTTCTAGACTTTGAATTAAATCGCTATTGAATTGATGTTGTATTTTATTACCTCTGAATTTAAATTCGGTTTTACTGATCTTGTGCTGCTCCAGAAGACGTTTTTCCAAGTTTTTTGATCCAGTGGTAAGCCTCTGTTCTAGATTTTCGTTCTGTTCTTGGAATTTACGGTCAAAGTAGTTTGTTAGATGTTGTAGTATGTCGGGTTCAGCGTTATTTGTGTCCATTGACGCTTCTTGTTGCTCAGTCATTTTGAGTGAATTGTGGACAAACAGTTTTAACGTGTACGGTTCAAGAACTAATTGACATGTGAGCGGTTCCATGCCTTGTACGCCCTTTAAACACTTAAAAAACCACGTGACCGGCCTTGGCCATACATACGAAAATAAATTCAATTTTCATTAACATTCGACTTTTTATTTCGCATGAAGCAAAACTAATTTTTCCAAATTATATGTTATGTCATTTTAATTTTCAAGTTCGTAAAAGTTTTTTTTCCGAAAGATGACATGATGATATCACGGTAGATTTTAAATAATCTATCAGATGACTTCATCACAGCAAGCATATCAACCTCGCACCCAGGAATAGACATACCTGTTATTCCATGAAGCAGAAAGAAATCATTTCTTGTCTGAGCTTTAACATACACAACAACACCGTTGTCGCCGAACCAATCAACAACACGGAACAACTAAATATGAAGAATTATATGACTTGACAACCTCGTCCCCAGGGCATCTTGTATCTTTTCTGACATCGGACGGTCAGACGAATATGTTCGTGTCGCCGTCCCGGTTATAGAAAAAGACAACAGGCGCTGGGAACGAGGTTGATAACGTGACTAGTTAGTTATGCGCCAGATAGATTTTCACGACTTGTCGCTATCTCGAACTTAAGTAAGCGAAATATAACAATAGACACCATTTGCGAAAGTACGTCTGCGCAAAAGTTCCACTTCGTAAAATTTGTAATAAGAGAAGTAATTAACCATACATTAGTCGGATAATTCCACGGGTTTGCCCGTACAACGTATATTGCATTTCGTGTATCTGTAGCATATAAAGCATATATAAAGTAAGAGCCCGGGGAGCATATTAAATTTTAAGTCTTTAAGCTAGGCGAAAAGGGAAGTGCTCTTATTTCAGAGGGAGAGGAAACTAATTCAAGAAAGTGCTTATTTAAGTAAAATTTAGAGTGCAAAAAAAAATGTTGCGGCGCTTATTCAAATTTATTTTGCTGACATTGTCGCTTGGTATGTATCTCTTCCCACCTGATCCATATCTTCTTTTTCAGGATCAAACCATTCTGGAAATTGAATATCATCTGCCATGTCAAGGAAGTATTCTCCATGGTACTTGGGTGCAGGCCACCCAAAAACACCATCCATATGGGTGTCAACTCTATGAAAAATTAAGTCGATTGTTGATTTTAAAAAAATACCAAAAACAAAGATCAACAACGACAGCGATAACAACAACAACAACAGCAACAACAAGTTCAACAACGAAAAAAACAACAACAAAAACATGAATGACAACAACAATAACTACAATAACAACAACAACAACAACAACAACAACAACAACAATAGAAAAACTACAATTTTACTTTTCGCAATGACTAAGCATAGACTCTGACTTTATTTCCCTTCCACACTTCAACCCTCTGTGTAACACAACGTGATGGTTTGGACACAAGCACATACACCCTACCATTTATGCTGGTTTGTTGATGCCTGCAGTTATAACTTTGATAAATAGTAATCGTTTAACCTTCATACCTTTTGATTTTTGGATTCATCGCATGCATTTAATTGACTGAGAAACATTTTCACCTTGGTGGGGTTAGCGACATTGGGTGGTAAAAAGACACCGGGTGGTAGAAAAGATGATCTTACCGAAACTTTTTATCTTTCTCTTCTTCATCTTTCAGCAACTTCACCAACTCCTTGTTGTCATAGAGTTTTTGAAAAATGTCTAAAATATTCGTCTTTCCACGGCCAAACTTACTCAAATCTTTTCTCTGAAGTAAAAGTGAATATTTTAGATGGTATTTTAGTATACCATCAGGAAGCAATTTGTTTATTTCCAGAGCGTGTGCATATTTACGAAAAAAATCTCATTTATCTGCAAACATTACCACAAATATTACAAAACGGTTTTGCGCAAAAATCGAATGCTGAGATAGTTTTGAATGATCTCCTTATGAACAGCTTTTCTCAACCTCGTTCCGATTTCTGCTGCTGACGCCGGTATAAGAAAAGAAGACAACAGTTGGTGGAAACGAGGTTGCAGTTTTATATCACTTACCAACGTATACAAAAATGTGAAGCCAGGATAAAATTTACGCTCATATTCACCAAGGGCACAATTATCACCAGATTAGCAAAAAAATTTATCCTCGTCCCCAAGGATTTTTGTCTTTTTGATATAAGAGAAGATCTCTCATAATCAATCTCTTATATCAAAAAGGCAAAAATCCTTGGGGACAAGGGTTTAAAACGATTGCGATACACAAATGTATAGAAAAACACTTAGTTATTGCATATTGAAACTTACCTTGTGGTGGTCCGGTTGATCGGACAACATAGGCGAGTACTGTTGGTCCATGAATATCAATCCTTCCAGCATTGTTTCTGGGCTGTTTCCAAGGTAACCGTAAGCAATTGAAATAATACCATGAAATGCGCTGTAGAGCGGTCCATCAATGATAGTTGGTGCAACGTCTATGAAATAATGTTATTAGAAATTTATCAGCCACAGTTTATGGTGCATTTTTCACAATATGGATTTTTCTTATTAGTTTAGCCTTCCAACTAGAACTTTCAACTAAAATAAATGCTCACTTGAACATTACGGCACATTTTCATGGTTGTCAATTGGTCACGTGGTTTTCCTACGTTCCAATATGTATTTTGCAGCATGAACTATTTAAATCATGTAAAAACTATGAAATTAACATCTCATTGTTGATTGTCATTTCTGAAATTATTGAGCGTGTGTATAGATAATTGCCTTCGCCTTCGCCCCGGTTTTTATGAGCCTAGACTTTTCCTTTCGACAGCAAGAGAAAGTTGGACTTTTTCATCTTTTTTGAACGTTAGAAACGGAAATGTTTACCAGCCAATCACATGTCAAAAACAATAGTTTTCTTTTTATTTCTTCTTTGAAATGAGCCTGAAGGGTGGCTAATTTGTATGGTAATCGTCACTATTACGGTTTCAGCTTATTAAATTATTGAAAATGTTTACCCAGGATAGAATCTTCAGTTCCTATTAGTACTGTTATCAACGAGAGTCCTGCGAAGAGGGTCCTAGTGTATTTAAAGCTCCCATTTAAGCTACGAAAGTCGTGCGGTCACAGCAATCGCTTCACTAGACAACAGCCTAAGATAGGAATTCTCATGCTAAATGTTAAGCAAAAAGGATAGATCCACACTTTCATAGTCTCTGGCAAAACTCCCGCACTGGAATCGAACGCTCTACCACTAGGCTACCAGTCGCTACCAGTCGCTGTACAAGAACAAAGATAATCATACACCACACAGCTATTTTTATTTGTCTCACAAGAAAATTCTAAACCGCCTTTATCTTACAACATAAATCGTACTTATACTTACGTCACCCTAAAAATCAGCAGCTATTCCTGCGCCCTGACGCCCTCGCGTCAATTCAATTTACGCACAGCATAAGCGCCTCTTTTGTAGAATATTATTCTTTACATTTTCATTTTTGACAAACGAATACCTACCCTTAATCATTTTAATAACATCGCCATTGTATTGCTTTTTTAACAATTCTTCGTATTTTTCTTTCATGGCGTAAAATCCATTGTTCCTGCCTCGATAATCGATTAGTTTGTCAGACTAAATACAAAAACAGCCTTGGTAATTCATTTTTTTCATCGATAATAAATACCCGTTTAAATTTTTGCTATGTCATGTTTTAACAAAAAATCTTTCTTGTTGACATGCCATGGTGGTCAATCTCGATCCAAGGGTCTGTAGTGTACAAAAATAGTCATCTTAATCCAAAAGGTTAAACGGAATGTTTGCTCGTCGACATCTAATTTTTTTGGATTTGTGAACCAAGGTTGTCTGTTCCTTTAAAAGATCTCCTCATGCTGCGTAGAATCGTTTTTCTATGGGCGTTAATTATTGGGCGACGTTTACTAAGATATTTTGATTTTTAATGGTCGCACTTATTAGAAGGGGCGTTTATCAACCTCTACCCAAAGTGGGCGTTTTTTAGAGGATTTACGGTATACTGAATATGTGGACTTGCATATCGAACATTAACTTTCCTATCAAAAATTTAGTATTTGAAAAGAAACGGGGAATACGTAATCAACAATGCGTATGTACCTTCACATGATCTATCAAAGCTCGTTCAGTAAGTGGTTCATTCGCCTTGAATTCTGGTATGTGTTTGTTGAGCTCATTAATGTAGCTGCGTGTCCGTTCTTCAGAAAAGCCAAGATACGCCAATGCGCATATACCATGCGGCTTGTGGTTGTGTCTAATCTCCTAAATAAAAACAACAACTTTTACAATTTGAAAATAAACTCGTTTCTCAAAAAGAAACTTTTTGCACAGGCTCTGTGAGATATGGGACCTAAAAATTTGATAGATCAATATGAAGTTCAAATTGAATTAAAAATACTGACTTACCAGTTGCATATTTTACAAACTGGTTATTACAATATACAGACCAGCACATTTGTTATTTACGCGCCATTTTTTATGAAAAATTCGTATTTATATTAGCCAGGAGACCCAGCATATTTTTTTACCACCAGGAAATCGGAATAGTTAAGGTAGGAAAAATTACGCTGGATCTCAAATGATTTTTCTGCGGTCAGAATACTGACCTCGCTTTTTGTTTGCTTCATTCTATTGTTCTTTGCTCACGTGGTCAATATAGAGAAATTCTTTGTTTTGAGCACGAATGGCCTCACTAACCCGAACAAATATAATTAATTCTTGTATTATATAAAAGAGTAAGATGTGACCACACCGACTTTGTGCTCATTGGTTGATTGTAATTCGGGGTTTGCTATGAGATGGATTTAAATTTTAGGGATTTGCCCTGACATTTGTTTGCGTCTAAGCTTTCGTTTGAGAGAAACTGAATTTAATATCCTCGAAGAAAGCTGAGTTAACTAGGCTATATTTATATTTAACATATTAAAAACTTTCTCTGGTTACTCCTTCAACAGGACAACAACGAAATAAGAAAACCAACCTTGTAATATGACTGATGAGTGAAACTGTCTTGCTTCAATAATCCTGAAAGCCACTCCGGATTTTTGCGGACTAACATACTCATCATGAAAACAGTCTTAATATATATAATGTATAATAGTATATAATGATATAAATATACATAATGGAAACAGGAAAGAGTTTTGAAAAAGCCAAAAAGAGTACTACATGTGGTTTTAAGCACATCCGGTTTCACGTCGTTTGACATTTATAATAATTGTACTTGAATTTCATGAACAACGTGAAACAGCTTGTACTCAATCTGTAGTACTCTTTCTGGCTTTTCCAAACCGTTCAATTTTTTTGTCTAAATTCATAATATAATATATAATATATACCTAATTTGTACGTATTACACTAAATTATGCATCATATTTTCTTACCCAAAACTTTTAAACACAAAAGTGCCTGGTTAAATGTTTTAATCATCTGTAATCGTCTAATTTAATCGCGATTAGACGATCCCTTACCATTAGACGTAAGTTTATCCCCAATAAAAATATTTCCCTATAAAACAGCTAGCCATACGAAATTCCGTTATTTTGCAAATTTACAGAAATCAAAACATTTTTTATAATTTATTTAACATGATAGTCCATTATAAGATTACTTCCATACAAAATAAATCCTTGATTTTGAAAACACTACTTAATACTTTTGTAGTATGTCTTTTATGAGTTTTCAAGAGTACGATTCAAGCTATGTTGATATTTTCACACAGTCTTTCTAAATAGACTTTTTATATAAGAAAATATAAAAATTGTAAGGTTTATTTGAGCAGTCTTTGTATTCAGCTTAGTTTACATGTGTTTACATGTGTTGCCCAATACGATTCTGATGTTATGTTAATCTAAGGCTATGTTTACATTGTTTAAGAATGTACGACTGCATTCATGTTTAAGCGTTGTTATATATCTTCTTTATTAAGATAAAAACATTTTATTAAGTTCCTTCATCCGAGTTCCGCCTGAATGATTGTCGCCCACCACCCACTACCCCGAAGTAAATACCCGTGTTAATACCCAAGGCTTTTTTCAATTAAATTCGGTAGTGTGGACGCGACTTTAGCTATTTATTTTTTATGTACAAAGTTTGCATACCCATGTACTTGTTGTTTGTTTTGATTGTTGTAAAATAAATAAAAATAAATAAATAAAATAATAGACGTACTTTAAAGCGCGTTTCAACTTAATCGTTTGGTCGCGCGACTGAGCGAATCGTTCGCGCGGTGTTGATTTTATTAGGTTTGCGTCGTGAGAGTTGTTGTTAAATTTGTCGATAAGAAAACGTCGCTATAATAATCGATGCATTTGTCTGTTCGAGCGTCAAAACCAAGCGGTGCTTCGCCAGCACAAAATATGTTAAATGTGCACGAAACATTTTTTTTTTTATTGTTTTTTTTTTCTGCAGACTAAGAAAGAAGTAAACATCAATTGGGATGTAAAACAAAAGAAAAGTATAGGGTTTATAAATTCATTTTTAAATATAAACAAGAAAGCATTCTTCTGTTAATCTTAAGTGGTTCCATCCATATGTGAAAAAATGTCTTACCAAGTTGCGTCAATTCACATCAAGGAGGATTAAAAAGAGACAACCACTAGACTTTTTGGTGAACCGGCCGATAATTCACTGTGAAAGATTTTTCGTCACATTTCTTCTAATGGTCAAAGCACAATAGCTTTGTCTGACATTTTGGTACTATTTTCAACATTAATATTTTTATAAATAATAATGCATGGTAAGAAGGTGGATATGCAAAATATATAGTAAAGAAGTCGCCAAGACAAAAATAGTAAAAAATAAACAGGAAAACACACCGTTAAAATATTTGAGAAAAGGTTAAAAGTTCTTATACCGTAATGCTTCGAATAAACTCCCCTTTTTATTAAACACACCCCTCGAATAAATGGCCCATATTTTTTTCTCTAAATTGTTAGGGAATCTTTTATAATTTGTAATGAAAATCAATTTTGCCGGTACTACCAAGCTCGACCCCAGCACCTTTTACCGTGGCGGCGAACTATCAGAACTATCAGAAAGCGCAGCGCCGTTGAGAAGCAAATAGTCCTGGGGACGAGGTTGCGGTACTACAAGTCCAACTGCACATGACGTAACCAAGGGAAAACTACTTTCTTTCTTTAATAAGAATACCACTATTAAAATATTTGGGTTCAGGGTAAAAATTTGCTGTTACGAGGGTGGTTTGGATTTGCAATTTCGGTTTGAGAATTCTTTCCGTAAAGTTTGTGAGAAGGTCAAAATATCACAACTCAACTTAACATGATCACTTTCCAGAAAAATTTCAAATACACGTTTTTAGTAGTATTAGCAGCAGTAGTAGCAGTAGTAGTAGTAGTAGGGAGTCACTCAAAGCACAGTAACACTAACCGCCAGTCAAATCCCCGCTTCAGAATCCTCACTGCGCAGCTATCCCCCCTCAAAAACCTGTGACGTAGAATCCATCAAATGAGTAAAGTTATTGACATCAGCAAAAAGTCACGTGAAGAAGTATCTTGTGTACAAGAAGTATCTTGTGTACAGAGAGTAAAGTCCATAGTCGTTGTTTTCTATTTGGAATGTGCTTATAATAAAGAAAGCTGAGCTGGTTCAGAAATGCAATGACCAAACTATACAGCGCTGTGCCAGCGTCAGTAGCAGCAACTCAAATAAATTATAATGTTACAGCTAAGCAATAGCACATTTTAACATTTTCTCTCATCAGTAATTTTACATCTGGTAAGGGATGTGCATTCAAAATTTATCAATGCTTAGGTGAATTGATTAACATAATTTTTTTTTGCCAAAATGACACTTGTTTACACGTCCCCTAGGCCCTTTAAAATACATATTCCAGTCAAATAAAGATGTGAGTTTAGGAAAGACTCTACGGTATCAGTCCTGTCTCTTTTACGTCTTGGCATGATAATCGGACGGCTTTAAAATACTTTGGAGTCTCGCCGGTTATCATAGCAATCTCGTACCCAGAGCTTCTATTTTTATAGCCATGTATCTACTACGAAGAGAATTTATAAAAAAATTTAATGTTTTGTTTTGTGTACTGGGGCAGAGTTTGTCTTTTGGTGGCGGGAATATTTGAAAAAAATCAACAGCAAACAACAATAATTAGCAGCGACACAAAAAGAATGCCTATAAAGTTTAGCTAGATAGCGTGTTTTATGATGGTTTTTGAAATAAGTTCTATTAAAAACAGTCTGAGAGTTGACGAGAGAAGAAGGAGAGATGAATTTAGGTTTGTAATGTTTTTACTTTAACTTTAGCTAACGCATTGACGATAACATTCCCACAAACAAACGAAGCTACTTCCTTGCTTGCAGACTATCATATATTGACCATGTCTTTTATTTATATTTTAGAGGATGCAACCATTAGCTACTAAACGTTGGCGATAGTCTGAAGGATAGAAATATTCTTTACCAAAAATTATAACATTTGCTAGCCAGTTATAGTTTGTATTTATTTGCTAGTTAGTTACCACCAACCTTAATAAAAATTATCTTAAGAAGATATTTAAACTATGAATAACAATAATTGATAACCTCTGTTAAAGTCAACGCAGGCAGGGTGGTTCGGTTTTGTTGGCGATGTAAAAAATAACAAAAAACAACTTTAAAACAATGGTTATCCGTTATAGTGGGATCGTTTGAAACTTTGTTCGATTTATCAATACAACGGTTCCTCCACTTCATTTATATAATTTTTATAGGATAAACAATTAACTGTTAATGAAAGCAGTGTAACTCCAACCTTAATAGACAATTAACTGTTAATGAAAGCAGTGTAATTCTAACCTTAATAGACAATTAACTGTTAATGAAAGCAGTAATTCCAACCCTAATAGACAATTAACTGTTAATAGAAGCAGTGTAATTCCAACCTTAATAGACAATTAACTGTTAATGAAAGCAGTGTAATTCCAACCTTAATAGACAAATGAAAGCGGTGTAACTCCCATGGGAGAAATTTTGAACGTCAAAATGTTGTGTTTTAAAACAATTAAACAGGATAAAAAAATATGAGAGATGATGCGAACGCACGCATGAAAATATTTTTTTCATCCGAAGTATTTATTTGGATGTTTTTAAGGTTTGTGAACTTATTTATGTTTGTTGTTGTTGTTTTGCGAGCACAACAAGCACACGTGCAATTTTTTTTTGGTTTTTACTGTTTGCTAGTTATTATTCTGAAATTAAAAACACTACACACACAGTATTTCATTTAATATACACCCTCCTTTTAATAAGCGCCCTCTGTGATAACGCCCTATCTAATAATTGCCCTCTGTGATAAACGCCCTATCTAATAATCGCCCTCTGTGATAACGCCCTATTTAATAAGTAATAAGTACCCTCAAAATGACTTACTTTCCAGCTTGTCTACACGCTTTTTTATATAAGAACTAGTCAATAAGGCCCCGTGGAGAAATCCACTTAGGCAGAAGGACAATAAAAAAATAGGTTGTTTTAGATTTTTTCCTGACGTCAGCAGTGCAGATACAAAAAAATTTTGGCGAAGTTTAGTTTATCCGTTGCCTGTAATGTGTAGAGGTTAAAACGTTGATCAAAATAATGTATAGGATCATATGTTTTCGACAAACGCCTAAGGATATATAAGGGTTTAAAAATTTTGCTCACGTCAGCAAAAACGAACAAATATGCAAAAAAATTATTTTAAGAAATTTGTATACCCGTTGCCTTCATCGCATCGAAATTGAAACGCTGATCAAGAAAATGTATAGGATCATGCACTTTTGACAAACGGTTGCAGAGATATAAGGGTTTGAAGGTTTTTTGATGATGATCAAACCGTTCATTCCGAAACGGATTCGGGGACCCGGGTTTGGGAAAATTACCCAAATTGTTCCCAGGTGGTCCCTAGTTACCCACGCGGTGAAAAATCATTGACGTCACCACCTCGTTTCCAAGTTATTTGGCCTCAAAGTTTTAGGTGCATTGTAATGGCTTCATTGATTTAATATAAATAAGATATTGTCGTTAAAGTAGTATTATTGACGTCGCGCCGTAACGTCAGAAAATTTACCATATTAGACATGCATTTTTCGGCAACATCAAAGGAAAATGAACACAGTCTCTGTATTATTATTTTTCGTTTTTACATGAATATTCTTAACTTTTTGCCAAAAAAATATCCTGATACATTCTTAGCATATTCTTCACATATTTAAGATTGAAAGATCTGAGAATGCAAACTGGTGGAAAAATCACCTATAAAGTGCCAAGTGTGGACAAGGAGAAAATAGTTAAAAATATAGACACTTCTGACAATGATATTGATAATATTTCGATTAGTGTTACGAGATGAAGATAAAAATAATAAAGGACAAATTTGTACAGTTCCTACTGCAACCTCGTTCCCAGGGCTTTTTGTCTCTCATCGGCGCTGCGCTTCCGTCCGATATGCAAAAAGAGACAACATGTCCTGGGATCGAGGTTGTTCCTACTGTTCTTTGCCATTGCTGGCAAAGCCAAGGAAATTTTGTGCATTCAAGGAATTATTCGTTTTTTGTGCATTGTTGAGATTGCCGACGTTTTTCAAATGTAAACACAATCGTCACTGCAAAAATCGCTTTAGTCTCTATCGAGAAAGATTAATATAATTCATTAGATTGCTTGATGAAGTTAAATGAGATGATTAGACAATGATCAAAATGTGCTTTTCAATGTAATGCGAAAATAATAAACATGGAATATGAAACACAGTATCAGAAACAATCTGTAACTTGTGAACACATTTTGTGCACCAATTGCAGGGGGGTGTGCAGGATTTAAATTATTCATGGGAAAAGAGTATGGGTACATTGAAATATATACTGGATTAAAAATTGAGAATAGTTATTAAGAAGTCTGGAGGAAGGGGTACTGCAATTGTTTCACAAGGATGTATTCACATGATGTTGCCACATACCCTACTTGATGACCCATTTGATTGCTTGCAACATTATTGAACTGACAAACAGACAACTAGATTTTGTTGAGAAAAAATTCTTCAAATGAAACTTGAGAACAAATTTTTTTACATTAAGATACAAGTTTATATCGGTTAATAAAGAATAAAAATACAAAAATTTAACATAGCACATTCTTATATTCAATTTTTTTTTTGTCTAATTTTATCTTGTATATTCCTATAAAAAAGCGTGTAATTTTAGTTCGTTCCGCACTTTTTTATCCTCATCCTATCAAACATTATTGAATTAATTTTTCATCAGTTAATTTTTTCTTA
The DNA here is from genome assembly GCA_030067915.1 of Hydractinia echinata. NCBI lineage: Eukaryota > Metazoa > Cnidaria > Hydrozoa > Anthoathecata > Hydractiniidae > Hydractinia > Hydractinia echinata. The sequence continues at coordinate 4,960,257 of JASGCC010000002.1, read as the reverse complement.
TCTTTTTAAGCACTTCTATATATATTATTCATTTCACAATTTTCTTTCAGATGTCGATCAATCGAAATAACGCGCCTTTGGTATGCTGGTTATGCGATATTATATATCAAAGAGTTATATGTGCATATTACGTAAAGCAGAAAACTCTCGAGTAGCTTCCATTCGATTAAGCAAAGGGCATCCTTTGCTGATTATCTATCTCATTCACCATAGTTACATTGCTACAAAGATTTAGTTTTGTCTAAACGCAACTCGAGAACCTTCTGGTAAAGGTATGTGGTTATGAGTACTTGTGGAATGCATAGGTTTGCGTGCGCGTCAGGTAGCGTCACTTTTGATCATGCTTTGGGGTATTTTTTGAGTTAGAAGGTTTGAGCGACGGTGTCGGTGGCTGTTGTTTTATGCCATATAGTTTGGGCGATTAATATTTATTCGGATAGCGGTAATGTAAAAGGTATAGGTAGGCTAGGTAGGTTTTAATGAGTGGAAGGTTTTCAAAGAAATTCGACCCAATGACATTCGTATAAATTTTGAGTTGTATAGAGAATTTTGCTCCGCTAAACAAAAAGGAAAATAAAAGCGATTGAAGAAAGATTTTTAACTTGTCTTTACTCTTGAAATTATTGGATTCGACAATCACTGCATTACTTTCGAACATAAGAATCTTAGTCCCATTTTATTAACTTGATTGGCCTTCTTCATGTGTGTGTAGAGGCACTTCATACTTCATACATACGGGTTTGATAAGAATGTCGTGAAAATAAATTTTGAAAGATAAGAAGGTGAAATTGATAACACGCATAACTAATATTTGACACACTCAATTGGTATCCTTTCACATAAATATTTAGAATTCATGGCACCAACCTGGACAAAAATGGCTTAGTTTAGCTTACGACTACAGTTTAGTTCTACAACTTTTTCCGTCAACTTTGCAACTGAAAAAATTTCGAATAAGTCATTTTTTTGACAAATATTTATTTCCGATGAATACGTCTCTAAAACAGCTAATTGTGACATATGATTGAATAAAAATAATAAATGACTGATTAAAAAAATTAGTTCTAATATTGGGTAGAAAAGCTGGATTTTTATAATCTGTACTTGATAATAATACGGCATTTTGTGGATACATAACTTTATTAATGTTCAATGAACATTTCTCTGACAGTAAGTAGAACTTCGTAAAAGTCTCGTCATTTTATTTTATCCCTGGGAGGTTACGTTAAAACGACCAAACGAACGTCCAATTACCGATCGTCTAGTTTGCATTTTAAGGAATGCATTTTTGTCTTGTGGGTTCAAACCGAATAAAGCACTAAAATGATTTTCTGGTACAAATATTCCATAAATTGTCTCTTTTATTAGTCCAAGTAACGTATTACTTTCCTACACTTTCCTAAACTTCAATGTTTCTGTACTCCCAGCCGGCACACCAACGTCGCAGAGACGTCGAGTTTTACGTCGGTGCAACGTCCGCTCAACGTCAGAATGGAAAGTCGCGCAGACGTCGGACTTACAGCGACTTAGCTGCGATGTTAACAGACGTAACAAAGAGGCTCTTTAAAACAAATAGTGATTTTTAAAATTATTTTCTTTTATAATCAACTAGTATTCACATTCGTTAAATTACACTAGTATCAGACACTTGATAACTCATATTTATTTACAATAACTTTATGTTCCCAAGCATAAACATTTTTCATCACCTCCATTCCACCTTTCCACGTGCGTCTTTTTTCTTCTATTTCCTATAGAAAGAAAATAAAGGTATTGAAAATGATCTAACTAGTGACATAAATTGCAAGTAGAATTTGTCACAGAGCGAAGATACGCGCTTTTTATATAAGAACATTTCTCGGAAATGACAAGATGTGTAATTGTAAAGCTAGGTGTTCAAAGAAATATATATTATCAGATTCTACAGTTTTCAATTGATGTGCCTAGATACAATTTTAGTTATAAAGTAACTAGAATTACTTACTGTTTCTTCTTCTTAAAACGGGAATCTTCTCAATTCCTTCTTGTTGCTTTTTTCATCAACCTAAAATAAAGAAATTTTTCTATAGCATATGCGAAATAATGACACCAAATAAATTTGAAATATGTATACTGTTTTTGATATAAATATTCAGGGTAACACAGGGATTTAAAAAAACTTACTGCTTGTCAGATCCTTCGCAATATATTTTGAAATATTTCCACTTTCTTTCTTTTCTTCTATACGTTCGTAAAAATAGAATCTACAATACTTTACCAACAACAAATGCTTGAAATTAACACACAACGATTTTAGCGCGAAAGAAACTGAGACACATATATAACGTCGTTTTAACAAATAAATTTCAAAACGTTTGCAACTTCAATTTTCTTTGGTAAAGGCGGGGGCAAACCAGTCCAACATTTCATCCAACATTTTTTTCCCATGTTGGATGAAATGTTGGATAAAAAAATGCATGTTGGATGAAGCAAAGTTTTAGGTTTGTGGGACTGCTTTTAAAAACATTCGAACGATAAAGAGTTCATTCATTCCTGAAAAACAAAATGGCGGACGGAAGGAATTCTTCAGTGCTGCTTATGTTGCTGAACAAACTCGTCGATTCAGACGATGAAAAACCAACCCGCGGAAAAACAAGAGAGTAATATCATTAAAGAATTGAAGATCGAAGACAGATTCGGATTTAGGGAAATGTTTCGGAGGGATGTGGGGGGTTTCGATTTCCTCCTTAATGAAATATCCCATCTGATATCATCAACGTTCGAAATTCGCGGGATTTTTATATGTTGGATGAAAAGTACCACCAAACCAATCCAACATGAAAATTCACGCAACTCAGATAGAGAATTCCTTTGATCTTGCCGAAAATGTTGGATGAAATGTTTGACGGCGATCAAACTTCATCCAACATCGTCCAACACGATTTTTTTCTTCTTTTTTGAAATTTTCAATTTTTTTCAAAATTTTGAAGTGACTCAAACAAGTCCAACATTTCATCCAACATCACAAAAATTGCATGTTGGATGAAATGTTGGACTGGTTTGCCCCCGCCTTAAAGAGTAAAACGTTGTGTTTATTTTTAAATTCGAAGCGACTTCTTTTTCCGTTCGAATATTTCCTCATTCGAAAGTGCGATGTTTTAACAAATCAAATTGCATAATTTTTATCACATGGTTTGGTCACATCTATTACAAATTTGAACTGGAAACTTTAGCGCTTTCTGTCTTAAATATAAAATTATAAAAAAAACGTATCCCTCGTACAATCTTCAAAGGTCAGTCAGTTTATTTTTCTAAAAAAATTTTAAGAATAATTTTTCCCTGAAAGAGTTATCGAACCTTACGTTGATGCGACGTTGGTACAACGTCGTGCTGAAGTATAAATCCGACGTCTGATAACCTAACGTCGGATCGACGTCGGTTTATGGTCGAAATACGACGTCGGAAATTACGACGTCGAAGCGACGTTGTAACGACGTGACCGACGTCGCGACGTAGCAGCGACTAGCCCACGGACGTCTGTGTACGACGTCGTGTGCCTGCTGGGCTGTAACAGTTCACCAAGAGTAATGCAGTGATATTTTCTCTCTAAGAATTAATAACATACAATAAACTTCAAGCTTAATTTGAAACAGTTTATTTTTGAAAAATTATACCGCTGAGTGAATAAAATGTGCGTATCGCTTTTATTTCTCTATTAAATTCTTCTGTCCATTTACGAATGTCACAAAACTGTCTCTCAATTCACAAATTTTAAAAAGTATATTTCCAAAAGAAGGAGCTATTTTATTATTAAGACAAAAGTTCAATTTTTTATTCTCGTTTCTAAATTATTTTTGAAATGCAAATATTACAAGTTTTGTTTTAGCTTCACGGTTTTTCCCTCCCAAGTTATTGTAAGGGAGGGTGTTTTAACCCAGTTGCGAAAACAAATCATAAGCTTTGCTCACTCGTTTTAGTCCGAAAATGTAAAAATTGAAATTTTAAAGAAGGCAATAAGTATCAGGTTTGACAGGAAGCAGGATATAAGGCGATAAAATCTCCCAAAACGGGTTATCAAACCTCTCCCAGACGAACTTCTTATTTGTCTTCTGTAGAACTCAGACAGGTTGTTTTTTTGATAAAGGGAGCGTTAAAAACGGGGTGGTAGTTTAGGAAGCTAGTGTGCATGTAATGCCGGTCACAGTGTAAATTCCTCCAACGGACTTGGCTTGAACTATATTTCACGGCATGATCTTCTGTGACGCTAAATTTTTAAAAATGTCGCAAATACTCTCATCGTCGTGTAACTTGGAAGCAAAACGTGGATAGGGCGTAAGCATTTCGCGCGAATAAAATTCCACAATGTACTCAAACCACATGTCTTTCTTCAATGCACGGTGTAACTTGTTGATGTGCGACACATTTGAAAGAAAGGACATGATTTAATTGGATTATGGAATGACTTACAACAACAAACAAATTTTGTCTGTTGCTGTGAATGAATTCAATTTATTTCAAATATTCAGTTAGAACGTGTTCCTTTCTTTTATGGTCCACAACAAAAAATTGTCCCTGGAGTACCAGCACAAAATATATTCAGACCTATTTTGCTTCTGTGTTCCTTGGACAATTTTGGTTGAATTGCATGGGGGAGTAACCGTCTTGAATATGCAAGCGGGCAATACGATGAATTTATAACACCAACACGCCTTTCCTCATTTTTAGACTGAAATCAATATAAAAATCGTCAAATACGATGTCATTCTTGACTATAGCTAGTTAAAAATTATTCAATATTTGCTGTAACTATACATCGTTTTGTTTACATGGATTTATTATATAGGAATTTTTGAATTTTGCGGCCCGGGATAATTGGTTATTATTTTATTAGTGTTGCATCATTACTTTTTTTATGGTCAGTAAGCAATTTCATCGTGAATTTTTGTGAATAAGTTGCAATTATTTTCTCATGTTATGTTTTTGCCCGAATTTAAAACAAATGGTGCACGCATTAGCTACCGTTAAATGACTTGAGCAAATAAATAAATAAATGTTTATTCTGTCTAAGAGCTATAGCATTGAGCCAAGTGGGAATCGAACCCACGTCGGAAATGTCTCCCGCTCTACCAACTGAGCTACTGGCTCCATTTAAAACATTAACTGACCACTTGAAGGTACTAAAGGTTTTCCAGAATTTTTGCTTATTTGTGACCTAAACAACAACCTCAAAAAATCACTTTTAACACGCGAAGCTTTTTATTACAAAATAGCAACCCTCACTACAAGGCAAAGTTTGGGTTTCAAGATTAAATTCTAATTGCAGTTTTTAGTTTAAATAAATAGCTTTACCATTTCTTCTTTCTTTGTTTTGTGGTGCTGCTAAAAAAAACAGAATTTTTTCTAATTTCCGCTGATCTGATCAATATGACTACAAGTTATCTGCTGGGTCTATTTCTTTGTTTAATTTCTCGTATAAAGATTTAAAAAAATCAAAAAATAATGTTGTATTATCATACATTCCCTTTACTCCTGGCCGTGTTCGTATTAGGTTTTGCTATGAAAGTCGATAGACGATGCAAATACAGAGAAATGGTCTATGGATACAATAGGTAACAATGGATTTTATATGCATGGAATTTATATAAATAACTCACAATGTACCACAACGCCTTTTCTTTCATCCAACAACAACAACAAGTTCAGAGGAATGGATCTGGCCAAATTCCAGCGCATATATGGAAAACACAAGATAACTGTAAATGTGATCCGCCATTGAATTTGAAAGTATTATGCGGAACAGCCGAATTAACATTCACTCGTACTGGATCATCGGTTTGCAAAATATCCTTAGTGTCCCCTGTATACAAAATCTTGTCATCTCCTTTGCTCTCGAAACAATCCGCCTACAGAAATTGGATAATATTAAAATTTTAGTACTCTGTAATGTTCAAGTGATAATTTTTTATTACTTTGCCTTTCACTACAAATACGTTCACAAAATCGTAAAGTTTTATACTTTGCGTCCATGATCATTTGTCAGCGAAGCCTTAAAAGTATTGAACTGATTTGAAACATTCAGCTTTCTTACTTTCGCCTGTATTCAAATTAGAACAGCATATCAGAAAGCAATTCTGAAGAAAAGACCACTTATATATACAGTGGAGCCTCCGTAAAGCGGACATCCTCTAAAACGGACACCTCTTTTAAACGGACAAAAAAAATTGTCCCGGACGATTTACTAATAAACCCTCACAATAAAACCTCTCTAAAGCGGACAGACTAAAGCGGAAACCTCCTTAAAGAGAATACTTCTTTCAGGTCCCGCACGGTTATTTCTTCCAGAATTTACCCCTATGAATCGACAAAAAATTTTTTTGATCAGCTGTATAACTTTGCAATCAATTCTAATCTTACCAAGTTTTTATATTCTTGTACCCTACTACCTAAAATGTCCAAAAACGTTCAATTTAGCAAAATTTTATTTCTTCAGGCCAATTTGTCTTTTAAAAATGTTTCTTTGCCTAACTTGGAGGGGGGGGGAGGTAATACGGGCACGCCTAATGGATTTCGGAATTTGAAGTAGAATTTTTTCAGCGTTTCTTGCCAAAAAAGGAAAACCTCTTCAAGGAGGACACCTCTCTAAAGCGGGACAAAATCTCTGGTCCCCTAAGTCCCCGCTTCAAGGAGGTTACAGTGCATTTCAATATCTGAAATAGGTTAAAACAGTGAAAAATCCTTTTTTTCATTTTATCTATGATACACCTTAAAGCTTGGTACCAGAAGAAGCAATTGCATTCTTCATCATGTCACAACAAACGTCCACCAGTGAGATTCCGAAAGGTGTTACCTTACGTCTGAGACAGTTATGCAGTACTGACAACGAATTTGATAAAAAAGCTTTGGAATATATGAATCATCTTATATTGCGTGGATACAACCGAAAGAAAGTTCAGAGGGAGTTTTCGAAGGTAAAAGGAAAATCTCGTGATGAAGCTCGACAACCGGTTATCAAGGAGAAACTGAAGAATTCAGTTATATTCGCGACGTTTAATCCCAGAGGTCCGAATGTAAAAGAAATTGTTAACTATTTTCTTCCAATTTTGCAACAGAATCCTTCGTTAAGTGAAACGTTTCCAGCTGTTATGGTTGCCAACAAGAGAGAAAGTAATTTGTCCCATTTATTGATGAGGAGTGATCCTTGTAACATCAAAAGTGATCTTATTGATAAACAAGAGTGTGGTTATTCGAAATGTGAGCGTGGATGTAATCCATGCAAACATTTCGTGTTTGAAACAACGTTTATTAATTTATATTCTACTGGCAGAAGATTTAGTATCCGTTGTCAAACTTCCTGTGAGTCAAAAAACGTAATTTATGTAGCTTCCTGTCAAACGTGCGGCAAACAAGGTTTTGGATCGACCGTATCGGAAATCTCGTGCAGAAAATTACAAGTCACGCATGAAGAAAAAAGTTAAAAGTTGTCGAATTGTCGAATTGTCTGCCACTTTATCGAAGACTGTCCGGACGACTCATTATCAATGTTGAAATCTGTTATTGTTAAGGCATTGAATAACACAAATATGTTATCAAAAAGTGACCTCAATTGTCTTTTTATTGGAAAAAGAAAAGTTTTGGATTGGTGCTTTAGTAACACAATATAAAGGATTAAACGGCACGTATGATTGGATTCGGAAAAAAGAACTGAAAAAGGAAAAGTTTTAGATTAATTGTGTTTTTCCATTTTTCCATTACGTGCGTGTTGTTTCTACTCTTCTACGGCCTTTTAGTGCTTGTTCTGTTGTGTATTACTTCACCTTGGTTACTAGTTTTTTAACATGCATATATGTAATTACGAACTTGTAGCAATTTATGTGTTATATTATGTATTGTTAACCTACATAGTCCATAAAAAACGATGATCTAATATCCAGTTTTATTAAAAATACTAAATACAGGACGACGAAATTATAACAAATACGTCTCCTCCCATTTTCAGACTCGTTCCTTCAGCTTTTTGGTTACTCAGTCAATATAAAACCCGTTAAAGCCCATGTTATTCTTGGCTAGCTAGCGTAGCTAGTTAAAAAAATTACTTCAATATTCCCTGTAACCAAATTTTAGTTGCACATTCACCTTTTCACATTCTTCTGTACGTGTCGAACATCGTAATGTTTTGTTTACAGAGATTTATTCTATAGGGACTTTCGAATTCTGCATAGAATGTTTGTTTTTAGACAGGACTGTTTCGAATTTTGACCTTAAGTGTTAACGAAAGAAGTGCTAGTGGATTATATTATTATAAGAACAGTAAACCGAAATTCTTATTTTTTATTTTTATCTAACTTAGACGGTTAACAAATACAATAATAACCGATTACCCCGTGCTGTACCGAAAATATCGCCCTCAGTCATTGCACCGACCTCGCAAGGTCGGTCGGCACTTAGACCTTGGGCGATATTTTGCGATACAGCCCGGGGTAATCGGTTATTATTGTATTACGTTTGTTTGAGAAAGTGGATTGATAATTCACGAAAATTTATGAATATGTAATTTTAACTCTTTTTGTTAAGAAAAAAGGCGCTGTGGAAGACTGCAGTAAATAAAAAGTCTCAGTTGATAAACGAAAAAGACACAAATCCAGTTCTAAAGTTTCTGTCTTTTTGTACTGCAACCAAGACAAATTACTGACATTGTAACGGACAAGACAATTGACAAATTACTGACATTGTAACAAACAAGACAATTGACACGACTTTTGACAGTACATGACAATAACATGACAATTAATGACAATTAAACGTGCGTCTCATTACAACAGACTGACATGAGCTGACACGCTCTATACTTACAAAATACTTACGTAACCCTATCACTGAAAGGAAAATAGACATCTGCACCTAAACCGGCTGACGAAGGAAGCCCAGCCCCCCTGTGAGATGCTGATGGAGCATAATCAATCGCTGGCCTAGAAATATAACATGACTTTTTAATGGTAAACTTTCTTTATGTACATTGGCTTTAGAAGAATTAATTTATTAAAAAAACCTTACTTGTTTGTTCTTATTTATCCCAGATTTAGAATTTTTGTTACAAAAGTTTTATCTGCCTTATTTAAATTTTGCTCAATTTCTGAAACCAAGAAAGTAAATATAGCTAATACAAAGTTATTCTTTTCGTTTACTCATTTGACTGATCTATTGTGAAAAATTTGAAGTCAGTATATAAACTCTCTTTTACTCAAGTTAGTTATTTTTTGTTTCTCACAAAAGAACATGTGGAACAAGGAAATGGCTACTTAAACCAGGTTAAACCAATCGCCTTTTTATACCAGCCTGTGCATAATACACGTTTCCCGAATTGCTTGGTTTCTTAAAATTTTAGAAATTTGATGTTTTGACTTTAAGATCATATTTAGCCACATTAAATTGGTGTGTGTATAAATTTTCAACTTAATCCGACATGTGAAAATGCTGTTTTGGTGGTATTAATGTTACGGTCAAAGTCTTTTTGATTTGTACTAATAAGCTTCTGTTTCAAGCAAAGGGCAGTTAGTAAAAAATATTTTACATTTTGTTTATTTGCTGTATGAATCTAAACATTTCACAATTTATTAAGGTTCAGGTGAGGATTTCAAAAATCACATTCCTTTTGTTTGGACAAAGACGAGAAATTACAGCGGTACATCAAAGAAAACTAATTCGGAAAAGGTGTATTGAGATATTAAAAATTATAAAATATTTGTTAGTTGCACTTAAAATTATAACGAACTGAAAAATCACATTCCAGCATGATAGTTAAGCGAACGGAAAATAAAAGCATTTCTGCAAATAACGTTTCAGACATTTCTGTCGGAAAGTCAATGAAACGAAAAGGATACTGATGAAGTTCGTCGTGGTGACGAACTTTTTCCAGTGGCCGACCGTTACATTAATGAAGAGGGTATTTATTTAAAATTTAGGAAATATTATTGCAATGTAATGTTTCCGCAGACACCTGAGCGGCTTACAACCAAAGCGATAGAACAAACTACGGAGGAAAAAGATGCCATAATAGCTGTTCTCGGGGATGACCTTCTTGCTGAAAAGGAACGGAATACAGAGATTCTGCAGCGACCGTTAAACATTATGGGAATGAGCACCCTATGTGCATGATACGATGCCAAGAAAGAAATAGCGCACAGCAGCTGGGAGGCTCAGATAGGTATCCAGGCATGCGCATTCTAGGTGAGTGCGATGATCCAAATGCCGTTTATAGTTGGTGTAGATTCAAACGAGATGCGCTTTGACCTGAAAACAATCGTCGTAATCACTTTTTTTTGACGAGCGAGCAACGGGAAGAGTTTGAGAGGATATTTGGCATTGGTGCGATAAGTTAGATTTATAACCTTTTGTATAGATTTGTCTATACAAAGATTCTGTGACTGTCACTACTCTTTGACATGGTCCGGAGGGACTTCTACGTCCTCAGGAATAAGCATGATTTCTTCCGCGACGAAATTACGCTCGGAACAGCACACGACTGTTGGGCTCTGCGATTGTAAGATCTAGTCCATACGTTTTCTTACTACAAAAGGCGTCGGTTGCACGTCTTTTCTGTTCCCACAGTCTTCCCCCGGTTGTAGCAGGTAGAAGTAGAGACCGTCTTCTATTAGAGCAAGGAGGCTTTTCTTCAGGATGCTCTTTGCTCTTCGTAAGTGCTACCTTCTGGACCTTGATGGCCTTCGAAGGCTTTATGTCAATCATAGTTGTGTTGGTGTTGTTCAGACCCTTCACTGTAGATTATAGGTATTTCACCCATCTACTAGTCTCCTCAGTGACTAAGTCTTGTGCATCCCGTGGCTTGAAGAGTCTCTCCGCAAGGACTTTGTTAAACGACTCAACAAACGCTGTAAAAGTATGATGGTACTTGGTTGTTGAACGCTTTATCTCCACACCTTTACCTTCTAAGAGTTTCGTGACATCCGACTCGAACTCGGCCCCGTTGTCACATTGGGAGACCTTGGGATAGCGTTGGGGCCCTGCTTTTTAGATATCCTTCAACATATCAGCTTCTTCGGACGCTTTCTTCGTACGTAGAGGTCTTGCTACTTATACCTTGAGACCACATCGATGCATGCAAGGATATATTGATATATTTGTACGTGTTGCCGTATACTTTGTCGTGTGGCATATAGAGCAAGTCAAATTGATGCATTTCATTCGGTTTGATAATGTTGAAATGTGGGTAGTCGATCCTTTTCGGGCTGCGAATATATTGAAGCCACAGTAGCTGACGAGAGAGCCAGTGTGTCACTTTTTTTCGCGACAACTTGCTTTCCCAGACACTTGATGGCCTTTCGTCCAGTCCAGAGATGTTCGGGGCATAGTAGATCTTGCTGAACTTCTCTGCTTCATGGTTAGATACCGTATGTGTTTGTGGTTTTGTCATGTCTTAATTATATGGCAAAACGACTTCGTGCTTTGCTTTGTTCAGGCGTACTTGTACGTGGCGTACCCTAGGAGAGCCAAAGATCCTACAATGAATGTGAGTTGCCAAGGCTTCATCCATTGTGCTTGGACAGCCTGTAGTTATTCGATGGCTTTATTGTGCCGTCGTCTTTCAACTTCAGCATGCCCAGATTTCTCTAGCTTGGATTGTTTATACGTGATCATCCCTTGGTCGTTTAACCGGAAGCCTGTGTTTTTCCAAGTGTCTAGGCTCCCTTTCAACGCGTTCATATACCTCTCCAAAGTCATAGCATTCTGCTTTTTCGACATACCCTTACACTGGAACTTGGTTCCATCTTTTTTTTTACGAAGTAGCACTTCGCTGTCAGAGCAATCATCTTGCACCTGATAAATTTCGGTTTGAATAAGCCTCCCGTTAGGCTTGAATACTTGTCTGTCACGATCCAGTTTTTAACGTCTTTGTCGTACTCGTCGAGCAGCTCAAGACGCACGACATCTCGCAGCTCTTCCCCGGAGATGACAAAATAGGCTGAATCTGTATCCATGTACATATACTCGAAGTCTCGACGATCTACATACTTAATGTCATCCGACTCTTCCTCGTATTGATTCTTACTATAGACGAGTCTCCGGTGCCTTTTCACTGTGGTGTGGAGGTTGATACCTTCCATATCCATCTTTGTAGGGCGCACATCCTTACGTTTGCAGCTTCGAATTCTCGTAGTACTCCCGATAAAGTGCAAGAGCTTCCTTTGAAAGGCGTTTTGTTCCACGTTCTACGTTATCCCTATATGCTAAACTTCTCCAGATGCATGGGCTGTCGGTTCTTTCATCTCTACCATCCGTGGCGTAGATACATCTCTTCTTCCGTAGCCAGTCTGGTAATGGACCACAACCAACAGTGGCTCTCTTTAGCGATGATCTTAATCTGCACATGGTTGAAGACGATTTTCCTTTCGTACGAGCCTGGGGTCTCAATGGTTCTTACTGCAGGTAAGTAGGCCTTGCTCCAAAACTCAGCATCCTCCAGAACAAGCCGCTTTATTTCGCATTGCTCTGTGAATGCTTATATATGATAGATAGATAGATAGATGTGCATATTTTACATGGCTAGCCTCACAAATATCGAGGGATATACCCTGTCTATTATTTCCAGGAGGGGCCATGGCTTAGATGGAGAGTCCTAGAGTATTTAATGCTCATTTTGAGCTACGCAGACTCAATTAGTAGGGCCCACGCTCTACTAGACAACTCCCGGCAACATCCAACGGCCCACACAGTGTGCCATCTCCCCAATTTCCCTCACATGGCTTGGGTTAACCCGGGGCTATGGTAACACTCACTCGCCCATGTTGAATCGCCGTCAAGAGGAATCGTCAAGAGGAATCGACCCCGGTCTCCCGCACAGAGTACGAAAGCTATAACCACTAATCTACGGCGACATAAGCACCAGGCTTGTAAGTGATTCTTTGGCACCTTTGCTTTTCCAGTAGGGAGATGACTTCCCTCCACCTTTGTGAATATTGCTGCTGTAAAGGTTGGTTGAGATTGTTGAACCGCCATGTTTTTACACGATTCACATCCTTCATCATCTGTATGTCGTTTCCGTCGAATTCGACCCCTTCAGTATCCGTGGCTTGCTTCTTCCCTCGTGGGGACATTGTGTTTGATGTCTTCGACTTCATTGTATTCATCTTGCATGTCCTCAGCGTCGTAGTTGTTTTCTTGTTCTTCTTGCACTACCTCATCGTGGAGCGTTGTCCCTGAGCAAATTGGTTGTAATATAGGGGTAACAGTGTCTCGCACACTCTGCAGTCGAGCGGCAAGAGCGTCGCGAGTTGATGTTACTAGTGCTGACACAGAACTATGTAGTTTCCTGATTGCATTTCAGAACCAACTTATTTCTCTTTATTATATACACATTCTCAACTAACGTCGGCTTTTTGAGTAGGGACTTTTCTGTCTCTGCATGATGTCGTTAATTTGTGTCCAATATATCGTCGGATTTGAGGGAAACCTTTTTGGCGCATACGTCAATTTTTGATAATGTCACTAGATTCTCAGGAATTTCCCTTTTACAGAGGGAAGTAAGGAGTTCCATTATAGATCGAAAAGGGGGGGACTCTAAAGCAGGGATTTGACCGTGAAAAACAAAAAAATGTGACCATAATCACATCTTCTTCTACTGCGCGTGTGTGAGTGCAGACCGGCCTTAAACGGCACAGGTCGCACGTTTATCAACTTTTTTAAATACAAATTGCATCTATTTTGAAATTTTAAAGACTGAGGTCAGTGGCACTGTCAAACGGAACCAATCCTACTTTTTCATCAATCTACGTCAATCAATTTGATTAAAACGCGTCTTGCTTTTGATTCGTCTCGCCTTTTCTGGCATTTAAAAAGAGAGCCCTAGGGTCAAAGTACATATAGTGGTTCTGACTAATGGCTTTCCTTTTGTTTTGGGGTACAGGGGCAGAGCGAGAAAAGAGACGAAGGTCACAACAACAAATTTTGAAGGGCGATTCGTTTTGTTCTGGTATTTGGGCAAAAATGTCACGCAAGTTATGCTTATGTTTGTTTTCGTTGGCCATGTTAATCACCAGTGCTGCAGCTATATCAGGTAATTCTTATCAAATTTTTATCAATAGCTAGCTAGCTTTTTTCTCGCCAGTCGTATCCACCCAGTTTTACGAGACAGAACTTCCCAACATACCTGTAGCAGCTAGCTAGCAAGCTAGGTAGCTAGCTATATAACTTTTCACTCAATTATATCCAGCTGAAATGTCCTTTTAAACCTTTGACCATCCTGCGTGACTCTGATAATTTGATGTATTGCTCCTCTACACGGCTGTTTCGAAGCGGACAAAAATGTTATGAAAAAATAATTCGAATTACCCTCTCAGTTAAAACAGGATATCTCAAGAACGAAATAAAAATTTTATATTCTGTAAAAAGAATAATAATCTCAGATAAATTGTCCATATTATTAAAAGAAAAATTTTTTTGGACACCTGTCCGAAATTGGTATATTTAGGCCAAAATGTCTAAAAATGACTTAAAAATTATCATTTAGATGAATGTCTTCCACAATATCTCTGGAATAAAGTTAAGGAAACATGTTTTTTATGGTCCACAGGTTAGGTTAAGTATCTGGAATGAAAATTACTTAATTTTATTACTGTCCGAAATTGTCCAAAGGGTTATTTTTGGGCCAAATGTGAGACCTATGTGAAAAACGGACTTTAGAGCCTCAATGTATGCTTAAAGTTCGTTTATTAACTGAATAAAAAACATTACTTTGGATTCTAAGACCATTAAAGATGATGTAGATGACATATTAGTCTGTCCGAAATTGTCCAAAGGGTTATTTTTGGGCCAAATGTGAGAAATTATGTGAAAAACGGCCTTTAGAGCCTGAATGTATGCTTAAAATTCGTTTATTAACTGAATAAAAAACATTACTTTGGATTCTGAGGCCATTAAAGATGATGTAGATGTAATATTTAACTGTCCGAAAATGTCCAAAGGGTCACTTTAGGTCCTAAGGGTTTTCGGGCCAAATATGTGACATCATACATTAAATAAAACGTCATTCAGAGTCGACGGTTTCAACATTCTAGTTTATCATGCTAGTAGAAAATATCTTAAGTTGTGCATAAATAGTTTATTTATTATATACATTAAATATATACAAAGCAATCATTTTGTGTTTCTTTATAAATTGTATAAAATAGCACCCAATCTTGTGATAAAGCCAAGATTAGCTAGCTAGCCATAAACATCTTTGATTTTAACAATTTCATCTTGAGAAAGCCCACCAAAGTCTTAACTAAATATAAAAAAGAAGTATTAAGTGACTTAGCTACAAAACACGATGCAAAATGCAAAACTGTAGGACCAAAAAATAGCTACTCTTTACAGAAAAATACAAAACAGAAGAAAAAAGATTAAAAAAGATAACAATTAGCCACGTTTGAAGTTTTACAAGCTATAAAGCAATTTCTTAAAATCAAGGGTGATCTTATAGCAAAAAAATAATATTAAAATCCCTGCAAAATAAAGTAGTTTACTGTTTTGTCCCTTACCTCGTGCTCTGCCAAACTTTAGCTAGCTTCAAAATTGATAAGACACCGTTGTCTCGCTTATTCCAACATTTTCGAAAAATCCCAGTTACGAACTAGGATTCCCGGGTCGAGCAATCAAGTCCAAAGTAAACACCGGGTCGCCGTAATTTTGCTGGGAAAAACCATACCTACCAAAACATTAAACGCCATCGCTGTGACTTGCTTAGAAGTTTAGATAATTATTTAATTAGACAGAAAAGGGATCACACTAATCAAATTCCCGAGCACCACTTTGGAAACTTTTTCTCCCCTTTTTTAGCGCCTGAAGAAGACTTTAACTTAAAATTTAAGTAGTTTATAGTTTGCGAGACGAACGGTGCACGGTACCGGCCGATAGAACCATGTTTCCAGGCCCCCCATACCAATTTTCAAGTCCGTAGCTAGTAGCGCGGCGTTGGCACAAGGTTGGAAAGATGGTATACTTTCGCCAAAAATAATGTTTTTTTTAGTTTTGTGTGTTTTGTTCGACGAAATAACTCGAAATTTATAACACACATGTATAACATATTTATATATTTAAAAAGGAGAAAAGTAGATCGTTTTAATACTTTTTAATTCAGTAAAATTAAAAAAATACAAAAAAAGTTTCAATAACTTAAAAAATGATAAAAATACAAAATTTCAAAAAAAATTGTGGAAGCCATTTTAATTTTGTCCGCGGTTTGACCGTAGCGAAACAGCCGTGTCTACTAAGGCCACCCTCAAAAATATAATTGGTTAGTGTCACCCGACCGACTCACTTTGAAAGGCGAAAGTCGAGTCGGGGAGTCGGTAAATTTGTAAAAAATAAACCAAACAATCCACGAACAATCTTCTACACGCAACAAAATCCACCATTTACCTTTTCAGCGGTCCTCCGAATTACGGTTGTTACGCCCGAATGCTATTTCGATAGGGGACTGCGCTACGCTACTCAGTGCTATATTTTCCTGCTTCGCATTTATACGGCAATACAAGCAAAAACTATGGGAACGACGTTGATTGTCAAAAATGGAACTTGAAACGGAGGCTAAAAATTCAGCCGGCGTACATTTAAAACAAATAACAAAATTTGGCTGCGAAATATAGTATTTTTGTAATTCTTTGGGAAAAATTTTTATCTGACCGACCGACCGACTCACTTTTGTAATTAGAAATGACGCTAACCAAACATATTTTCGATGGTGGCCTAAGCAGAATTTTTGAGCCCGGAAAAAAGCACCTAAAGTGTCATAGAAACATTTATTTAACAGTTAAGCTCAACCTTCAAAGTAGGGATTTCGTGATCCAGGTATCAGATCTACGAAAACGTCCTATTTTCATGATTTTTATATGTCTTAATTCTGTGAGGTGTTTTTTTCCGATGTGGGATCCAGAATTATTTCTAAAGTCTACTGTATTTTATGATTCAAATGGTAGCAATACTTGACGACTTGTCTCAGATGGAGCTACAGTACAGTCTGAATGTAATCTACCGCGTACGCGAAACTCGCATGAGTAGTTACACAGAACAATAACATCGCGATAGCTTTTGTTTTTTGAAGAAAATAATTGCCTCGCTGATAAACAATGACCCCACGCGATCGATTGTTTAAATCACAATAGGTTGCAAGATCAATTTTAGCAATCTATTTTGCGCGAACTCTTTTGAAATTTTTAATTGCAGTAATTAAATATAAAAGTTTAGTTGTTTGCGTTACATTATAAAATTAGTTATCGGAGTTGAATTAGAAATAGTATTTTAATATAAAGTTACTTCGATAAATATAAATTGTATATGTAAACCCTTGCCATCTCATTTGCCCAACCATATTTAAAATTTGGTCGTACAATAAATACAATAAGTACATAAAAATCGTGGTCTTTACGTATAAATAACAACATTGTTTTTTTAGATCGCACTTTAAAAGTTTATAAACGAAAAGCGGCGATAGAAATGTTTTTTAAGATCGCATTTTAAAAGTTTATAAACGAAAAGCGGCGATAGAAATGTTTTTTTAGATTGCATTTTAAAAGTATATAAACGAAAAGCGGCGATAGAAATGCTCTTTTAGATCGCATTTTAAAAGTTTATAAACGAAAAGCGGCGATAGAAATGTTTTTTTAAATCGCATTTTAAAAGTTTATAAACGAAAAGCGGCGATAGAAATGTTTTTTTATATTGCATTTTAAAAGTTTAAAAACGAATAGCGGCGATAGAAATGCTCTTTTAGATCGCATTTTAAAAGTTTATAAACGAAAAGCAGCGATAGAAATGTTTTTTTAGATCGCATTTTGAAAGTTTAAAAACGAATAGCGGCGATAGAAATGCTCTTTTAGATCGCATTTTAAAAGTTTATAAACGAAAAGCGGCGATAGAAATGTTTTTTTAGATGGCATTTTAAAAGTTTAAATTCGAAAAGCGGCGATATAAATGTTTTTTTAGATCGCATTTTAAAAGTTTATAAACGAAAAGCGGCGATAGAAATGTTTTTTTAGATGGCATTTTAAAAGTTTAAATACGAAAAGCGGCGATAGAAATGTTTTTTTAGATGGCATTTTAAAAGTTTAAATACGAAAAGCGGCGATAGAAATGTTTTTTTAGATCGCATTTTAAAAGTTTATAAACGAAAAGCGGCGATAGAAATGTTTTTTTAGATGGCATTTTAAAAGTTTAAATACGAAAAGCGGCGATAGAAATGTTTTTTTAGATCGCATTTTAAAAGTTTATAAACGAAAAGCGGCGATAGAAATGTTTTTTTAGATCGCATTTTAAAAGTTTATAAACGAAAAGCGGCGATAGAAATGTTTTTTAAATCGCATTTTAAAAGTTTAAAAACGAAAAGCGGCGATAGAAATGTTTTTTAAGATCACATTTTAAAAGTTTAAGAACGAAAAACGGCGATAGAAATGTTTTTTAAGATCACATTTTAAAAGTTTATAAACGAAAAGCGGCGATAGAAATGTTTTTTTAAATCGCATTTTAAAAGTTTAAAAACGAAAAGCGGCGATAGAAATGTTTTTTAAGATCACATTTTAAAAGTTTAAGAACGAAAAACGGCGATAGAAATGTTTTTTAAGATCACATTTTAAAAGTTTATAAACGAAAAGCGGCATTTAATAGTTGTGAACAATGCTTCTCGTATGTTTCTTAAATTAAACGCGCTGGAATCTTTTTAAGTAATTAAATCAACAATACATTCTCGCGCAATGTATTATAAAACTTCGCGAAAGATTTTTATTATTTTAAAACTTCACGCTAATACTTAAGGGAATAGCTTATCAATACATTTACACAATGCATCTCGCTATTACAAGAAATATAATTGCTCCGATATTTCTTCGCGAGCGCATTGTTTTTTAACACGCAAATATAAACTCGCAAAACCCTTAAGGGATTTAATTATAACAAAAGACAAACGACTGCCGTCCTCCACGCAAAGGTGTGATATTAGCGTGTACGCGGTAGATTACATTCAGACTGTACTGTAGTACCTTTTTCTGATGCTCAAAAATCAGATGTGACATTAGGAAAACTTGGTGAAGCAAATTACCGCAGGAGATCTGTGGAAGAGAGCACACATTGTAATAAAAAAAATTTCTTGAAAATATTCTCCAGCCTGTCTGTTTTGGTGCCAATGAAAATGGTAATATGGTACATCATAGACAAAGGCTTGGGATATCATGTCTTTCCAGTGAAAAGAAAAAGTTAAGACGTTCACGTAATTTAGACGCTAAATTTATAAAGTCTGCAATCTTACTCCCATAGTCTGTATATTGTAACTGTTTAAGATGGGTTAAGACTACAAGCTCCTTGATAATTGTACATGAAGAGAACTTGATAATGAGTCATTTTTTAAAAAATCACAAATTTTTTCGTAGCCGACATCAGTAGCTAAACAAAAATTTTACAATGCATCTAATTTTTCAGCTAAAAAATCCTATCCAAATTCCATGCCCTACGTCACTCAATGGCAAAAGGAAAAATTTTTAGGAAGGCTTTATGCATTTACTAGCCGGGGGACCCTGCATCAAAACGTCGCGGTGAGCTAGAAGTAACTGTGTGACCCCTCCGTTGAGAGCTTTCTGACTGCATGTGGAACACCTCATTTAATATTCAAAACTGTCATATATTGCCTTAGGAGGCCCTAAAGTATCATCTAGCTATTGCAAAGAATTAAACATCGACGAAGGGGCCGAAAACCTGTCTAAAAATGTGAAAATGGTTGCTATGGGCGTTGCTATGCAGTTATATTTGCGGTTGGTTGGAAAAAGTGCCAGAATGCGCAATAAAAAACTAAATTTGTCATAAGCACTACTTGCCACGGTATTCTAAGATGAATTTGCTGTCAGAAAACAGGTAAAAGACAATTCTTGAAATTTCGACATTTTTTCTAGGGGAACCACCTTAAAAAACATCAAAACGGGATTGTAGAAAGCCAAAAAACATTGCATTAGATCATTTAAAAACTAAAACTGGATTGAAAGCAGGACAGGACGTATATTTATAACAGTATTTTTTACTGACATACTCATCCTGTATATAAATTCGGAAATAAATAAATAAATATAAGCCATCGCCGTGGATCACTTAAAAATACTTGAGACACATGTATTTCGAAGCTTTCTCTTTGTATATATAAATCTTTATTTCGGCTATCGGAGACAAGAAAGTTAATACTGAGAGAATCGCTAGTTCAGACGCTTGGTTCTCATGTTTGGCGTTTACAAGTTGAAACGTGTCGCGCATGATACAGACACACGATATTAGGTGTCCTGCTTCTATTACTGTATTATTTAGATTCTATATGATTTGTGTCAATCACAAAAATTGCTTTTAATGTTTTCTGCATAATGTATCTGTCAAAATTGATATGCTGTCGGAAAATAACTTATCAGGTTCCTGGAAAATGCCTAAATTTAGAAGCTGAGAAGCTATGACGATAGGTCAAAAAAATGTTTGCTCCATTTAAGCAAATCGGTCTCAAACTATACCATACCAAGTTTGAAGTCATTATTTTAATTTTTAGAGAAGCTAGAACTTTAAAGGAAAACTAACAGTTGATAACAAGTTGTGCTTAAAATGTCCATTATAATGTGAATATGAACTGTGTTAATTTTTTTATGTTTGTTACCTTTGGTTCTTGAGATATTTAAGGTCAAAGTAGTTGTACGGTCACCACCATAACAGTGTTGATTACGAAGGAATGCTAAACTGTGCCTCCGGTGATTGTCTAAGTAGAATTTAGAGTAGAATTTACCATGTTTAAAAAAAATAACTTTATCACTGTTATATAGTTTTAGAGTTGTAGACATAAGTTATCACTCGGAAATAAGTATTGCGTGTATATATATTTAACTTTATTGTGAAATTTTTCTATGAAATTTGTGTTTTTATCAAAACATGTTAAAAGACAACAGGTGCTTCATTTAATTTGCTAGTAGACTTGAAAAAAAAACTTCAAATGATTATGCGCAATAAAGTACTTATACTACCTAAATTCTTGAAAATTATTTTTTCTACGATGATACAGTACCGCCTGCGTGTAACTTTACATGTACGCGAGTTTTACGACCTCATGTAACGATCTCATGTTTACATAAAGAACGTTCACATATCTTTTGTTTACACACGAACTTAATTGCTTTCTATTGTTATCGTCATGCGCGAGTCATAACAATAAGATTTGATGAATCCTTTTGTTGTCACATGTAACATGCATGTTATTGTTTAAAAGTGTTAAAGATCACGAAGGCTATTGAAATATATTATTTTAGAAAAAAGAACGAATATAACACTTAATATTTAAAAAAAACTAATGTTGCTACTTTTTAAAACTTTTAGTAATAATTCTTTATCATCGAAGCATATTTTTTAACATGCAAAACTTTTAAAAGTTCTTCTTATAAAAAGCAACGTTTAACAGCGCAAACGGAAAAACCCTACTTTCAGGACTTTCCCCTTCACGATAAGATTTCGAAAACAAATTAAATTTCAATACCGAAGAAAGAAAAATCTAAAAATCTAACTTTTGACGTTCTTGACAGATCTAATTGTGAGAACATTTTGTTTTGCGATGCGATCTAAAAAAGCTTTTCTATCGCCGTTTTTCGTTCTTAAACTTTTAAAATGCGTTCTAAAAAAGCATTTCTATCGCCGCTTTTTGTTCTTAAACTTTTAAAATGCGATCTAACAAAGTTTTTTAATCGCCGCTTTTCTATAATTATTTTGCTGTGTTATAAAGTCGAGAGTATCAAAAAACAATATGTAGAAAACATTTTTTTTTTAACTTTTTATATATATACAAGTTCTCAAAAAATAAAAAAACTTAAAAAAATACAATTATGCTGAATTAAAATCAATGTCACTTTCATTATGTTTTTTTCTGTTTAAATATTCATTCATGCTATTTTTAGCTTCACACCAAACAGCTTTCTTCCGATCCTCACTAACAGAATAAATGTTAAATAGAATATTTTTAATATATTCCACTTTAGCTACATTTAAAGGTTCTTTCGTTATCACTTGTCCGTTTTTAACAATACTTTGCCATACACGCTGCGTCCCTGCCTTTCTGAAAACAGGAAAATCCGTCGCATCAATCTTTGCGCAAAATTTTTTTCGGAATGCGAACGGTTTTTGATGTTGACAATTTCCATGTTGCTCAACATCCAATTGTTTTGCGCGGTAGTCTGGGTCGAAGTTGGAAAGAACGGCTGACGGATAAAGGGAGGATATCTACGTCGGCGTGTCAAACCGTCGACGAAAGAAGAATTGGTCAATGGCATTAAATTTTTTTGGAGAAATGTGACTGTAGCAAAATGTAATAAATACATTGATCATTTATATAAGGTTATTCCAATAGTTATTGAAAGAGAAGGTCGAGCATCGGGACTTTAAAACAATGTTTTTATTTCGTTTGTTCCCATTTCCCGGAGGCCAATTGTAACTTTCGTCGAAACGCTAACTTTTATAAGAAAATTGTTTGCTCGATTTTTTAAGAGTTCCGTATATTTTATGTGCGAAATATAACATTTAGCTTTGTCTGAAATAAAATTGCACGCACACCGTTCTTCGTTCTTAAACTTTTAAAATGCGATCTAAAAAAGCATTTCTATCGCCGCTTTTTGTTCTTAAACTTTTAAAATGCGATCTAAAAAAGCATTTCTATCGCCGCTTTTCGTTCTTAAATTTTTAAAATGCGATCTAACGAAGCTTTTCTATCGCCGTTCTTCGTTCTTAACTTTTTAAAATGGGATCTAAAAAAGCATTTCTATCGCCGCTTTTCGTTCTTATTTTTTTTAAGAGTTACGTATGAACATTTAGCTTTTGTGAAAAAAAATTAAATTGCACGCACGCTTTCGTAAAACACGAGCATCAGCGAAAACATAACATTTATAAACGAATGGTTTAACATGGCCGTTCGTGAGTAAAAACAATAGATAAATAAATCTTTGTTAAATTTTATTTTCTTTCGTTGATCTCTTGACGACTATAGCAATTGAATACAACAATGGGACACACGCAGTTCACATGAGCTAATTAAATTTCGCGAACAAGACATGAACTCTATTGTTTTCAACATGCAAAAATAGCTCATGTATTTAACAATAGGTTAACAATAACAACGAAAGTTCTGACGCTACCGAAAGCTCATGCGAAGGTGATAACTATCGTGTACATGTAAAGTTACACGCAGGCGGTACTGTATTGTTCAACTGGAATTTAGCTTGTTTTCTTCATTGCTCGAATTGCACGAAAAATTATAATCTCTCTTGGAAGACCAAAAGTCCTGCTGAGCTATTTACGCCATGTGACGTCACAGGAGATCGAAATATGAACGAACCAAGTTGCCTTTTGTTCGATAATGACGCGACCGTTAATGTAATTATTATTTCTAGGGGACAAAATTTGGACATGTTTTGGGAAATAGAAATGTTTTTATTACAAAAAACATATATGTAAGTGTTTTCGTTAGTTCTCTTTTTTTATACCAACAGCATCAGAATTGGCACAGGAACTAATCAGTTCGTAATTTTTTGTAACATTTCCTGCCTTGTACTAATATTAAAGTCCTAAGATGATATATCATGAGGTAAGCGTTAAGTGGTAAATATATTGGTGGCTAATATCAGTATTTATCACTCAATATTTCGTATTCCACAAGTGTCTTTGTTAAGAATAAATGCTGTCAAGCTTGACATATTTGGCACAAAATGCTGCTATAGATAAATGTGTGTACCCATACTATGTCAAGTTCATAATATACTCCAAAGTCTAACTATCTAGGCACATTCTAGGAGTAAAAAGCATTAGAATCAGAAAACCTGCCAAGAATTATGTGGCTTGTTAGCTAGATATAGGTATTTTCACTTTTAACCAAAATATAAAATGAGGAAGGAAGGAAGGAAGGTAGCTAAAAATCACATTGAAAATGTTGTTGCTACTTTTACTTGTAGCTTTGTAGCCAAAATATTAAAATTGATTTGTTTAAGATTTATAACGGAATCAGTGACCAGAAAGATCAACGGAATTATAAGCTTGCAGACAGAAAGTTGGGTATTATAATATATATACACAATTTCAAGAGATTTATACCTCATTTTAGAGGTTATAGTACTTATGTATATGATGAATTACATACATCAGTTATTGATGGTATGTGATTAAGTAACATCTGATTTGCTTCAGGTGCACAATTTTCATAATGTTTGATTTCAGACTGCAACTATGTGTCTTACTCTGCCAGGACTTTTTTATATTTTTTTCATGATGGAGACAAGTAGGTAAGGTTTAAACTTGTGAACCCCAACCACAAGGAGTACCAACACACACTATTTTTTGTTTTCGCATGCAATAATTTTAACACAAAAAATATTTATAAAATATCTCAGGCGTGTGATCACACCATAAAAACTAAAAAATAGTTCTAGAAAGAAAGGTATATATTTGCTAAACTTTCTAGCCAGTAGTTTCAAAAAATGAATTCATTGTTAACATAATTATTTTTAATTAGCCTTGACCTACAGTCAAACCTGTTTAAGAAAAGGCCACCAGTGATCGTCTTAGAAAGGTGGTCATCTTATAAAACACGTCTGTAAGACAACATCTGGCTTGGTGTCCCGTACAGGTTTATATCTTTAAGTCTATTAAGAAACTATTTGAAATTATGTAATCACTGATCTCCAAGTTATGCAAACTATAATGTATAAATGTAAATGCTTTACTACGCATTTGTTTTGTAGTAGAAAAGTGGGGATTTGAGTCTTGTTATCCAAGGGACAGTTTACACTAAAATCTCACCCCGCGATAAGTTTTGTCCCAGGACGAGTTCACCCCTGTCTCTAGTGACAATCCTCGCAACATTTACACATTTCAGGCAGGATGAAATTTCATCCCTGTCCTAAACACGGATAAAATTTCATCCCAGGATAACATGAAAAAAACTGTGTAAACACAATAATTTTTTCATCCTGGGATGAATGTACACTTTTCTCACTCTTTAACATGATTTTAAATATAGGAGCCATAAAAACATTTTGTTCTTTCTTTTTGTGATGACCGAAAAAGCAAAGAACACACTTGGAATTAAAAAAAATATGAAGAGGTTGGTTTTAACTTCTTTTGTTAATTTATACACCTTCAAAGTTTTTTATTTTATTTTAATGAAAAGTTATGTAAATTTAATCATAAATATATACCAGTTCAACCATCATTTTATAATTGTATAATTGTAATCAACAATATTAAACTTCTTCACCATCATTCTGCGTTTCTCGTTTGACTTTAGTACTCACAAATTGTGAAAAAATCACTTCGAATGATCATACGCAAAGTTAGCAAAATTAATGTTTTATCCCGGGATGAGATCACTCACTCCTGGATGAAGATATGCTGATTTTATTCTGGGATGAGGCTCACGTGTAAACATTTTTTGATTCGTCCCGGGACGAGTTTCATCCTGGGATGAGATTGCATCCCGCCTGTGTGTAAATGGCAGTCTTATACAGATGGTTGTTGTAGCAGGTTTGACTGTTATATTAATCCTGGACATTTTATAACGTGTATGTCAAATCTACTTTATACATTGATTTTTTATGAATTTCTCCAGTTCCAGTCATGTCAAAAAATCCTTTGCTTAAATATTGTCTTTGAATAAACCAAAAGATAAACCAAAATAGTTTTAGCTTTAGCTAGTTTTAAAATTTTAAGATTATTATTTTTTATACACGCAAGAAATTAGTAGTAACATGTGGGTAGTAAAATGAAATCTAAAAAATTATGCAGAAATTCTTTAATTTTTTTTCAAAATTTCTACAGAAGTTAGAAACACACCTAGCTTTTATTTCATGAAAATTTTATAGCTTTTCTTGCTAATGTTTTCTTATTTGAACATTATTTCAGCTTTTGGAGACAAGAAATTTAAGACCAATAGACACTAGTTCAGACGCTCACTTCTCGTATGTGGGGGTCACAAGTTTTAACGTCCCCCACTTGTTTGCGAAATAAAATAAAGTGACACAAAACTAAAAAACAATTGACAAAAAGAATGCAACTACATGGTAACACACACCATAAACTTTCTTGACATATATGAGTATCACAGACAATTGTGAAATCGGTTATGATGTGCGAACAACGACACAGCATCATTTTTTCTCCTGTTAAGGTCTGCCCAGTCTGTACAATAAAATAAATTGCTTCAATGGTGAGCATATTTAATTGCATGTACCTTATTATTGTATCATTTATTCATGTTTTATGTGGCCACCTGCTCATTAAAGTAGTGATTACAATAATGTGAAAAGGAAAAGATACCATTTAATTTTAGATTTTACAATATGTTTTTTCCTCAAAAACGAATTACTAAAAAATCCCAAGAACAAGGAAAATCCCAGAACCATTGGTAGTATTAGAGATGTTATCTAGATCAGAAAATTGAGAAGATGTTTTTCAAATCAGAAGATTGATGACAACAACGATGATGAAAGTACCGCATTAGGCACACATGTTTCTAAATATGTTTAAATGGACAGACATATATAGCCAAACTTCGCCCTGTAAAGAAGTTAAAGAACAGGTGAAACTGGAAACCAAAAGGTCATCTTTGCTAGCACAGCATGACTTAATTAGAAAAATTTAGTCATTTTAAATAGACATGGTCTGAAAATTCACACCATGGTTTTTTTTATAGACAAATATCCTTAATTTGATTTTACTGACCCTTGATATATCCATATAAAAAAATTTAAATTAATCCTGTGTGGAATTTAAAAATTTATTTAAGTTGCATAGTTTTCTGGAAGAATGAAAGTTGTATAACATTTTTCTGCTATTTCTAGATCTCATTATGGGTACTTGGGCAGACAACGAATACCCGTTGGTTGGATCCGATTTACGCTTATACTGTTATGCTCATGACAAGTTAAATAAAGGACCACTTGATCTAAATTTCCTTACTTCTGACGAAATTGAAGTTCCAGCTTCAAACCACACTATTTATGAGACAAAATATTTCGGTACGTATAACTTCTTCTGTTTTTTGTATTGTAACAGCGTAATGCTAAGTTTTACTCTGTAATGATTTTAACAACACATTTCTCCAACTTGTTTATTAGTTTCTGTACATCACATTTAGAAAAAAATGATACCACATTCGTCACAGCTTTGATAAAAAATTTAACACTTGATGATGGAAAAAAATTTGGAATTAAAAAATGTCGCTATAATAAAAGATCTAACAGTCATGTGATTTATTTCTTCATTATACCTGGTAAGTAATCTTTTATTTTACAACTCACTTTTCTAAAATTTAAATTATTTGTATCAAACAGTTGATATTTCAAAGTGAAGCTATACAAAATCTAGAATGAAAAATGCATATATTTTCCCTATCTGTCATTGCAAGAAATAAACTAATTTTCAAACATTTTTAAATTACATTGCTCCAAATTGAATGTTCTAAAAATCAGTATAAGATTACGCAAGAAGATTGTTTATGGTTTTCTGTTTTAAAGTAACAACCAACATCAAGAATACGACTGCGTAGAACATAAACTATTCTTCTTACAAACAGCAATTTCACGAACATTAATGTAATATACCTAATTTTATTCTAGAAAATGGTGCCCCAAATATCACTGTCAATAAAGATAAATTAACAGCAGAACTAGGCAGCTCTTTGACAATGTCATGTAAGGTTTCTGTTGTCTTGGCAGATCCTGTGATAGGGATAAATTTGGTTTGGAAATACGGTACAAACACAGGACAACTTCCAAATGGCACTGATGTAAGCCTTGACACACACGTTGTTATAAACCCTGACAAAAACATTTCATATGCAGAATCGTCTCTAACTATATCCCATGTACGTGGCTACCATGGCGGAAAGTACTTTTGTGTGGCAGAGTTGCCTTTAACAACCCCTGGTCGAATTGCTCATTTTAATAAGGTTGTTGATTTAATGGCAGGTACTGTACCAAATTTCTTTTTTTTTATTATATATAAACATATTTCGAACCAGATTGGCATGTATAAAAACATTTTAACATTGTTTTTAGTGTGTTTTGATATACAGTTTTTGTTAATGGGAAACAGATTCTGTAAGAAAGTTGAGACACCTTATATAGTTAAAATTGAGCTACCTACTACTTCATCTTTTCCACGTATGTTCCAAGAAATACAAAAACTTTCACATGAAATATACCTTATGAAAAACAGGTGTGTCATACACCCATTTTACACAATTTTTACAAATTCAGTTCATATATGCAATCATTTCCATAGTTATAAATAACTAAGGAGTATAAATATAGGATGATACTTCCAAATAAAAAGGTACAATGGTGCTGAACCTACTTTCAGCAGGGTAAACACACACTTTAACAGCTTGATCCCTGAAACTTGCAAATCTATGGTACAATGGCATATGTGTTATATATTTCACTCTTGCACTTTATGTCATATGGTCATATCTACTGAAATACTTCAAGTTTGTGATTATTTGTTATTTTAGTTGTAAACTCTGCACAATCAAAAGAAATTGAAATGAAAGTAAAGGCCGGTGAAAGCAACACTTTTGATTGCAGCGATTTGGTTGTGTATCCTATCCCTGTTTTATCATGGAAAAAAGATGGTGCTGAAATAACTGGTACTTATTTTATACCGGTTGTTGGTTTCAAAGAGAAACAAAAATGTTTAAAAGCTTTAACAGTCATTTTTGTTTCTTAAACTTTTGTAACGTGGTGCGTTACAAAAACTCGTTAACTACTTGCAAAAATTGGAGCTTTGGCCACTTAATTGCGGCCTGTTAAGTAAGAATGTGAAATCAAGTTTAAAGTTTATTATCTCTGTTATATTTATTTATTTATTTTTATTAAACGAGGGGGTACAATAATACAATGTTTTTTTTTTAATAAAACAAAATGTTAATGTTGTGTTTCTTTATGTTAAGACAAGACTGACAACCGTTATACATTCTCACCAAAGAAGAAAGGAGAACCAGCGAACTTAAAATTCACAATAAAAGATGTCACCTACTCAGATAGGTCGGAATACTCATGTATTAGCAAAGTTGTTAATTCCACACAAGAAAAACAGTTCAGATTACGCGTTCGAGGTATGCATGTTCGTCTGTTTTTTTGTGTACTCTAACTTTGATTGGTAACTTAAAACTTTTGTGTAATTGCACTGTTAGTTTTTCAACTTGTGATATGTGAACAGGTTTTGTTATTGTGCGAATCTATATCGTGTATTTCTGTAATTATTCAAACCTCTTCTTTTACTTGTATATAGATCCACTAGGCGCTTTGTGGCCATTTATTGGAATCCTGGCTGAAACTGTTTTACTTATTATAATTATTGTTATATATGAGTTGTATAAGAAGAAATATCATTCAAGCAAGGATAAAACAGGTAAGCCTTACTTGTTTGTTTGTTTGTTTGTTTTTGTTTTTGTTTTTGTTTTTGTTTTTGTTTTTGTTTTTTATTTTTTGTTTTGTTTGTCAATTTCTCTATTTAGATGGCGGATTAAAAGAAACCTCTCCGTTAGTGTAAGATTATTTTTTTAAATTATATGCGATTATATACAGCGATGAAGATCTCAGCATGCTGATGTCGGCTGCGGGGATCTCTCAATAAAATATTAGACATAGTCACGTGATCTGCCTTAATGGCAGCATGCTGTGAACAAACAACGAGGCAGAAGGGAGAGGACAAAATCAATTGCAGATGTCTATTTAATGATTAATTACACATAATATAACTTTTCATATAGAATATATTTAAGATACCGAAGTTTAAGAAATGAATTTCAAGCTGCAAAGTTGCGAAATATTTTGTTGATGTAGCTAACCAGTTAGTTACACCATGGAGGTAGAAATAAATGTTACTTTAGGCAGTCACCTGTTGATAGAGGTTATGTTGAATATAAATATAATTTACTAATAAGTGAATAAAAGGTTATAATGACTGAGTTTTTATTTTCGTTGTAAGCAGAGCTGGTCTGCCTCGTGGTGTGCTCGCCTGCGTCTGCCATTTTGCTTTTTCTAGAGGGGAATTGCTGTTGTCGTGGGAACCGCGCATTGTTAGTAAAGAAAAGTTGTGAAAATTCAGTATGCATAATTTTGGTTCAGCTGTTTACAGATTTGCATTAGATATTTTTCTAACCTCCGTTAACCCTTGGAGGAATGTTAACCTAAGCTTTCACAAACAGAAGACAGTTAAGGTGCCCAGCTTATCAGAACTGGGTACCTTAAATATCAGAGGTTAGTTTGAAATCAGAACTGGTGGGCAAACAACACGAAAAAAGCCAGCTTATCAAAATTTTCAACTTTTGAAGGTTGCATTGTTTCGGGAAGGTCAGGGGTTAATTTGAAATCAGAATCAGTGGGCGAACAACACGAAAAAAGCGTCATCTTTTTAAAAAACAGATAATAAAATCATGCGTTAGAATCAGCTTTTGTAGATGTTTTCGCCTTTCTTTCCTTTTGTTGCTTACTAAAGGGAGGGCGCGGTTATTCGGTAGTGGGACCCTATATAACCATCCACAGTATATGTTTTGTTTTTGTTTTAGTGGCTCAACTTCCCCTCCTGTTGTGTCTTATACAACTGGCGAAGGTGTGCGTGCAAGAGTGACAAGTGGAGATGAAGAGAATACAGCGTGAAAAAGGTGGGAATGATTGCCTTTTGTAACTCTCCTTCCCGGAGCTTCTTTTTCCCTTTCAGATTTAACTAGCGTGAAAATAGTACTGATGGTCATACCGTTTGCCATGCTTGTCTAATTATTACCCCCGGCCATGAGTATAGACATCAACATAGAAATCAATATAAAATTTCCAGCTGATAATCGAAAGAGGTGCAGAAAGTGATTATAATTGAAAACATAGTGCAACATTTTTTTAAAACTTTAACTTAAGATAGAGAATTTTTTCACAGGAATTTGTTTTGTTAAAACCAAAGAATATCATTTGTTTTGAACACTTAATTAATGGAAATGAGCGCTTGTACAGGTAACCCGTGTTGCACATACGTATAGGCGTAATACCCTTTTGGCCAGTATCACATGCCTTTTTTGCAAAGTACCTCAGAAAATAATGTGAGAAGCTCTGGGGACAAGATAATCAGGAATTTTTTTGTTTCTAAGGCTGTAACTACTATACTAATTTTTTTAGGTTCCAGATCTTGACTGAGATGTCAATGAATATTAAAAGATACTACGAAGTGGAATGTTGAAGATGGACGTTGTTTCTTGGAAAGATATTTTTCAATGAACATTGCAGTGTGATATTATTTTTAGTGTTAAGATAAGATAAGCCCCAAGTTCTATTTTTACTGAACATCAATGTGCTTATAGGTAAACTATTCGATAACGCCCTAATGCTTTAAATAAATGCCTCCCTTCAATTGGACGCCTCCTTTAATGATTTATTTTTAATAAACTCTGTTAAGCCTGTTAAGCTATCTTTTCATTGAGCGAATATTTAGACGTACCACATTCCTGAAAATCAAATAAATATTTAAAACAAATAAAAAATTTAAGATCAGGCTTGGAGTATGTTCACGTTGTGTATTGGAGAAACAAAATAAACAACAACAAATTTAAAGGCACCTAAAATCGGATGAATGGGCGTTTATTCTAAGCATTTGAGCAAACGTGAAAAATATGTTGTTGAATAATAAAAATGTTGTTGAAAGGGTGTGTGTATCTGTGAATTTTTTTTTACCTCTTGAAAATTTAATTCTCGTGTTGTGAAAGGTGTTCTTAGTATTTAAACATTTCCGTTTTTTTTAAATTCAGAAACTTTTTTGTCAATTATTTGAAATTATGCTGTTTCAGCAGTGCATTGCTTATAGAATCAGAAAAAAGTCCTGGAGACAAAAACTCAATGAGTTTGGGTGGGTAAATAAGCAGTCAAACTTAAGAGACAGATAACATGAACTAAATGACATCTGTCTACATTCTCGTCCCCAGAGCTCTTTGAGATTAAAACCTAGTTTATCTCAAAGAGCTCTGGGGTCGAGAATGGTCTGTCTAATGAAAGTTTAAAGCTTAAAACAAATTGAAGCTTGCTAAAAAAACAATTATTAAGCAGCTATTGAGAAAAATAATAAAAACAAATCGTGCTTGAGAAATGCACGAAAAATAAGAACATCCAGTCTCGGGACGGATTTTACTGGTTCTTATAAAAAAGGGTGTGTAATAAAAACATCACGACCAGAGATAATCCATGTTAAAATTTTAATTTTACGTAGAATTCTTCTTAAAACGAAGTTGTCAACGTGACTGGGAAACAACTAGGGAAAATCGCCCAAAATTTTATTGAAATATAGCGCGGTATTTTTGCGGAAATAAAATTAGCAAGCTGCTTGGAAAATACGTCGTATTTTACTTCCACGCTCGTACCTTGCTTTTCGCTCGTTTAAAATCATAGTCGATTGGATTTGCTCGTTTCGAACTATTAATTATCGCGCGGATTCGCTCGTTTTGAACCATATTATATACTGATTCGCTAGTTTTAAATCACTAGCAAGCGAATTCGGGGATCGACCGCCTGAGGAGGCGGTCCGTCATCAGTATATTTTCCGCAATATTATTCCAGTTTTTTTGTATGGAGTTGGATTCAGTGCGCAGCTTCGGTGCCATTTTATCTATTGTTCTCGCCAGGCGAAAACAACGGTTCTGTTTGGATTAGGGAGAACATTTTTACTCACTCGAACATGTATGTTTGAGATGACTATCTCCATCAGTTGCTTCGTAGGGACAAGCTCTGGACGGCGGCGGTGACTAGTTTGTATCGGCGAAAGTAACAACCTCGATCCCAGGGCTCTTTTCTCTCTTTTTGATATAAGGACGGCGAGACAGAAATATTTCTGGGAGACCTTGATATTTACAGTTTTTGGGAGACCTTGATATTTACAGTTACAGTTACTAAATCAAAACACAACACAATGAAGTTTCTTTGTTTCCAGTCAAATATAAAAAAATATTTTTCTTCAATAAAAATAAAAGATCAAATAAAATATAAGATTAAAAATTAAGAAAAAATTGAAGAAAATTTCAAACCTATATTCAGGCATTTTAGCTAAGAAAATTGAGGCTCTGGTCAAAAAACGGTTTTCTTATAAAAAAACAATGTGTAATTGTTGCGTCATTGTTAGGATTTCAGACATTTTTTAGATGTGATAAAAAAAAAAATATTAAAAATATTTTAAGCAAAAAAAAGTGTTGTCGAGTCACGAATCCCGAGAAAACAATAATCAACCGCCTTACCATACAGACAGCCGGTCACGTGCGAGAATTTACAGTACGGTTTAAATCTCGCAAGCAGCTAATCTTTCATGTTTTCTATTGTTTTCGAAAAACCGTCGCACGCATGGGCAAATTAACGGTGATTCAAGTACCACCGTAGTAACGAAATTATCGTTGTTCCGGCCTTGCGCCTGTCCCGGGTCCTATGACCCGAGCAATGCCGTGTTTTTCACAAAATAGTTTAAGCACAAGTTTTAAAATTTATGCTTGCAAAGAAATATTTCAATGTGCATTTAATACACTGGAATTCTCTCCTTTTTTTATTGCCACTGCTCTTCACCAAGGTCCTTTTTCTTAAAGCGATAATCTTTTGTTGTCTTTCATTCCAGTTCTTTTAGCCGCCTGACTTTTTTTACTTTCTGTTTAGCTAGCTATCTACACTTTCTATTTTTCAATTGAATTTGGATGTTCGAGATAGCGCAAGATATGACCGTATGATTGAACATTTTACACTAAGGGGGCGGTCGTCCAAGAGTGCTTTAGCGTTACCTGGTATAAAAGAAAGTTGAAAGTGCACAAGAGAAAAGAGAAGACTATTAAAGTTGGAATTGGCGCCCAATAGCTCTATAATTGTGTTAGTAACATGGTCGTTGTAAACAAATAAACTCGGGCCGTCGAAAATAACGATCAGAGGGTCAAACAGACGAAAGAAATCAGAACAAAACATGGGAACTGGCTAGACCATAATAGTGCAATTTATTAACCTGTTAATTTTTATTTTTAACACAAAATACACATAGAAAAAATGATTAAATCAGTGACACGACACAGAGAATTCACTGGTCCAACGCCTCACAGTGTAGCTATTGTAAGTATTTTTATGAACTATCAGCACAAAAATTAGTCATAAAGAAGAAGTAATAGGGTATATAGCTTGCTATAGTAAATATTTATTTTCACATTAGTAGACTGGTTTACATAGGACAATATAAGAGATTAAGAAACGAGGAATATGAGAATAAATCTGAGTAACACCTTAAAAAAGAACTTTAATATATCTTAAACTGCCATGGAAAAACTAAGATACAGGTAATCCTGGTTTTGGCTCTACAAAATTAGACTAAATTTTAAACTGTTGCAACACACTCATTCATCTACCTGTAAATTACTTGTTCTTTAGAAGCGCGCTCTGCATATTTTATAGCTTTATAGACGACTTTCATTGTGACGCATGTTGTTTATAATTCCCAGACCTCTTACGCAAATTGACAGGCAAAATAATGCAGGCAGTAAGCCGTGGACCAGTCCATTCCAAACTTTATTTTTAGGTAAAGGCATCTTTTGATCTTGAAATTAGAATATAGCTTGCATGTAGTTTAGATTTAGATCATCAGTGAAAAGATGCTAGCAGCCACCAGGACAAAAGTTTTTAACCATAATTTGACTTTCTTAACCTAAGGTCTACATTTTTTTGCCTGTCGATTTTTCTGATTTTTTTCCGCACATCCGCAAGAATCCCGTAAAAACATAAACATTGAAACTCATCTATGGCTATGATGCTGAAAAATTCCCATTCTTACATATGTGCACATTTGCATATCTGAACATCTGCATCTCTGCTAGATTTTTTTTTAATTAGATATATTTTTCGTGTAATGAGCGTTTACACAATATACTAAGAAATTGCACACAGTCCACATAAATAATTATAACAGTTTCTATATATAACTACATATGTTTTAATCATAAATATATAACAGTTTCGTTTATCAGGTAATATTTATATGCAGTTAAAAAAAAGAGTTGTATACAGTTCAAAAATGGGTTACAACAAATATATACATGCTATGTGATCAATTAAACTTTACTAGAGATTCGCTAGTGAGGGTTGTGGTAGTTTTAAAAGCTCAACGCATGGAAAACCATAGAATTAGCAGGGCTAGAAGCGTATGGAAACTGATGGAATTTTTAATAAAACAAGAGGAACCAACGGTTCACCACAGCAAGAGATGGGCCCATAATCCAAGGGTGGTGATAGCAATACTAACCCTTAGGAGTCATAGATAGATAGATGTGTATATTTTACATGGCTTGCCTCACAAATATTGAGGGATATACCCTGTCTATTATTTCCTGGAAGGGCCATGGCTTAGATGGGGACTCCTAGAGTATTTAATGCTTATTTTGAGCTATGCAGACCCAATTAGGGTCAGCATGTGGTAACAAAAGTCAATTATTAATCAAGACCTAAGTAGGGTCCAGGTCCTTTGCAGACAAGCAAGACTAATCTCTTGTGCAACCTGTAAGACCAGGTTGATAGCTAGAAATCACCCCCACTGTGCAACGTCAAGGGCTGATCCAGGCCAATTTGGACATCGGTATACCGATTTTAGGGACATCTAATTTGGGTGCCCAAATGAGAATTGCATTATTTCTTATTTTCTGGATATTTTATATCTTCTATTATATTTATACTAGTCGATAAGGCCCGTGGAAAAATCCACTGAGGCAGGATAAAAAGTTTGATGACGTCAGCAACCCATCCACTAAAAACATTTTAGAATTTTGTTTTCACGTTGCCTCTATTGTGGAGAGCTTAAAGCGCTGATCAAAAAAATGTATATGATCATGTGCTTTTGATGAGCGGTTAATGAGATATAAGGGTTTGAAAATTTTACTGACGTCAGCAATGGCCCCGTCCAAACCAAAATTTTTTTTTTTAGAAATTTGTATACTTGTTGCCTTCATCATATAGATCTTGAAACGCTGATTAAGAAAATGTATAGGATTATGTACTTTTTACAAACGGTTGCGGAGATATTAAGGTTTGAAGGTTTTTTGATGACGTCATCAACCCGTCCATTCCGAAACGGATTTGGTGATCCAGGTTAGGGAAACTTACCCAAATTGGTCCTAGGTGGTCCCTAGTTACCCACGCGGTGAAAAATCATTGACGTCACCACCTCGTTTCCATGTTATTTAGCCTCAAAGTTTTAGGTGCACTGTAATGGCTTCATTAATTTAATATAGGATATTGACGTTAAAGTAGTGTTATTGACGTCGCGCCATAACGTCAGAAAACTTAACATATTAGACATGCATTTTTCGGCAACATCAAAGGAAAATGAACACATCCACTTTGCCTGTTACGGACAGACACAGTCTCTGTATTATTATAAAGATCTTCAATCACAGAAAATATATATTTTCATGAAGAAACTATGTTCTATACTAAAAAAGAAGACGATGCATATGCTAAAGCCATGTATTTTTGTTGCCCTAAAAGTTTTTTTATCTGCGTTGCTATCGACGCCCAAAATAAATTTCTGGATCATCCCCTGAAGGTTCAACTATAGTTGTCAATGGCTAAGGTAAACCTAATTTATACTAACTTAATGCTGAAGAACTGCACTTTTGTTACCACAATTAACATGAGCAAAACTTGCAGTTTAGCTCCATGTAAGGGCAAACAAACAAACCACAATGATAATCAGTGGAACAACTTTGAAACTTGATGCAGATATATGCTTATTAG
This sequence comes from Hydractinia echinata, assembly GCA_030067915.1. Taxonomy (NCBI): domain Eukaryota; kingdom Metazoa; phylum Cnidaria; class Hydrozoa; order Anthoathecata; family Hydractiniidae; genus Hydractinia; species Hydractinia echinata. The sequence goes on along the minus strand of JASGCC010000002.1, from coordinate 4,923,463 downwards.
AACAAGAATTTTTAAGTATCAGATAAATGTTGCAATGCAGAGAGCTTCACAGAACGCACCAATAGAAAATAAGAATGTTTGAGCATATATTAGCAAAAAACCAACAAGAATTTTCGAGTATCATAAAAGAGCTGCAATACATGGTGGATTAGATGTGTATCTTAAAATATTTTATTTTTATACTTTAAAGTTTAGTCCAATTACAGTAACATTTAGAACTCATTAGCATCTGTAAGTCCCCCCCAAAAAGAGATCATGTGCCTAAAAGGATGATAAAATGAAATGATGGTTTTAAGAAACCTAGTTCCAGACTCCAAAACTTTCACCTGAATCTGGTCTATGCAAAAAAAAATCTTACTTGGATTTGAGTGGACAACTTTCTTAGAAGTGTATTTTTGCATATAATGCAAGTGGGTGGCGCGTGGCCTTGTGGTTATGGAGTTCGCTTCGTAATCACAAGGTCCGTGGTTCGGTCCACAGCGCGGGCATGTTTAGCAAGTGTCTCTACCACAGCTACGGGTCAACCCATGCCATGTGAGGGAAATTGGGTAGGTAATGCCGGTGTATACTTAAATGTATATATACATTCTGAACACAGGACCCACATTGATAACAGTGTCTCTAACACTGAAGTGGCTATATCCTGTATAAATATTAGGAATGATAATAATAATAATAAGGTTATTTGGATGACAAAAGTCATGCATATTTTCCTTTACACTAAACTTTCAAAATTTTGCAAAAAAGTAATTTAAAAAAAAATAATTGCTTCAATTTGTAGTGGCCTATTATCTTAAATATAAAATTCTTATAAACAACTAAACTTCTTCCCTGTGCAAGATAAATAAAGTTTTCATGTGATAAGAACAGCTTGGTAGAAGTGAATGCTATCATCTAGCATGTAAGCAGTCAATGGGTTGATTTTATTGCACATTTTGCAGGCTACTAAATAAAGTTTTTCACAATACTAACCATGGAAGATATAACCATGAAATAAAATGGTGTGCTTCAGCAAAACTTTTTTTACTTTAGTAGTTACTTTACGGGGAGAAAGTTTCACAGGAAGAAAGTTTCACGTTTTTGGCCATTTTCGCGAAAGTACCTGTGAGGAAGACTAACATATAGATTCTCGAAAGTTTATCCCACACGAAATTCACTTTTCCAGTTGAATGCGAAGGATTATTTTACGCCAAAAGAATTTGATCACTTTTATTCGCGAAAGTAAATCCCTAAAATTTCGCATTTTTTATCCTCATGTAACTTTCTCCCCGTGAAGTATTAAACATGGATGTGAACATTTGAAAAATGCTAAATTTAATTTTTTGATAATACTTGAAAGATCTCTTATTTATTTTGCAAAATCTAATGATAATCAGGTATTAGATGTAGCCACACACAAAGAAATTGACAAAGTATAACTAATAGTAAAGTCAATGTTTTTTAAAACTATTAATATTGACATAACACCAATCTAGAACAGAAACACGATTCTTCAAAAGATAGAAGTAAAGTAACAAGGTATAATAATTTGGAGTGTAATTTTTAATCAAATTTTGGATGCAGAAGTAAAGCAACTAAGAATATCGTTAGGGTTACATTTTTATCAATTTACACGTGTATAAAACTTTTCTTGCTTTTCACTTGTCATTAAAGCATATCTACATTCTGTTTGGCCACTTCGAAAAATAGCTAAAAACAATCATTTGCAAAAATATTCTGTTCAGGATTATAGAAACAAATTTTGAAATGTTAACTATGCATTGGACTCAGCAATGCATAGTTAACATTTGGGGTTGGTCATAGTCACTGAAAAAACAAAACAATTACCAACTGTCGTTATTAACTGACAATTTTTTTATCTTATCTTTTTTTATTTTATTTTATTTGGGGCTACTGTAGTCATCTCCTATTGCTTTTGTTAATCGCGATATTATATTTAGCTTGCCCGTCCCACTAATAAAAGACCTGCAGAGCATCTTATTCTTGAGAGAAGGCGAATTGAAGATTTACGTGAACAATCCATAGCAGAATCGAAGTACAACAAACAATGCGATTTAAGAGTAAGTGCAAGCTTTTTAAATAAATTTGATTAATGTACGCAACTGTGTTTACAGTGATAGTGGAAACATACTGTTTACCATAACCACGCATTGCACCTCATCACACCTCATTGCACCTCATCGCATCACACCTTATCACACCTCATTAGACCTCATCACACTGCATCACACCGCGTCACACCTCATTACACCTCATTGTTCCACATCACACCTCATCACACCTCATCACACCTCATTACACCTCATCACACCACATCGCACCGCATCACACCTCATCACACCGCATCATGCCCCATCACACCCCATCACACCTCATTACACCTCATCACACCGCATCACACCTCATTACACCTCATCGCACCTCACCGCACGTCATCACACCTCATTACACCTCTTAATGCGCTTTATGAATGTGAATGCTTGTCCAGTAAAGAATGTGTAGTTAGCTTATATAATGAATAGTAGTAGAATCTAGTGATTTCTTATAAAATTTGTGACGTTGGCCTTTATATATTTATCAAATAAGTTTAGAAATATAATATTTTTTAATACCTTCACATCGCAATTTTATAGCTGATTACTGTTGAGCTCTTTCGTTATAGTCAGCATGGGAAAAAACGACAGACAGAAGAATCCTCAAAAATGGCATCAAACGAGAGATGAAAAAATATTCTCAAAGGGAAAAGATATCTCTAGAACAAAGACGGGATAAGTATGGCATGCTCCATAGCCATTTTTGTGTATTACAATATCAAATTTACTAAATCTCAAGCTTGATGACTGATACAAATTTTGCGAAAAAAGAAGGATCATATTTATTTGAAACAAAAATTATATAGTTAAAAAATCATCTAGGGGATTCATTAATATTAAAAATCTCTAAAAACCTAATCTTATCGCAAAAATATATAAAATACTTCATTGAGTCATTATGAAAAAGCACCCAGCCCTGATCTTTAAAAATAATGCGATGTCTATTCTGCCTTAAATTTTTTGTAAAATATCCATAAACAAGTTTGTTACACTTCCTTCCTAGACTTCGATGTATGCTGTTGGCAGAGGAGGAGCAGTACATCCAAGAGATGGAAGCCATGGAGGAGACCCTGGAAGAAAGGCAAAATAAAATGAAGGAACGCGCTCAGTATTTAAAAGAAAAACGTGAGACCGAGAGACAACAGTATGTAGCAGAGAAGATAGATCAGCAGTTTCGGTAATTTGTGTGGTTTTATTTTGCTTTTTTAACTTTTTTGTTTTTATTAATTCATTTATACATTCATTTATTACTCATGCGTTTATCTACTAGCTCCTCCATGTTTATTTACATCATTATTAATTTCCATTAGGGAAGAACTCATTACGATATAAGAGTTTAGAATTATAATTTCACAGTTATTTAAATATGTTTGGAAATGCTTACCACTGGATGTCAGCTCTTAACCTTCCTGGGGGGAGGTGGTTAGAAAAACAAAAAATTAACAATCAGGGTTGGGTGAGGGATAGACGTTATTATGATCATAGTTTTAGTAGAAGCGGTTAAAATAAGCATATCGTAAGCATATTTTTAAGTTCAAATTGAAAATGATAAGCATAACTTAGTTTGAAAGTTTAAAACCTTGCTGTTTCCGATTTTTGTACTCTGCTGAATCCAATAATCCCGCGACAATGATTTCGCGAAATTTATTTAAAATTTCCTCTCCTATTGTTTATATCAGCCTTGCTCACTTTCTATTACTGACGCATAGAAATTTTACACCAAGTTATTTCTTTTGTGTAGGGAAGAGTGCGAAGAATTACGATCAGAACTAAGTAAACGAAACCGTGACGAAATCTTCTCTGATCGAGAAGAACAAATCCGCATGAGAAACGAAAAAAAGAACGTGAGAGCGAAGTAGAGGAGTTCTACGCCGATCTCTGGGAGCAAGACACAAAAGCTAAAGCGCAACGTGAAGAACTCGAGACCGCAGAACAAATAGAAAGAAACAGGTTGACGTTAGAGGTGTGACTTTAAATTATTACTTTACTAAACAGTACACTGCAGTGTGTCCAAGTGGATTTGTTGGAGTGCTACTATACATCTCTAGCATTTTGGTAAAGTTGCAGTGGATAAGGTTTATCCAATATCATCGAATCTCCACTGACGCCAAAGAACTTGTCGTGACTACTAGCTATGATATTTTCATGTCTTTTTCAGATTCTCAACTTGCAACGGATGGCAACAGAAACACAACGAGAGGAAGAGAGAGAAGTAAAAAAGCTTGAAGCAGAATGGCTGGTGAGTTGACACGCAGTTTTAGTGGAAGTGGTTTAACGGTCATGCTGTTGGTTGGTGAATTATAACCAGCTGCTTCATTTTTCCATTGGTTGATTTGAAACTATTGCCTGGCCTTGAATCGGGTTGCATCACAGATAAGCAAGTTAGATTAATATGAAACGCATATCTGGTGGGACTAATTTGCAATCCAAAAATAATATGCTTTGAGATTATCTTATTTCGTTTTACAAGTTCAAAATCAGTTTTTTCCATGAACACACATAAAATTTGCGTATTGTCGAGAAAAGCGCTCACATTAACTCGCTATGTTTGAGTGAATCGTGCTGGAGATGCTGTCACAAAACCTTTCTAAGCTTATTTATTTTTGAATTTCTACAAATACAAGATACAAATACGCGATATAAATTTTAAGGTTGTCTCAGCCAACTCAATCTTTCTATCTGGATAACATCTCTAATGCTACGAATACTCTACGCCCATCTGAACATTTTCTGTCTATAAAACTGGTGTCCACCTATCCATCCGCATTTCATTTATTTCTCAATAGCCAAGATCTTCCTGCTGCACTGTCTCACTTCTTACACGGGCTTCTTACCTTTTCTCAACCACAAGTCTCTGCTAGTCAACAACGGAAGTAACTCTCTGAACTTTTTTCAAACAGAACCTATCCTGGTAGTAACACTTCTCCGAAACTCCTTCACTACCCAACATATCACCTAAGTACCAGAAGTTCTCGACTATCTCTAACGAGCCAATTTTGTACATTATTAAATCGGGAAATACTTCGTTCTCTATGAGCTTACCTTTGCAACGCTGACATACAAACTGATTTTGCAATACCACGGCACTTATTATATCCAATGCTTACAAGTCTGGCAAACAATTAGTTATTAGCAACCCTTTGCTGCAAACTCCACAAAGTCACTTTACACTAGGCTTTAATGCTACTAATCATGACTTTGTCCTTTTTCTACTTCTCAACATTTCAACTAATTCTTCTATCGACTCCGCCATGAGAACCAAATCATCTGCATACAATAACTCCTATGGACACTCTGTACTGCACTAACAAATACAGATTCTCTTTTCTAAATTCTTTTCTTAAAGCTGTCGAAGTAAAAATATTGCGTCTGTAGCCGATCAGTTCCGAAAATAGTGTGACATTTTTATGTTTCAAAAAAAGGCCAAAAAATTGAAAATGTGCATCAAATTGACTTACTTGGTTATTTTAGCCTAAAATTTTTATCATTGGTAGAAATAGCCTATTTATTGTAATGGAGGTGCTATTTTTTGACTAACCACAGAAAATAACTAAGTATGGTTAAAGTAAGTAAAAAATATTCAAATTAAGTTATTCTTTAAATTATTCCTGGGAACCTAAACTTAAGACATAGTTTAAGCTTTTGGGAAACGAAATAATATAAAAAATTGCCTTTATTTGACTTACTTTTGGTCAGTTTCTATGAACCACTAAGCCTAAAATTCAATTATCAAAAAAAAAAGAAGATATATTTGTTGTCAAATTATCTTATGAAGCACCGGTGTCTGGGTTCATTAATAAAATTAGCTTTTCAAATTTCAAGTAAGTCAACTTTTAACACTTTTAACATAAATTCTGTCATCAGAACATTACTGTATGATAGTCTGCTTGGTTAAACAAAATTAAAAATGTTCCACAAAAATATTAACCAGTAAGTCAAATAAAGTCACCTGTATCTTTAAAACATTGTGTGGTGGCCTTTTATAGTAGACAAAGTAAGAAGTGTGCGAGAAAAAATATAACCAACCTACCAAGTATTTTGTCTGCTATGAAAAATAGAAAGGAAGTCATATTTTGGCACATATAACCTTAAAAGTAAGTCAAAAATGATCACTAGCTAATAACTTTAACCCTTCCAGGATAAAATGACAGCATTTCTTCTCCAAAAAAACTAAAGTAATATCTTATATTGCCCATCCTAGTACAGCTATGTGGTAAGTCAAATCCAAAAGTAAGTAAAAAAAAGTCTCTTGCATCATCTATGCATAAAATGAAGAAGAGTAAGTCAATTTTGATTGTTTTTTCACAGCCTTATAGCTAAAGGGCGTGTCTTAAGTTTAACACCAACCAAAGTTTGGTAAGTAAAAAAAAGTCACTTGCATCATCTATGCATAAAATGAAGTAGAGTAAGTCAATTTTTATTGTTCCTTCACAGCCTTATAGCCAAAGGGTGTGTCCTAAGTTTAACCCTAACCAAAGTGTGGTAAGTCAAAAATTGTCACTTCCAGCCTATTTTAAAGTCAGAAATTAAAAATGTCACAAAAGCCTCCTTTATTTTTGGAAGTGATCAGCCACACCCTGGAACAGAAGAGAAAATTATTTTTTATCGATTTGTACACCATATATTGCCCGAATTACGTACATACATGTAAAGCGTATCATTGTTTTGTTCTGATTTTTATTACACAGAAAGAGGAAGCTGCTCTTCGTGAATATGAAGAAGAACAATTACGGAAAGAGAAGAAGGAGAAGCAGCGCGCTGCAAGAAGAGCACGTGACATTTCACTTAAACTCAAAAACAGGAAAGAAGTATGTTGATTTTTATATCAATTAGCCAGTTTTAGGGAGAAACTTCCTAGAATAAACGTTTAGGTAAAAAGTAGGAAGATTTCACAGCGTATCCTCACCTTGTGCTACGACGGCGATATATTCATGTGTCTTATTCGTACTAATCTTCCCGCAAAAAGTTCGTTACTGCGCGAAATTTTAGTACATAAATTGTACGCAAAACTTTCTGCACAAACATTGGTATGGGCGAAAATATAGTTTCTTTCAAGAATCAATACTGGTTACCGAAAGACATTTTCAGCGCTTCTGTAAATCGTGAAATTTACTATGTTTTCCTTGTTATTCGTGGAGTAATTTGCACCCACGCGTAAATTAATACTCGCGAAATCTCCTCTATAATAATAATAGCCGTATTCTGTCTGTATGTCCGTAAAAAAAACGTCGTGCTATGGAATAACGACATGCGATATATAAAATCTCTATTATAACCGTACTTTGTGTGTTCAAAATGGCTGCACACAGCTGTATTTCGGGCCTCCTGCTAATAATCTGCTGACGGACGAGCTCGTGAATTTTTCACGGGTGAACGACAAGTATGTGTATTGCTCTTGCGCAAAAAAAATTAGGCGCAAAATATTTTTTGTCGCTGTGCGAAAATTAATACGCGCAAGAATTAGTACGAATAAGATAAGGATAAAAAGGCAGGAATATCGTTTGCGTGTCTTTCCTGTGTATCCTCGTTAGTGTTGCCGTTAAAACATCATTGTCGGTGACTTATTTAACGTTGTCGGGAATACACTCTTGTTGACAATTTTTCTAGGCGAAAGAAAAACAAGAGCAACTTGCTATGGACATGAAAATTTCAGAAAAAGTTTTAAAAGACACGCAGAATAAAGAGATGGAAGATCAAAATAAAAAAGTAATGAATATATTCTTCAATTTATTATTATTTACACTGATATTCTATAGGATAGACCCTATCTGTTTCCATTGTACAGTTATCTGCGAGTTCTGCAAATATTGAACCGGTCATAAAGTTTCTAGTTGAACTACAAACGGCTTGTCGGAACGAGATAACCACAGGGGAGCCAGTCTTATTGAATTTTATGAATTTTTTTCGTGCGTATTTTGTATTTCGTTGTTATGCTGTCCTTTAGTGTTTTGGTGCATTTCTTTTTTCTCTGCGCTGATTTATGAAAACGAAATTTTGCCTCCATGACTTTATGGCAGCCTCGTATCTTTGCGTTTAAATGTGCGATAATAGAACTAGCCTTAATATAATAATCGCACTAAATTCTCCCCGAATTGTTAATTTTTGTTTTGAATTTTCTTGAACTTTAATTAGTAAAAATGTTGGCCGCTTTGAAACGAACTTGTGAAGAATGAATTTTATAATTAGTACTAAATTTAAAACAATTGATTCACGTCGTCATGCACTGACGACTAAGTCGATTTGTCGCACGGAAAATGCGCATGTTGCTCACGTGAAAACTGCTGAATTTTCTTAATGCGTCGTATTGATTCTAAAAAAAAGAGGGGTAAGGTATTAACATATTTTTTCCTCGAAATATCTTTTACGAATTTACGTTGCTAATCCTTAATTTCTTTAGAAGAGATCCTATTTTTACCATAAAGTGTCTTCAATTCAGGCGCTTACGTTTGGGAAAAGTGAGACAATTTGGTGTATTGCTTTCCCAGCTCTGCCCCGTTTGTGAGGTATTAGGACGATTCCGATTAAGCTGTGTCTGTTAACTGTATCTTATTTCACTCATTAGACGCAGATGCGCGAAGAGATGCAACGGTTTATGCATTATGTTGAGAAGAGTCGTCACGAAGAAGCTGAGAGAGATAAACAAGTGGAACAACTAGTGAATGAAGAAGTTGAGAAACAATGGCAGAAGAAAGATACCCGTAAGCGAATGGAAAGAGACGCGCGCAAAGTGTTGTTGCATAACGTATTACAGACGCGTGAAATACAGATTCAAGAAAGGGGTACTGGACAGTCAATTTTGTGTGTTTCTGAACAGTTTGTTTTATCTGCCTGCCTGCCCACCTGTTGCCTACCCGCCTGCTGCCTGCCCGCCTGCTGCCTGCCCGCCTGTCCCTTTTGTCTTACATACATAGTAAATAATGATTTTCAAATAATATTTTTTTCAGCTGAGATTATGCGCAGCGAGCAGGAAGCGGCATTGAAAGAAAGGAAGGAATTGCGTGACCAAATGGAAGAGCATCGCAGGTTAGAAAAGGAACGGATAAATAGAATACGACACGAAAATCGACAGTATAAAAACGACCTCGAACAGCAAATCAACTATCAACGAAATTTAAAAGCAAAAGAAATCGGAGAAGCCAAAAAAGAATTAGAATCGTTACATGTACGTTTTTGGTTTAGTAGGGTCATTTAATTTATTTTGTCATCTGTCAAATTGAATTTTCCACCAATTTTTTTTCCATTAAAATCTGTTTTCTTAAGGATTTGGGAGAGACTCTCATTCAAGAGAAAAAAAATTGAGACGAAAGTTGTTATGAAAGAAGGAACGCTGAACTGAAAGAGGGGGTTATTAAAGGGATAGGGCTGGAACAAGCCCTTATAGCAAATTTTTTTATGACTACAAACCGTTCAGTTATCAACTTTTGTGCATTTCTCCCGATAGCCTACTTAGTCAAGAAAATCTAAGAAATTGAGAAAGTAACGATGGTCGAGAGAAATGCTTAAAATTCAGTCTGGTTAGGAATTCCAAGGAATTCCATAAGAACTTTACGGACCTTCACATGTTACTTTTTCTTTCAAAACTAACAACCCTATTACAAGATTTTATTAACTGTTAAATGTCTTTCCACTCTCGTGTTTTTGTTTTCAGATATGTCAGTAAGGCTTTTGTTTTGCTACTTCTCTGCTGTTATTGACCATGTATAAGAAAAGGTGCCGAACACAAGAGATTGTTTGAAAAACAAAACTTTCGAAGCTTGTCCACACCTCCTGCAATGAATTGTACCTAACAATTGCTAAATATAAAGTGAGAGAGGCGACCATTGTGAAGTCGTGGGAACTTGCGCCAGTGAAGAATAAAATATTTTCGTTTTCTTCTTTTTTTTAAAAATTGAATTTGGAAGAACGTGAAAAGAGTATGCTGTTGATTTTAAAGGACTTTTTACTTCAACCATGTTTTGTTATCTTAGAACGCTGAGAAGATCTACCAACGACGACTACGCTCTGCACTTGATAGGCCTGATCGTAGAAAGCAACATCCACTACGTATAACGGGAAATAGCTTTGGCAGTCGAGCAAAAAGTTGTTGATTGTTTCGTAAATACATTTATATATTTTCTGATTTATAATATATATTTAATTTTCAATGGTGCTTACTTTCTATCCCTATCCTCGTTCGGTTTCGCTTATGGTTTTCCTTATATTTTTGTAATGACTTGAACTCGCTGATATAAGAAGCGGTAAGTGCGAGAAAATTATTTACACTTTTAAGCAATATTATGAATAACATTCATTGTGTGAAAAACGTTTTCACAGATATACAGCAACAGATAAGATGCGCTGTCATCCCACTTGCTCTGAAATATACATAAATTGTCCCAAAGGCGAGGCTTTGCTTCATACAAACCAACTAAAAGGTCTACTTCATGTCTCTTCCTGTCTCTTAGCGCAAAAACTTTGTATTAATCTTACTGCTGTCAATTTGTCGTCCGATTCGGTATGCTAAAAGGTAGTATGTTGCTCAAAAATTTTGCGTGGGTATGACAAACGAATGTAATAACATGAATTGATGGAATATTGTTAAAACATCGATCCAACAAACTGAACATATCTATTTGGTTAGTTCGATGTTTTAACACGTGTGACCATGCCACGAATACAGTTTGATATAGTTACCTCAGCCCGCCTTAACACAGAAATCATACAGATTTATTTAATTTTAACGTAATATGTAAACAGCCCACGGAAATAAAAGTTAAAAAAAACTTTACTGTAGAGTTTTTGTTTACCTTTTATTTATTTATTGACAGCTTCGATGATTTGGTAAAAGTTCAGGAAAAAAATGTCGGGAAAACCTTTTTCTAGAAAAACAAAACCGTGGGCGGTCTGCGATTGTGCAAAAGTTTTTGGATAATAATGGCACATCCTTCTTACCCATGAAATGCTTGCATTGTTTTTAATAACCAACCAATAAGCAGCAAGTGCTGGGATGGTAAATAGGCAACTTGTGGTGCTCAGTTTTGTACTTCAGCTTCATAAAAAAATTCAAAATAAGCTTTTTATTAAAAAAGGACAAGAAAACCTGTCGGCTGGAACAATCTAATCTTATGAACAATTAAAACATAGTCATGAAAATCTGCCGATGAAATAAAAAAAATCCTAAGATAATATGAAATAGTGGAGATAAATTTTCGCGAATTTCGTGAATTTTATGCATGTTACCGAAATTATCCTTAGTAAAAATTGCTAGAAATGATTTATTCGCTAAAATTAACTTCGCGTAACTTTTTGTAAAAACATTCGTTAAATTCGTGAAAATAATTCTTCGCAGAAAAACCTTAAATGGTTCATTTTGCGGGGAAAAAATCTTCGCGAAATATATCAAAATAAATTATTATTAATTTTTGCGAGTTCCGTTTTTTTTTGACCTAGCAAAAAATCAACTTAAGGTATAATAATACTGTGTTTGTTCTGTATAAATAAATAAATAAATAAATAAATAAATAAAATAAATAAATAATAAATAAATAAATAAATAAATAAATAAATAATAAATAAATAAATAAATAAATAAATAAATAAATAATAAATAAATAAATAATAATAAATAAATAAATAATAAATAAATAAATAAATATAATAAATAAATAATAAATAAATAAATAAATAAATAAATAAATAAATAATAAATAAATAATAAATAAAATAAATAAATAAATAAATAAATAAATAATAAATAAATAAATAATAAATAAATAAATAAATAAATAAATAAATAAATAAATAAATAAATAAATAAATAAAATAAATTTCTGTTCATTTTATGCATTTTTGATTGGGCATTGTTTTCCAGAAATTGCTTGAATTAGAGATGATCATATAAAACTTTCTTATTTTCAAAAAAATCACCAATATAAAAACATCCTACTGATGAAATCTAAATGCGACATTTGCAAAAAAATTGTAGGAATTGTGATGTAAATCGCCAAATAATGGATCATATAAAGTTCATACAAGAAAGCCCAGGGGCCTGAAGATTTCCGCCATTAGCCTGAAAGATTTTAAAATTTGAAGTAGACCTTAAAAAACAGAGAATTACGGGGTAAAACAAATCATTGAGTATTCTCAATTATTATTGTAACTAACCTGCAATGTTAAAATACAACTCAATAAATAAAAAATAAAAATTTTACATAGCTATATGAAGTATTCTAAAATAACAGTTAAAACTTTAACTGGATATTTTTAAAAGTGATCAGGAAAATTCCGGAAATTCCAGAATACAAATCTTTGTTATGTATAAACTTGACAATTCGAATATAATAACTTCTGAACGAGCTCAATTTGAATGATGAAGTAGTTCATTATTTGTAGATTCATCATTTTTGGATATGTTCCCGAAATTGAAATTAAGGGAACATCCCTTATCATGGCTTAGACTAAGATAGGGGTGTTTTTAACTTGTGAATTTGAGTTAGGAGAGTTGTAGAGACTTGTTTCGAAACAAAAAGGCATATTTACTGTCATCCTATTGCATATATATTTGTTAACACGCCCTTAAGTACTTGGTTTCAATTTCGGGAACAACGATGTACAGACACTTATAGAAAAGACATCAGAAACTGGTTTTAATTGGGCAAAAACATCTTAAAGTGTTAATGAAAATTGACTATTGTCCACCTGGTTCCACCCACATTTCGACTTATCTATCTAGAAATTAGCATAATTTTCATTTCTCAAGTATTCTACAGTATACTTATGTTACTGCGCAACATATGCCGTAGTTTTATGAGATTTCAAAATTTTTGCTTTTAAGCCATTTCCCTTTTCTTCCGTTTTCGACAAAAGTATTGATTTCTAGACGGGTTATTAGTTACTAAACGTTAATATGAAACACTGAGAGGGTTTTTACGTAGAAAATTAAAATTAATTTTTTTTCCTGCTTCTCATTATGCCCCTGAAAGACAAAATTTCGAGAATTTCAATTTCGGGAACAATGTCATATCTAAAAATCTGCAAAATCTGCGCCTTTTTCTGCTATATCTCCTAAACTTTGATGTTGGTTTTGTTAAAGCTGATGTTTAGGAAGCGCTTAGTGGTGTTACTTTCTGCAAAAGCCTTTATGAAGATTTAGAAATAGATATAGAAAAGTTATTTATTTCAATTTCCCATAACATTTATACTGTTACAGTTGTATCACGCCGACATTGACTACTCTGCAAAAATTGCTAGAAATGATTTATTCGCTAAAATTAACTTCGCGTAACTTTTGTAAAAACATTCGTTAAATTCGTGAAAATAATTCTTCGCAGAAAACCTTAAATGGTTCATTTGCGGGGAAAAAATCTTCGCGAAATATATCAAAATAAATTATTATTAATTTTTGCGAGTTCCGTTTTTTTTTGACCTAGCAAAAATCAACTTAAGGTATAATAATACTGTGTTTGTTCTGTATTATAAATAAATAAATAAATAAATAAATAAATAAATAAATAAATAAATAAATAAATAAATAAATAAATAAATAAATAAATAAATAAATAAATAAATAAATAAATAAATAAATAAATAAATAAATAAATAAATAAATAAATAAATAAATAAATAAATAAATAAATAAATAAATAAATAAATAAATAAAATAAATAAATAAATAAATAAATAAATAAATAAATAAATAAATAAATAAATAAATAAATAAATAAATAAATAAATAAATAAATAAATAAATAAATAAATAAATAAATAAATAAATAAATAATAAATAATAAATAAATAAATAAATAAATAAATAATAAATAAATAAATAAATAAATAAATAAATAAATAAATAAATAAATAAATAAATAAATAAATAAATAAATAAATAAATAAATAAATAAATAAATAAATAAATAAATAAATAAATCAATAAATCAATAAATAAATAAATAAATAAATAAATAAATAAATAAATAAATAAATAAATAAATAAATAAATAAATAAATAAATAAATAAATAAATAAATAAATAAATAAATAAATAAATAAATAAATAAATTTCTGTTCATTTTATGCATTCTTGCATTGGGCATTGTTTCCAGAAATTGCTTGAATTAGAGATGATCATATAAAACTTTCTTATTTTCAAAAAAATCACCAATATAAAAACATCCTACTGATGAAATCCTAAATGCGACATTTGCAAAAAATTGTAGGAATTGTGATGTAAATCGCCAAATAATGGATCATATAAAGTTCATACAAGAAGCCCAGGGGCCTGAAGATTTCCGCCATTAGCCTGAAAGATTTTAAAATTTGAAGTAGACCTTAAAAACAGAGAATTACGGGGTAAACAAATCATTGAGTATTCTCAATTATTATTGTAACTAACCTGCAATGTTAAAATACAACTCAATAAATAAAAAATAAAAATTTTACATAGCTATATGAAGTATTCTAAAATAACAGTTAAAACTTTAACTGGATATTTTTAAAAGTGATCAGGAAAATTCCGGAAATTCCAGAATACAAATCTTTGTTATGTATAAACTTGACAATTCGAATATAATAACTTCTGAACGAGCTCAATTTGAATGATGAAGTAGTTCATTATTTGTAGATTCATCATTTTTGGATATGTTCCCGAAATTGAAATTAAGGGAACATCCCTTATCATGGCTTAGACTAAGATAGGGGTGTTTTTAACTTGTGAATTTGAGTTAGGAGAGTTGTAGAGACTTGTTTCGAAACAAAAAGGCATATTTACTGTCATCCTATTGCATATATATTTGTTAACACGCCCTTAAGTACTTGGTTTCAATTTCGGGAACAACGATGTACAGACACTTATAGAAAAGACATCAGAAACTGGTTTTAATTGGGCAAAAACATCTTAAAGTGTTAATGAAAATTGACTATTGTCCACCTGGTTCCACCCACATTTCGACTTATCTATCTAGAAATTAGCATAATTTTCATTTCTCAAGTATTCTACAGTATACTTATGTTACTGCGCAACATATGCCGTAGTTTTATGAGATTTCAAAATTTTTGCTTTTAAGCCATTTCCCTTTTCTTCGGCATATGTTGCGCAGTAACATAAGTATACTGTAGAATACTTGAGAAATGAAAATTATGCTAATTTCTAGATAGATAAGTCGAAATGTGGGTGGAACCAGGTGGACAATAGTCAATTTTCATTAACACTTTAAGATGTTTTTGCCCAATTAAAACCAGTTTCTGATGTCTTTTCTATAAGTGTCTGTACATCGTTGTTCCCGAAATTGAAACCAAGTACTTAAGGGCGTGTTAACAAATACTTTTAAGCAATTTCCCTTTTCTTCCGTTTTCGACAAAAGTATTGATTTCTAGACGGGTTATTAGTTACTAAACGTTAATATGAAACACTGAGAGGGTTTTTACGTAGAAAATTAAAATTAATTTTTTTCCTGCTTCTCATTATGCCCCTGAAAGACAAAATTTCGAGAATTTCAATTTCGGGAACAATGTCATATCTAAAAATCTGCAAAATCTGCGCCTTTTTCTGCTATATCTCCTAAACTTTGATGTTGGTTTTGTTAAAGCTGATGTTTAGGAAGCGCTAAGTGGTGTTACTTTCTGCAAAAGCCTTTATGAAGATTTAGAAATAGATATAGAAAAGTTATTTATTTCAATTTCCCAGAACATTTATACTGTTACAGTTGTATCACGCCGACATTGACTACTCTACCACTCATGCGAGTTTGTTACCTTTATATTTTTATATGTACTTCTGCCACTGAAGTGAGTAGTACCTATACTCATGACTAAAGCTATATGAATCAAGTCTAAATCCTGAAAAGCGTAGATTTGGTAATCCTGAATAAACAAGTCCTAAGTCAATGTCGGCAAATTCTACACAAGGCACAACTTTCTGACCTTTTTATAATATGATTTCGATAAATCCTTATTTAGTGACAGCTATATTAAATACCATCTTCCGCTTAAACATACACCAGTGCATTGCATGCACGAAGCGATTCTCCAATTTATACTTTTTTTATGCGGAGGGAGGTGTAAGGAGAGGGCAATTCGGTAAAAATATTTGGCACAATAACCAATATCTAATCAAAATGGAAAAAAAGTTATTTGTCAATTAATAAGTCAATGCTGGCGTCGTTTTTTGATAGCGTTACCTTTTTATTTTTATAACTTTTTTATGGCTTAAATCCAACTAACTTCAACAAATTGTACAATATCCACCTTTTGTTTTAGCATCTAAGATATAGCTTTCATATCTCCGCGTAACAGGTCAAAAATTGAAAGTGTCGTAAAAGTTCTAGCCTATACCTAATCAAGAAGAAAAGTGTTTAAGTCTTCTACATCCCAAAAACAAATTTTAAACCCACAGCACAATTTAAATACGGATTTTTATGAACAACTCGGCTGCAAGGGTGCGGCCTCAATTTGCCCTAGCTTAGCAAGCCAGCTCTTCTATCCATCCTCCAAACACGCTAAGCTACATACAGTGTACTTTGAAGAAACATTTGTGTTTCACACGACCCAAACGGTCAGAGTAGAGTTCAAAGTGCCAGTACTTTGATAGTAATAGGTAGTAAGGAAGCAGCAAAACAGCTCGATGCTCAAAAAGTTCCCTCCTTTTGACATGCATGGTGGTTATGCAATGATTGTTTTTTAAAGAAATCAACCGGGACAAATTAAAGCGTCCGCTTTGTGTGAGTTTTACCGTAAAATCATTTAGTTGTATGAACATTTTAAAGCTAAACATTTACGCTTATCAACTACTCGTCGGTTGTTCATAAGAACCCATATTTGAACATACCCCCATCTGTGACCTCACGCAATACAGTCTACAGTGTTGTTGAATTATTTATTTATAAAAATGAAATTGCGGTTTAGGATAAGAAAGTTTTAATTTTTTTTGCTCCCACGGAAAAAGTGTATTGGATATTTCATAGAACCTTGCTTTTGTATATTTCCAAATGTCATAATCCACAAAAGCAGCTTGAATTGACCTACGGAAATACGCATGCTCTGTTGTAAAAGGCTCGAGTTGATTTTTTTGATTTCTTATAATCCAAGGTTGATATGGTCCAAAAATTTTGTTTGTCAATACTTCCATACACGCAACCATTTGGGGCAATTTTTCTCTATATTTCTAACCAGTGAATGTAATATTTATCTATTTTTTTAGACGCTTATACATCGAGCGCACCTTATTCTTATTATTACAATGCCTGTGCTGTGAATCGCATTTTCTGGTCTCAACAGTATAATAACTCATTACTAAAAAAAAGAAAGCCTTATACCACCAGAGTTACGAGGTCAACTGGCCAACATGATGCTAACGTCCAGTCTCTTTTTTGTCGTAGGAAATCTACCAATAATTTTTATAGATTTTTTATTTTTTTGTGATAGTGCAAAAATGTTTACCTATCTAATACTGATTTAAGTCAACTTTTTTGGACACCTTTTAAAAACAAATTTTGCGCCATACTCTGTACACCAACTACCGATCATTATACAAATTTTCTCCCTTGCCTTTTTTCCTCTAAACTCATTGTAATTTACGTGCAGATATAACTGACCTAGCGGTTATCCAATAAGAGGTATTTAGTTAGATGTGACAGGGATTGGATTTGAATTACAACAATCAGGTTTTGTCAAATAAATGAAACATCTTTTTTATTACGATGGTTAAAACTAGTACATTAAATATGACGTAAATAAAAACAACATATTATCGTGGGCTAACAAACGAGTTAGTATCTTGTTGGACTGTACACGTTTTTATAAGAAACAAGCGAAGAACCTAGTAAGCTAGTGTCCCAATTGTTTGCATTTATTACCATAAGTTATTTATTACAATGAAGGATAATTTTTAAATGCGGAGGGGAAATTATGATGTTTTTGTAAAAAACTTTTAGTTTTAGTTGTTAAAGACAAAATTCTGATTTCAACGCCCACACTGCTAAAAAGTTACTAATCAAGTAATAATAAAATTTTAAAAGTGCAAACATAAAATTTCCCAACTTTAGACCACTCGCTATTTTATAAAGAAAAGACGTGCACAACCAGAACGAGACCACTGCGTGTATAGCATTCATCGCGAGACCACATTTAAAACAGACCATGCAGTTACATTTTGCCTTAGTCCGTGTGCGAATAATTCAAGTAATATTTAAGATTTTCACGAACTTTCTCGGTAATTCTAAGGAAATTCTAAATCTTGGTAAGTATTTTTAATGAAATCAGTACACTTAATTTGCAGTTCAAACAAAAATCTTCTTTATTTTTTACATTTCCCTCAAAAAAGCTTTTCGTTCAGTGCGAACTTTGGACAACAGCGTATACTCTCCATATTTTTTCGGCAATGCGTTTGCTTGTTCGTTTTCTTGAAGCAACCGCTTAAAATCTCTTGTGCGAATCCGAGTATCCTTGTCCGCCGTAATCATCATTCCAAAGATAGAGCGTATCAGTTTTAAATCAGTATCACTGAAAACTACCCTATCTTTTCTGCTGGCGCCCCAGCTTGGTATTGATGATGCATTTGATGCAGTAGCACTTTCTTCTTCCGAAGATGATTCTTCCTTGCATTCTAAAGATATTTTAAGTTATTTAACAGATACTTGTTACAACTGGCTTGTTTGATTTTTCTTGGAATTATAGTATAAGATAATATATCACTTGAGTGTTTAAGTCAAACAAGGTTTTAACAGTAGTATAAAAATTTAAAAATGACACCTGCACCTTCTTCTTTCTTTATTATGTGACGTATTTTGTCCCGCAAAGCTATTTCAGAAAAATCTCTAAACCGTTCACTTAGACCAATCTTTTCCCTGACGATTGCTATTGTAATTTTTTTTCCGCTTGATGTCTTCACCAAAGTGTTTTAGTAATTTCATCGACAATGTCGTCGTCACGGTCGTCCACATGATCATCTTGACGAAAGACTGTGTGAAGTGACGCACTAGTTTCAGCTGCCTTTTTTGATTTTTCCTGCAAGTAATAAATTTTTTTTGCAGTTTCTTTAGAGTGGCACATCAAGTGGGCAAGATTTCCTCGCATCTCTCTTTTGTTTTCATGAACCTTAGAAACCGCTGACTTACGGACTAAGGTTGCGGAGATGCGAGGTCGTTCTTGGGAATGTCCCACAGCTTTTCCCCAGAACGAATTGATCTGGGCGGTAACCATGGATGACGACATCTTTTTCCCACTCCAACTCACAAAAACAGCATCGTCATCAATGGAGGTGATACCATCCAACTTGTTCCTTATCTTTTCGACATAGACCAGAGTATCTTTATAAAGCTGTGGTGTGAATACAATAACAGCAGGCCCAGCAGTCTCCAACGTTTTGTGATTAAGAACAGCCACTACATATCGGTCGTTGTCGTTCTTGTAATTGGCCTTCCTGAATTCTTTTAGCGTCATGTTTGCTAAGGCCCCAGTTCTCGACGCATTGTCCAAGCAAAGATTCATAAGAATATAATCACGGACATTGGTAAACTGTTTCAAAGAGGGTAATAATTCTTTACATTTAAAAGATTTTACCACTTTTCGACAGTACTGGATGAGTTCAGACTCGTCCAATTTTCTGACTTCTTCACCAGTAAACAATTGGCTAAGCTGCTCCATGTCACGTTTCCAGCGATTTTTTTTTGCTTTTTTTCTGTAGACTGAAATCCAATTTTCGCACATTATAACAAGAGAAGGTATCTTATCTTGATATTTGCCATACTGTTGCTCGCTTAACAGAAATTTATAAAAAAAGCGGAGAGAATGGATGTAGCTCTTCACTGTTCCAGCCTTTCTTCTGATGTCAAAACCAACTAGCCATTTATCCCTGATGCTTTTACGATCAAACAAACAGCTCATAATATATGTGTTATCACTACACTCTTGAAGGATTAGGATGACCTGCTTCATGTGTTGTTTTGCTTGTCGGGAGGGAACACATTTTCCATCAGCACTTATCAACCAATTAAAAAAACCATCGAACAATGAAGATTCTTTCCAAGGGGTCATTGCATTGTCAATATTCTCATCTTCATCATCCCTGTCTTCGTCTTCGGTTCCATCATTATCTAATAAAGAAAAAAGATATTGCAAAAAATTACTATATATAAAAGCAGATTACACTTTCAACATTGAAAAAAGGACAATACTCGGGCAAAAGTGAATATGATAATTGCCAAATACCAGCTATATTTTAGACGGTATGTTTTGCCTGTCTAAAGGGCTGATTACACGCCACTTTGTATTAAAAAACTTCCTGAGCATACAAATACGCATTGGTAATTTCTAATTTTTGTCTCAATAATTTTTCTTTTTTTTCTTATTTGAAAGTAAGTAAAAATGCTTTGAATCGTATTCGAAAATACTATCAGGCGTAAAATTTACTGATGTAAACTCGAATTTTAAAAGACAATGTCCCCTCCATATTGCAAAATGTATATTCAAAAACTTTAGAAAGTGAAATAAATTGAGTAAAACTTTTAAAGAGTGTAGCAAAAATAACAGAAATAAACCGTAGAACTCATTGCTTTTAAAATTAATTAACTTTGTTATGTTTATCACGCTTGAGACGCTTATGATTTTCCTTTTTTTCAAGAGATTTTATTTGTGTTATCTTCGTTGTTTGAGTAATATTCTGCAATAAGAGATACTAAAATTATGCACCACTAAGATTCAATTTTTATCTACAAACATAGTCTTAACGAATTAAATATTACCGTTAAATTCATTTTCATTAACAAATGGAATAAATTTTTCTATACCATCACATGTATTTTCTAAACAGAAAAAGAATAAATTGTAAACATTAGCTTATTAATATTTTTTCTATTGTTCTTATTATCAATTGCAGACCTTAATGCTTGACGTTATCGCAAGAACTCTGATAAAAATAATTACCTTCAACATCATTCGCGCTACCAGATGGGATGACTTCGTTTTGTACCACAGTAGCCTCGTTTTTCACATTCATTTTCTAAAAAGTAATATTCATTTTACTGAAAAAAAGCAATAAACAGAAACACCATATGGCAAGAAGATTAAGGAAGCCACAATTAATTGTGTATAACGTATAAAATAAGGAGTTTATTTACCTTTGTGTTCTCTTGCTGGTGTGTCATTGTCATTGTGTGGTACAAGAAAATCAACTTCTGAATTCTGTTCTTCTTCGACATCTATAAAAATTCAAAATGTACGAAGTATTTTTACTTAAAAGTGTTTTCGACCTGTATTGTGACAGTAAAAGCCCAAACGTTGTAGTGACTAATTATAAATTATTATTATTATTATTGAAATTATTTACCCAGGATAGCCTCTTCAGTTCCTATTGGTACTGCTATCAACGAGGGTCCTGCGAAGGGGGTCCTAGCGCATTTAAAGCTCTAATTTGAGCTACGAAAGTCGTGCAAGCACAGCAATCGCTCAACTAGACAACCGCCTAAGATATCAATCCTATTCTCATGCTGAACGCTAAGCAGAAAGGATAGATTCACACTTTTATAGTCTCTGGCATGACTCGGCCGGGGTTTGAACCCAAGACCTCCCGCACTGGAAGCGAACGCTCTATCACAAGGCTATCAGTCGGTAAAGAAGAATTAGAATTATA
The DNA here is from genome assembly GCA_030067915.1 of Hydractinia echinata. Classification (NCBI taxonomy): domain Eukaryota; kingdom Metazoa; phylum Cnidaria; class Hydrozoa; order Anthoathecata; family Hydractiniidae; genus Hydractinia; species Hydractinia echinata. Next base: position 4,901,770 of record JASGCC010000002.1, on the reverse strand, counting down.
AATTAGATAAAAAGGTTCCATTATTAGTTAAGGTGATTTAATCTCTAATATTATTATTTTACGTACAGATAAAGTGTTTCAAGGAAAGCAAGGAAAGGCAAGCTAATGACTTTAAAAATATATATACCGTTAGTTTCATTATACTCCTCTTCACTTCCATCTTTTGACAAAAGCTCTGCAGCATCCTTCTTGTTTGTTTTTTGAATACATCTTTGCTTTGTTACTACAAAAGAAGATGGAAAGAACTCGAAAAAAATTAAACAATTCTTATGTTACGCTAAAAAATTTTAAACCACTTGAAATAATATTATATTATAATAGTTGTTACCCTTTCTTCGTTTGAGCTTTTCTACTTTTGCGGCGAACCAGTCTTCGTCGCTCGTGCTGTCAGAATCCATTGGTAAGTCTTTTTCCGCTTTAAGTATTGCGACCCACCTTTTTTGTATATCCTTTTGACCATTTCACATTCAACTTCGTCGTCGTCGCTTTCTTCACTTTCACTGTCACTTGTCTCTGACTCTGACTCATTTGGTTCCACATAAATTTCGGATTCTTGCAAACATCTTCGATAAATTGCTGGATCAGTGATTTTGTGTGTGCTTTTTAAATGATTGTGAATCCGTGTAACTACTTTTGCACAGGCGGAAACTGGACAAACTCTTCTGGGATGTTTTCGTTTGATTGCTTTTCTTTCGAGATGCAATTGTCCAGTTTGACTTGCCAAACCCTCTTATTACATGCTGTTTCAAATTTGTCTTTAATTGACCGCAGATTGGGCACTTTAAGGTCTTGCTGCTAACCTCTTTTTTTGTTAGCCAATTTGAAAAAAGCTAGGATATAGAAAAAAAATTATTACTTTATTCTGAAAAAGAAGATTAACAGAGAGATCGAGATGTTATTTACCTCTTTAGCTTTCGCGGAATTTCCTGCAGCATTGTTTCGCATAAATCTTTTAACACTTGTTCTTCCTGTAAAACACAAGTTAATTTTTAAATATAGAAAGCAATTTAATTAAAACAGAAGGAAATTTATTTAACATTTGGCTAATAAAATATGTCGGAAAGTTAATGACTCTTTTATTTCTGTTCATTTTTTTAATGAATGTCACTAATTTGATCAAAGAAAGCAGCGTGCTTAGATATTTTACTTCATGATAATTAATCTATCCACCGTGCTAGCATGGTTAAGACAGGCCTATCATAGCTACAGCCGTGCAAAGTGAGGGGATCTTGGTTGGCAATGCTGATGTATGATTGATGCATTACGTAAGCCGCTAAATGTTAACATGGCGAACAGAATTCTGTCAGGGCTCATAGAAGGGTGCTAACGTTTTGGCATTTTAAAATGTCTTAAGAATATTTCAGAAAACATTCTATTTCATTGTTAAAAATAATTTAGTTAAGCGTATTATGTTTCAATGCTTATAACTGGATGAGAAGTACATAAATAAAATACCTGTTCATTATTACCAGCGCTTTCTGATTCATTTACAGGCGCACCATCATTTTTGCCACAAACATTGTCCTACAAAATGTTAAAAGTATTTATTTGGAAGAAACCATAAAAAAGGCTCAAATTATTTGCTAATAAAATTAAAAATACCTGCTGATTGATACCAGCGCTTTCGAATCTATGTTCAGACGAACCACTACTATTTCCACGAAACAATCTTGTCCTGTAATGAAAAAATTATAGAAATTAAAATGACCATCACCTACATGGAGCAAAAAAATGCGAGAAGGAAATATGTTACCATCGCCAAAGAGGGGCTATGTTTCATCGCAAGGTAATGGGTTATTCTGAAATAAAAAATTTAAGTAGTAAATCCAAAAGTTACACTTTCAAAAAAACAAAATGATTTTTCGCATGTACCTGTAAAAACTTGACGGCTTTATAAACTTCATCACCGCCACCATCACTATCACTATCCGGCCAGATGAAGGCTGATATAAAAGAAAAAAATATTACATCCTACGACGAAGGTGCAACAGTGCAAACAATGCAATCGTAAAAAAACAGGAAGAAGTTACTTATATATACCTCTGTGTCTGCAAAAAATAAAAGGTCATCAAACGACGCTTCTTTTAAGCCAAAGTCGGGACATTTTGACAAGTTCTTCGAACATTCGATCTAAACCAAGCGTACTATGCAAAATTTACGTTTACGCAAAGTATTTATACAACGTTTATGTAAAAAAAAATTACCATTGTTTCAACTGACATTTGTACTGTATTACTTATAACGACATCATGCAAGTACGAAAAAGGTAAAAAAATAGGTGACTACTCACAGACTCATCATCAATTATCTCCACGGATTTTTTGTCTCCTCTATAGTGAACTTTAAAATCTGAATAATTATGAACACAAATTAAAAGGTTATTTCCTATATTGTTTGGACTACGGATATGTTGGATGTGAAAACCAAAAAGGCTAAAAAAAACTATATAAATAAAAAACCAGAATTGATTTTTTTAGAAAAAAGTGCAAAGTGTATTTATTTGTGCTTTAATTTAGTTTATAATGCTCGTCTCTTTATTAATACCCGCATTCTGGTTGTTAAAGAACGGGCAACCCGTGGATATATTCACAGTTACCAACTAGCCTATTTAACAATAGCCGTATTTTGTTAAAGTGGTAGTCGATCGTCACTTTGTGTTGCGGATGCATGAAATAGCAATACAGAAAATACGTGCGACGAGCGTAAAACTCTGAAGGTCGGTTCTTCTTTGGAGACTAAAGACTAGTCCATGTTCTAATGCTTGTATGTCTGTTTGTGAGGCAAGCGAATTATGACTTTACGATAGATTAAATCAAATTCCGGAAAAAAGGCGAGTTATTTTGTAAACTTCAAGCAAATTTTTCATCAGCGAAATTGGCAGCAACAATCGTTAGAGCGCGAAATTAATAACGAAATAATTGAATGGTATTTTATTACCTGTACCACCAACATCACCAAACTCCGTTAAAGGAAATGTCCTTATTTCCTAGTAAAGAGAAAGCACATTGTAAATATATATTTACTCAAATTTTCTTATTCTTTTTTCATCAATATTTTCTCTGCGTAGTGTGAAGAACAAAACTTGACTTAAAAGAAAAGAAAAAAAGTACGCAGTAAACGGAAGTACAGTCACACCAGTGTTAAGTAGACAACAACTGAATAAAAAAAAATAATTTAAAACATCGTCAAATTTTAATTTGGTAAATGTTGTTAAAAAGAAGAAGAATTTGTCTGAAAATGAGTTCACGCTCTCGTGTCTCTAATGTTACTATTTGCAGGGGTTCAAAAGTAAATAAATCACACTTACCATTCGGAGAGTCAGTAGTGCCAGCCTAAAACAAATATTTAGATTGTAATTATGAGACTTGACCAGTACATATTATGCATTAAAATTTGCGGGGCTAACTCATGAACTTTAAATCTTAATCTTCCCTTCTTGAAATAAAGTCGACAGTAAGAAGGAGGAATACAAGTGTGTTACGATAAATTCTAGTTTTTAACACTAGTTTTCGGTTGCAAACAGCATTCATGATCATGTTTGTTCTGTATACAAATGCAATTTTCCTTATCATTAAGGAAAACAAACTAACATACAATCGTGAAAACACTTGTCTAGTAGTATGTAGTAAAACAAACCTCAGAATTTTCATCATTGTGAAATGTTTTCACATTGGGTTCAAGGATTATATCTAGATAATTTTAGTACACGTAAACTGAAGTAACTGGACGGTATAAATAGAATTGTATAGATTATTTGCATAACAAAATCTATATTATTAGCTACATATTTTTATCATTATCAATTCATTATATAGATTTTTGAGATTATGTATATTCTTACCTGCATGCAATTTTTCTGTTTTTTGACTGCAGTCGCCTTAATGTCAAAAATAAACATTTGAGACCCGACTTTAATCACAGAAAATGTCATCTATGATTAAATGCACCAAAACAAAACTTAGCAGTTAAATGATTAACTCAAACCTTCTAACTCACCATTTTCTCCAACTAGCTTATTGCATTTTCCTTTATATTTTCTTTCTCTTTCCTGAAAAGTGATTATAAGCTGAATTCTCATGGACAAAATGGTATTTAGGCTCTTAAATATAAAATTCATTCCTGTAAGCTCATATAGAGAGACATTTGTTTTAAAATCACAAAACTAAAAGATAATTCGTTAAATTTTTAAAAGAATTAATCGTTTAGAAGAATTTTAAATTTATTTCCACCACGCTCAATATTTTTCTCCACTTTGTACAATTTTTAGCTACAAATCACAAAAATATCATTGTGAAATGAGTAATTTTTTCCACTTCTAAAACCGAAAATAAGGACAAAACGAGAGTACGGGTGGCATATTCGGCTTACTTATTCTAACGGCTTGACGGAAACGGTTTCTACGCGTTAGTACTAAAACTAACTTGTTCATATGAAAGTAAAACTGGATTTTAGTGACTAAAACGTTTAGTACTAAGCCCATCCATTGTGAATCCAGCTTTGATGAAAGATTATTACTTATATTACAATCTCTATATCATTACCCTATTTTGTACGGTGTTAAAATAGCAGCTGGCGACAATCTAAGGACCGGAATATGTACAATGGAGAAACTAATGGATTTAAACAGGTTAATGTTTAGCCTACATTATAATAACTGAATTTCCGTCTGTAAGCAAAATATGGTGGCAAGAAGCGATAGTCCAATTCCTGTCAGTTTTTTCCAATGGCCAGCAAATAGTAATATATAATAAACAATTTTAAAGAAGAAACATACTTCTTTGTGCCAGGGTAGGTCCTTAACACCGTATGTGTACAATACTTCCTCTCCAGCGGCAATATTATTTAATGCGAATAAACACAAATGATGTTCGTCTTCAATAGTTATTCGCTTCATGACAGCATTTGGAAAGTACCATGAATCATTTACAAGCCTTCCCAATGAGCCATCATCTGTTGTTGCGTCAATACTAAAATAGATAATGCAAATTTTGAAATAGAGGATCCCCTTTTAAAAAGAACAACTTTTGATTAATTAAGCAAGTTGCTTAACTTGTTTTTTAACCTAAAAAGTTTAATATAACAAGACTGACTCTACAAAATTGAAGACTGTCATACTTATTTTAGACAGCATTCTTTAAAGCAGAAAAAAAAAATGTAATATATAAAAACAATGTGCCCTTACCAATATTTAACTTTATTTACTTCGTACTCAAAAACATACGAAAGACCATTTTGATTATAATCTTGAAGTTTTTCTGCCATATCCGTATGTAAAGTGTGTTTACCACGATACTCAAGAAGAAAAGCTCCTTTAGGTACATCACAGCTTATTACAACACCCCAACTAGAGAAGAAGAAAAGTCGCACTTGTTGTGATTTGAAACAAGTTTTATATATCCTTAAATGGTACAAATATTTCAGTTAATTTTGACCGCATAAATTAGATGTGAAAATCAGCGTCTGCATTAAAATTTTAATCAAATAACTCGTTTTCCCCAAGAGTTAATAATGCAGAGTCTGGGGTTTTTATATGCTATTTGGAGGGTCTGTACAAAAAGCCATCGTCTATAGATTTTTTTAGTGTAATAAGCTAGAGTGATGGGCTATAAGGGTTTAAGACTATATTGTAAAACGGGAGTTCACAAAATCACACATGTAAGATATGTAGTAGAATAAAATAGGTAAAAACTAAGATTAAAATTAGCAGAACAAGCAGAACCTTCAGGAACATGCGTATTTTAAAACTTAAAAACCATTTTTTACCTACATGAAAAGAAAATTTACCTTTTAAATCACCAAAAAACTTTTTTTGCACGTACATTGGGTCACCCTTGTGCCTAATATATCCCTCAGCAACCTTTTCAGGAGATGGTTTCTAAAATAGAATGAAAAATATTGTCTTTGTTTTGTTGATCAGTTCAAACACAAACAACTAATTGATGACACATAAGGTGATATAGATGACATGGGGTGCCTTTGAAATAGGGATCTCTGTCTTAATATTAATAATACCCGTATTCTCTCTATGTACAAGAAATTTTCATGTTACGGAGACACGAGTATTAATGTAGAAAAAAGCAAATGCAAATTATGTACCAAATTTTAATGGATTTTTTTAACGGACTAACGACTAGTTCTATAGTAATAAACGTGTTTTTTCTCTCTGTTCTGTTACAAACAAGATGGTCATTAAACCGAAAACTGCATTATAAATGCACTTATAGCGATAATAGTAATCCTCATCCAAGCAAATTTTATTACTCATATTAACAGGTGGCAAGGATGCATGAAGCACGATACAAAAATATGTACGACGGGCGATCTCCGTGGAGATATTACGACTACTTTTAATCAAAAACACTGGAATTATGAAAGTAAAAATAATTATTATAGAAGCCATCATGAGAACAAAAAATTTTTTTGTACATACCCTTCTTTCATATTTGCCAACCATTTTGATACCGGTAAATAAAAATTTTCTAGAAAGAAGACGAAGAATTATGAAAAAGTACCTTATTTATCTTCTAAACGGCTTATAATATTGTATGATTGTTTTTGCTAAAAAAATTGACACTCCTTTTGAACAGTAAAGATATTTGTTTCATGTACAAAAATCTAGTTTTTACATAGTTGTTACACACGCTTTTTCTTTTATAAGAATATGATTTAAAGGAATATCAGGGTCGGATTTCAGGTTAAAAACTATTGTTTATTTCACTATTGTTTAGAACAAAAGAGAAATAAAAGTAATGACTTGTTTAAAATTATGAAAAAGCGTGTAGGCTAAAAGAAGAGAAGAGTTTTCTTTTTAAGAGACTAAAAAATAGATGATAAAAGTTGTGTGTTTTTTACTTTACCAACATTAATGCTTTATAAAATATTTTGCAACTGCATTTATACACTAGTAGTAGCTAAATCATATTTTATAAATTAGTTTACCTTATTCTTTGCCGTTGAAACAAAATGTAATTTGCAAAAAGAAGTTTAGAAGTGTATATTCGCCTTTTAAACTCGTTGTTAACTAATTGTATACGGGGGAATAGACAGCGTAAAAGATCTTCCATAACGTATGTATAACTATAACACTAACCTCCGGAATTGATTTGTTTAAAATGAATGAACGTGTGATCATATTCTGTATTTGATTTTCATACAGAGGAAAGTTTATTTACTGAAAAAACAATACAACTTTATGAAAAAACTGGTAAAATATTTTTACAATAGCAATTAGATGCAAAGATTTTCAAGCACATGTTACAACAATAGGATATTTTAAATAAAGAAAAATTATTACAAATACAAGAACAATGTAATTAGCAGGTGACAAATAATAATATAATTGGCATAATTAAAGAAGAAAAAGTTAAGCAAAATTTGATGAAAAAATGTATGACTATAATAAGAACTAATTAAAATATTATGTTAATTTACCTAAGGTATAATTTACCTAAGAAAAATTAAGGACGGGTTTCACCCATTATACAGCCCTTCCTTTAATTTGAGGTGGAAAAAAAATCTCCACAATAGTAAAATAATTACCTGCTGAAAGTGTTGTTATCTCTTAGATGGGACTGTAGATTCAACCACCGAGAACTCGTTTTGAACACAGGGAACAACTCGTTTCAATTTAGGGAACATAGGGAACAACTCGTTTTAAAATCGGGAACACAGGGAACAGTTCGTTTCAATTTAGGGAACATGTTCCCGAAATTGAAATGTTCTTGTTTCAATTTAGGGAACAACGGGAACAAAAATTTTAATTTAGGGAACATGTTCCCGAAATTGAAATATTATATTTCAATTTAGGGAACATTTTAGAAAAACGGGACCATCAGATTTCAATTTCGGGAACATGAATATTGATTGTGTTAATTAATTCAGCAATAAATACATATTAGCATTTGAATATTTCAGTATTTAGGCCTTCAAAATTTACTCTCTTGTTAAAATTTTTTTGGAATATGCTGATGGTGCATGGTTTGATAACAGCTGATCTGAAAAAGAAAGTACGTTTTAAAAATGAGAGAAAAGAATACAATTTTTACCATAAACTGCATTAAAACCAGGTTGTTTAATTATTGTCTCTCTAACCTCTCTTTGCCTCTTTGATTTGAAAAGGGAATTTATTACAAAGATACAAATCCATGCCATGTGATGAAGGTATAT